>CM031243.1:456496235-457096235 GCA_018340775.1 Taxus wallichiana var. yunnanensis
GAGATCATTTTAAAGTATTAAAAAAGCGTATGGATTAAGTGAATCGCTTAATATCATTTTCTAGATCAGTTCGTCTCGTAAATGGTGGAAGAGTATGATTTACATCGAAATAAGAGCCAACTATTTCCCAAAAGAATCAAGAAAGCACATCAACATATAGATGACATCACTCCACCAATCTATCCAGCCTTTTATATTAGTTGGAAAGACCACTAAGTTCCAAACCCGCATAACATGATGTATTATAGGCCTATGCTAAAGACAAGTAGTACTAAGAAAAAAATGTGTTTTATAAATTCTTCATCATCAAAATGTCCATTTTATTTAGAAGAAGCTTAGAAAGTGGTAATAAAGGACGATATTTGGAAGCATCTCTACAAGTATCTAAAAATAGGTAGAAGTTGAAAATAATAGTTTTGTTGATATCAATGCACAATCCAACCTCGTATGTACTATGTGAGGAACAGAGAAGGAATTAACCGGTGTGGAATAAAACTCAGTTTAAGTGATCGCTAGAGTTAAGTTCATACAACAAAATTATTGTATATGTACATCCAAGCAGCTCTTTCACTAACTATCTAGCACATGGGCAGGTGACCAGTATTTTTAATCACCAATTTAATCATATTGAAGTTACTACACATCACCCAATGAACATAATGATGTCTACTTTACGTCTCGTGAGCGTCACCCTTTTAGCCACATCATTACATGCAAAAATATTAACCACCCTAAAATTTGGTTATCAATGTTAAATATCTCCTATGGAACATAATCTTTTGAGTCAAATTCATGACTAGTGTAATAGGGTCTCCATTTAGAAGAAAAATATATAACTATTCCTCTAGGGCTAGGTTCACGATTGCTAATCACAACTATTCTCCATAGTTAGATAACTCTACTAACAAAGGATAGTAGAAAACTTACCACCTTAATTTCTTTTAAAAAAGCCCTCTCTAGATATCACATATGAAATTCTTACATGGTACATATTTTTGAGGGGATTTTGTAATACCCCTAATATTCCATTAGAATAAATTCTTTGGAAACTTTTACTAAGTGACATATCCACAACTTTCAAGTTTTTGAGCCTTTGCTTATCCTTTTTGCAAATTACAATTCTAGTTAGAATGTAAAAATCACTACATTAAGCCTACTTAATTTTGATGGTCAAACTCACCATCCTTGAAGTTATAAGGAGGGATTTAGGAATTCCAAGAACTATTTTATGCATAGAATCTAAGAGAAAATGTATCGAAGTAAGAACATCTGTAACACCCACTTAAGACACACACTTGAACAACACGACAATTAACAAACAATTTTGTTTTGACTTGCTTGAAGTATAGATGACACCACAGTGATCACAAAGAGCTACAACCAACTCACAATAAGCTTGGCACAACATTGACCACATATACGACACCCATCGTGAATAATTCACTTTTCTTTTTGACAAGACAACATAAAAGTCCAACCACAGAACACACTTACAAGTTAGGGCATACCACGGTGAGAAATTCTTGAAGGTTATTTATTTTAATAAAACATCTTTCAATTCTTAACTTACGTTCTAGGAGATTCTGGATATGATTCGTACAATTCTTCTTACAAAGCTAAATTTCTTCCTTTTACACTGTAGGGTAATTAGCTTAAGGTCTTCTCTAATATGACAATTATTTGTTTAATTCATTTATTTAATAAAGGAGGTAATTAATTCCACAAGGCCATCTATCCAAACTTACGCTACTAAAACTCGTTCATACCTCCATTGCACATGGGTTCATGTTTAACACACTTAAGAGAAGATTACAAAGCACCTTGGAAAAAGTTAGAGGAAGAAGGTCGAGTTGAATTCATCTTTAAGATCTCATTAGTTATTAACCAGGATTTTATTGAAGCTTGAGAATTTATTCCGAATGGTTAAAAAAATGCACTGAGGCTTCACTTGATAAGTTTGATAAAAGTATACATATTAAGTTTCTTAATCAATTTCCTCCTACTTACTATAACTTTGTTTCCTCCAATATCTAATCATTGATTTCACCTTAATATCGTTATAAAGACTCATTACCATAAGGATAAAGTTGATTTGTTTAGCTTGGGGTAGTGTAGTTTAGATAGTGCCATGATCTAGATAGTTCACCATGCAAAATTATGACTCAATAAAAAAGTTTACCATTACACCAACTATATAACACATGGTTATATCATTTCTATTCGACGCGACATACGCACCAAAGAAACAAAAAAATTCTATGGAACTATGACTAGGGAACAAGAAGGTAACTAGATTGATCAAGCAATGCTATACTAATCATAAGGTTCTTATATTACATTAAAACCAATCTTAACAATACGGTGATCAATTTTATATTTTCCATGATAGTCAATACAAGTCAAGGTTTCAGTAGTTATGACAACATTACTCCACAAGACACAATACTAAGGTACTGCCTCTTCTAAATTTTCCACCGAATCCCATCCCAAAGTTTTACAACAAATAAGAATTCGTACAAATGAACTTCATAACCAAGACTAATGCAATTTCCTAAAATTATTTCCCTCATCTACTCGCAAATCCATCTACACAATATTAGCCTGAGTCAGTTCACAAGAAATGAGCATGATAAGTGCTATAACAATAGGACATTGGGCTTTTATCTAACTGTGTAAAAAAATAAACACTATTATTTAAGGAAATGTTCTAAGTACTGAAAATAAGAGTAATTAAAAAGACTGTCCAAAAGCTACAATGTCAAAAATAGGAAAGAAATCACTAATTCTCATCGTGCAACATTTACCTACAAAAGCGCTTAAGTAATCCAACAACATAAAATCCACCCGTGTTTCAGTCATGAGAATCATTTCAACATGATAAAATTTAAAACTAGTATCCATCTATTAAAGAAGAGAATTAATAAATATTTTGAACTAGTCTCAAATAATATCGCTAATTCTACAAGCCATAAGTTCCATTATATTACAATCAATCTCCTATCAACAATCTAAAAGGAATTGATATGCAAACACAATGACTCAACACGAATAGAAAGTTGTCACATATGTCTCTTCTAACTAAATCCCTTTCACGATCCAAAAGGGATGTCATCAAAACAAAGAAATAATTCAACAGAAACTAAGTGTACATGTTTGTGCATTCTTACAGGAGGTATTATCCTAATATTTAATTCGCATAGTTTAATTATTTAATTTTATTAATTAAATAATAAAATTGTTATATGGTTAATCAACCATATTTGTCTCAGATACATACTGTTATATTGTTTTCAACAATATATTTGTTTTTATGTAATTGTTGCTTCCCGGTGTTATCGAAGCTTGTTTATTCTCGCATTTGGTCAAGCACTCGGTAACTCATTCTCCCGATGAATTTGGGTCATGCAATATCTATAAATATCAGAGTGCAGCCTATTCTCTCGTAATTTTTAGTTGATTGAGATTAATAAAATTACACAAAGCTTCCGTCCCTCGTTTCTCAATCTACATTTGGTACCAGAGCGAGAATCGCCTCGTAAGGTGTGGAAGAGAGAGCAACAGAGAGAGAGGAGATTGAGACGTGTTTGCAGCAGCGATTGAGAGCCCGCGCAGCCTCGTGCAAACTCCTGCACCCATCCCCGCCTCCCCCACATCCTCCTGCCTTCCTAGGTGCTTGAAGGCAAATTTTTTTCAGACTGGTGCACTGCACACTGTGCAAAATTAGCTTCATGTGTATTGGAAATAATACTAATTTTTTTTTCCAATAAGGGTTTTGTCTTTACTCAGTATTTGGAAGTCGCTTTGCTTGTTTTGGAGGTCTGTGTGTATATGCACCTGCAGTGAACAAACAAGCAAAAACAAAAGTGAATCAAGCCGAGCAAATAATAATAATAAAAGGAAGGAGGCGCCATACTGACTCGCACAAAAAATATACAAAGTGGAAGAAGAGAATAAGTGGCCAAAGAAGAGGAAAAGCGGCTGCGCATAAAGAAAGAACATCTTTGTGAGCAAAAACGACTTCATTTGTCGCGACTGTCCTCCTAAGCCTGCACAAAGGAGATAAAAACGTTTTTTTAGCAAATGTGCCCATGCGCGCCTCCGCATGCACAAGGTAAAAACATTTTTTTAGCAAAAGACGCGTCCTTCTCCCTCGCCCGCGCCATTCTCTGTCTTCAGCAACCTGCACAAGGAAATGCAGGGTTAGATAGCAAGCAAACAACATTAAAAAATGCGGCCAAGGCAATAAAAAAACGCCGGAAAAAAAAAACGCGCTTTTTTAAGGAAAAACAACGCCCCAACTCGTATCCGCGACTGCACAAGACATTTGAAAAAAACAAGTGAGCAAGAATCAAAGAAAGGAAGAAAAAACGCGCCAAGCTAAAAAACGCGGCCAAGGAAGGAAGAACAACATCCAAACACAAAAACGCGGCTCGTACATGCAAATCGGTGCGTGGATAGCAAAAAACGTGGCTCGAGCAAGGAAAAGTGGCTTTGAAAAGAAGGAGGCGGCTTCACAAAAGAAAATAAGAACAAAAACAAGCTCCAGATCCGGATTTGGAGCAAAGGAACCCTAAAAATGCCTCTTCACCAAATGATGCCACGTGGCCTCACGTGGCATCCATTTTCCAAGAGGTAAGTCAATTTACTTGTCAATAAATACAAATTCCTTCCTTTCATAGTCCAAGTCACTCCTAAGTGGGCAAGTCAAGCTAGTGCATGCGCCTGGGAGTGAGAGGTTTGGGGTCAAATCCCACCAAAACACTCAAAACTCTCCTTTTGCATCTCAAGGAATTTTTGCAGAATCACTGCTAAATTTAGTAGACTTTTTGAATTTAGTTACAACTAACTAAATTTAGCGAGAAATCCCTAATTTAGGGTAAAAAAAAATTTTCTCCCATTTGGTCCTGCTTTTTTCATTCCGCACATTTTTTGCAAAGGAGACCCATCTAAAATTGCATTTTCAACTTTTTTTGCAATTTTTAGCATTTTGGGTCGTATCTTGGGCTCTGTGAGGCCACCAGACCCCGAAACTGAAATTTTTTTGCCTCACATTCAAATTGTACAATTTTTTGAATGTAAATTGTATATTGCTGCATATTGTACTAATTTACGAGTTGCCATAGTCCAATCGCAAAACTTTGTAACTCGCTCGTAAACTCGCGTAATTGTAATAAAAATAGTAAAATTGGTTCTCAGAACACTCACGAGATCCTAGATCTCATTCGCAGCTGCTTCGTATATACAAGTGCCTCTCCGGGAAGCACTTACGGGTAAAGCCGTGCGACTACTACCGCACTTAATGCCTAATATAGCTGCAACAACGCGTCTCGGCATCGTCCCTATAAATCGACGGGAGTAATAAGGTCACAAAGCACACACTATGAACCATCCCATCCGTCTGTGAACGATCGCAAGACATAAATCCGACCGAGAAATTATCCGAGTATATAGCGGTTACGCACGTATGAGGATATTTCTTTGAGCCGGTGTCAATAATCGCACGCACTCCCATCAAGATCTTGTCTTGGTACCACGTATTGAATTCTTTCACGTACGTTAACGCCTCTTTCACGTACCACGGTATATAGAAAGGGCGAGCTTCTTCCACGTACCGACGGGTATATCGGAAGGGCGCGTATATAGAAAGGTTCGGTATATCGACTGACGGTATATAGATTGGGAGACCTAATACCTGGAGTGATAAGAGCCAAACCCTGTCAGTGATCTCTGCAAAATGGGCACCAATGCCCCCAAATTTTTTCTTCCAGATTCACAATTGCTCAGAGGAAGCAACTATGCTGCTTGGAAGACAAAAATCAAGACACAACTTGAGTTTGAAGAAATCTGGCCTGTTGTGACTGGTACTCTAACCAGATCACCAACTGATGCAACACAACAACGACAATTTGATAGAGCAGATCAAAAAGCAAAACTCATCATCTTGTTTGAGTATCCGACGATGTGCAAGCCCACATTCGAGATGCCACATCAAAAAAGAAGCTTGGGATAAGCGAGCACAATATATGAGGCCAAGAACAAGAATGTCATACTTAATTTGCAGAGTCATTACATACATTGAAATTCAAACAATGAGAAAATCAAGCCTTCCTAAGAAGAGTCACAGAGTGAGGGCTTCACTTCTAGCCCTAGGAGAAGAGGTCAAAGATGAATCTCTCGCTCCCATTGCTCGAGAGCTCTCCCTTTTCTTACCGTATTTTTGTCACAACTCTAAACTTGTCGATACAACAATTAGTTTTGACAAGCTAGTAAACCTACTGCAACAAGAGGAAGCAATGCACAACAAGGATGATGAAGAGGAGCAGGCATTGTCTTCACATCAAAAATGGAAAGGAAAAGGTAAAGGAAAACCTAAATCCTATCAGAAGTCCCCACATCAAAATCAGTATCATGGGGACAATCAACAGAAGAAGCGATGTCCAATTTGCAAAAGAGGACATGACTTGCAAGAATGTTGGTTTAACACATATAAGAAAGGTTCATCAAGCAATTCTGGACCACAACAACAACAAACTTACAAGGGACATTCAAACAACTATCACGGGTAAAAAAGGGGAACTAGAAAAGAAGACCCCACCAAAGAAGGTAATATTGCTTTGAGCAACAAGAAATACAATGATAATGAAGACTTCTTGTTCACGCTTCGATCGATCAAGTGAACCATCCACGCCATCTAATGACGTCTGGTATGTTGATTCGGGAGCCACTCGACACATGACCGCCACAGATTGGTTTATTTCAATGAGGGACACGCCATCGAAAAATCATGTTTCGTTGGGAGATGATTCTTCATATACAGCTTCAGGGATTGGAAACATTTCTCTACCCTCGTTCACGCAAATGCAGACTATCGATGTTCTATATGTCCCCTGGGTCGACAAAGAATCTTCTTTCACCACCAACTCTAGATCACAACCTGAAAATTGACTTTGATAGTCAATCCAAAGCAAGAAAATGTGTTTGATTCGAGATAAATCCGAGGCTCGAAAATAATTGCAAAAGCCTCAAATGTGGGACGAATGTTTCAACTTGATTTCATTCACAAAAATGATCAAGCACTTGTGGCTAAAAACTCCACCTCAACCTGGCTTGTGGCATCGAAGATTTGGTCATGTAAGTTTCAAATATCTCAAACACTTCACCGGTGTAATATGGTACATGGGCTACCATCTCTTCGTAAGGATACATAAGTGTCCTCACCGCTAAGCAGAGAAAACAACACAGAGTTTCATTCCAAAAGAGTACTTTTCGAGCTCATGGTAAACTTGACCTGGGTTCATACCGATCCAGGTGGTCCAATGCAGCCAAGTCATTCAGTGGTTCCAGATTTCATGCTCTGTGTTGATGACTATTCACGCAAAATGTGGATTTTTTTGTCTTCGCAAGAAAAGTGAAGCCTTTGAAACATTTAAAAGTTCAAAGTGGCAAATGAGAAAGAAACTGTCGTCACATCGTAACTCTCCGCTCGGATCGAGGGGGAATTCACCAGCTGATGAGTTCGAGACTACCTACAAACTCACTGGGATTCGCCGACAAATGCCTCCTCCACACACACCACAAAGAAATGGTGTTCTTAGAGAAGAAATCGTACTATCATGGAAATGGTGCGATGCATGATCGATGATTCCGAACTTGCAAAGACATTTTGGGCGTATGTAAAGAAAAACAACAAAGTGTATTTGTTAAATAGAGCGCCCACAACTCGCTCTTGATGGAATTACACCACAAGAAGCATGGTCAAAAAGGAAACCATCCATTGCACACCTCAGAGTATTCGGGTGCAAAGCTAGCATGCACATACCCAAACAGAACAGAAAGAAATTGGACATGAAGTCACAAAATCTCATCTTCATTGGACAATGAAGAGACTCTTAGTACAGATCGATGGATCCTAAGACCAGAAAAGTCTACACAAGCAGAGATGTTGAGTTTTTCGAGAAGAAGGAAGTAGAGACTCCTCCTCCGGACTCGCAAGATGTAGATTTTTCACCAGTTGTAAAAATTGAAGCTAATGTTCCCTCAGAAGATGAAAGTGATGATGGGGATGATGGTGTTGATCAGATAGAACCACAACCCATGGGAACAGTCAACGTATGCCTAAATGGTGTACAAGCACATTACGAGATGCAAGATTGGATGCTCCACCGATACATCCACCCTGGACCACGGACTCGCAGTAAAGCAAGAGAAGAAGTTAACTTTGCTTTGATGAGTAGAGTTATTGAATCGATGAGCCCTCTACACCCAGAAGCCCTACAATCCAAAAGCTTGGAAAGATGCCATGGATTCTAATATCAATCGCTGATGAAGAATAACACTTGGCAGCTTGTTGATCTTCCACTGTGGAAGAAACCCATTGATGCAGATGGATATTCAAAACTAAGTACAAAGAAGATGGGACAAAGGGATAAATGCAAAGCAAGACTTGTAGAAAGGGGTACGCATAAAGAAGGCATTGACTATGAGGAGACATTTTCTCCCACAACTAAGATCAAAACGATCAGAATGATCTTTGCTCTACCGCCACTTTTTGGTTGGAAAGTTCATCAAATGGACGTAAAAAGTGCCTTCCTGAATGGAGATTTGCAAGAAGAAGTCTACATGACTCAACCTGAGGGATATGTTGTACCTGGTCAAGAAGAAAAGGTATGCAGACTCAGAAATCTCCGTATGGCCTCAAACAGCACCCCGGCATGGTACATCAAGATTGATGAGCATCTCGCACAACATGGATTCGCTGAAATCCATACGATCCCAATCTCTACCTCAAAAAGCAAGGGGGGGAGATGGTGATTGTTGTAGTTTATGTCGATGATCTAGTCATCACTGGCAGTTCAGTGAAGATGATTGATGAAACAAAGAAAGATCTTAAGCGATCATTCGACATGACAGATCTCGGCTTATGCACTACTATCTTGGACTAGAAGTATGGCAGAAAGAGAATCATATCTTTGTTTCTCAAATGAAATATACCAAGACAACGCTCGAGAAGTTTAGGATGATGGATTGCACACCAATTGCTACACCTATGGAGAACAGACACATATCTCGTTCATATCCATCTCCTGAGGTAAGTGCCACTCTCTATCGGTAGCTGATTGGGAGTCTCATTTACCTGACCTACACTAGACCAGATATCAGCTTTGCAGTGAGCTATCTATCCAGGTTCATGCAGGAACCCAAAATTTGTCATTGAAAGCAGCAAAGCGCATTTTGAGACATCTCAAAGGATCAAGTGGATCTTGGTCTAGAATACAAGAAGAATGAAAACTTGTTCTTGACCGGATATTCGATTCAGATCATGCAGTAACATTGATGATAGAAAATCCACTTCTGGATTTGTATTCTTTATGGGATCTGACCAATATCATGGGGAAGTAAGAAACAACACTTTATTTCTCGCTCTTCCATAGAAGCCGAGTATCGTTCAGCGGAGAGAAGCTATCTGTGAAGCGATTTGGCTACGCGCATACTGGAAGGACTTGGAATACCACAGACAAACCGACCACCATGTATGTTGACAATGAAGGTGTTCTCAAACTTGTTCGCAATCCAGTTTTTCACGAGAGAACAAAGCACATTGAGGTTCAGGTTCATTTCATATGCGAACATGTGTCAAGCACAACATCCAAATTTCAATTTTTTGTCCAACGGCCAACAACGAGCAGATATTTTCACAAAGTCACTTACAGACGTGACAAGTTCGAGTTGTTCGAGCATTTCTCTCCTCATCTCTTCGAAAATGCACAATTAAGGGGGAATGTTAGGATAAATTCTATTATCCTAATATTTAATTATGCATAGTTTAATTATTTAATTTTATTAATTAAATAATAAAATTTGTTATATGGTTAATCAACCATATTTGTTCTCAGTATATATATCGTTATATTGTTTTCAACAATATATTTGTTTTTATGTAATTGTTGCTTCCCGATGTTATTGAAGCTTGTTTATTCTCGGCATTTGGTTGCATCTCGTGCAACTCATTCTCCTGCATGTATTTGGGTCAGCAATATCTATAAATATTGCAGCCTATTCTCTCGTAATTTTTAGTTGATTGAGATTAATAAAATTACATAGGCTTCCATCCCTATTTCTCAATCTACAGGAGTGTCTATCGAAACCAAAAGAACTGAGATCTAAAAAGGATTTTGATAAATACATTCCTTTTTAACCAAGAGATCTAGCTAATTATTTGATAAAAATATAACTTGGTTTCTCCCCACACAGGTATAGGGGAAAACATCAATTCATGAAAAGCAAGGACAACACTACTCCTTGTTTTATGCCCATAATGAAAAACATCTATTTTTTAAATTTTATTTATTTTTTTCAGGGTAAAGAATTGAATAAAGTATAAATATTTACTTAAACTCTTGAATGATTACTCATGTAAAAAAACTTTCCGTAAAGTCTCTCATGAAACATAATTTACTCTTGGTAGAATACTCATTCAAGAAACATTTCCATGATATTATGTCCTACAACATGACTTATGGTTTATTATTATCACAGAGTATTGGAAGTCATAACATTTTCAATATTTTCTAATAGTATGATAGAGATATACTAACCTCGTACACCCCTCTCAAGTGTTAGGAAAACCCAGGTTACCATTCTAGCCAAAATGTCCCAACAACCGAGAATTGGTGATTACAAAATAATGTAACCTCGAAGCTAAATTTCCTAGATACTTGTATCAAGAAATTGATTAGTAGTTATGAACCTATGTATACCGACAAGATCTAGCAATGGTAAGGTCACATTAAGACAAAAATCATGATTTTAGAGCTCAATATAATTCTAAAACTTTGGCAGTCCGTTGTGGTAGAGTCAACAACTAAGGAAAATCCTCCAGTAGTTATGGAAAGGCTATTATGAAAAGGATAATTTAACCATCCTTACCTTATCCATTCCTCATTCCACCCCAAATGGGTCATAAGTTACCTTACTCTCGTTGAGATCTACCTGTACTAATCGGGGTTCCAAGTCGAATAGCAAGGGAAAAGTACACACCACATATTTGTGTGATTACACAACAAATTCATCCTAATAACAAGATGGTGAAACGTTTTGAGGCCAATCAAAAATCCATTTTTCTATTAAAGTATATATAAAAAACAACCCTCATTATGTAACACCCGCAAGAAGCGACATTTGAGGAACACGCTAACACCTAATACTTACACCAAAAATCATGAATTTTTTTTTTTGATACAAGATAAATGTAAGGGGAAAAGGATAAAATAGTTTACATGAGTAAGATCCCCTAGGGAACATCCATTTAATCTACACAAATAACCTCAACTTTACAATTTAAGACCAGGTCTAGTTCGAAGGTTAACACATTTTCTAATTCACTCTAGGGTTTAATAATCACATTTTAACTAGGAAGGTGCCATAAAAATAAATTTAGTTAATTAAATGTTTTCTTCTCCTTAATTAATGTTAAATCTTAATATGGTTACCTGTTGCTTAATTAATATAAAATAATTATCTTATTAACATAGAGTCTTTTCTATTACTACCTAAGCTTGTTAAGAGCCGACGAAGGTATTAGCACTCTAAGGCAATAAAATGGCCACATTCCCCATCTACACATACTATTATAGATCATTTAAACAACATTAATAAAAAATCACTCTCACCTAACAAAAGTAGGGTTAATCCTCCACCCTTAGATCAAATCAATTTCAACCACAAGATCCTAGGGTTACAAACAAGCCCTAAAATTCCATAAGCATTCTTATTAAAACTCCTCCTTTATTCTATTCTCCTCATTTGGTCTATTTTATTTTGTGAAAAATTCAAGATGGAGAGGAGAAGCCATGGGAGCAAGAGAGGAAAACCATGGAGAAATCTACAAGGATATCAAGCTTAGATGGTTTAGATTTTAGGTTTATTGTTGTTATCATTTTCATTCAAGGATTAGGAGGGATTTCCTTCACCAATCTTGTTTTATTCCAAACCATTTGTATTTGGGTTTTCAAATTTCAGAAAACCCTACAACCATTGTTATAAATGGAAAGAGTGTTTTTAATTCACCATTTGTAGGTTTTATTACTCAAATCCATGGGATTTACCCATTTTATGCTTGCTGGTAGATACTAGTAAATTTTACAACTTAAAAATTAGTATAAACCAATTAAAATTTTCACACAGGCATAGATCTAGGAAATTCTATCAAGTGACAGGACCGCCGCCTTGCAGAACAAACTAGCAAGTCCTAAGACCGCTTCCCTGTCTAGGTGAAAAACCATGGACCGCATGACCCTATAAGCGACAAATGGCGCTTTTGAGACCGCCACCCTAGCTTTGAGTGATGGTTATAGGACCACCACTCTGCACTGAGAAGAAGTGATCCTATTTCTGAAAAATAGAACCTATAATCCGAGGTTTTCTCAAAAATTAAAAGCTACTAAACTATGCTAAAATGCATTCTCACCTAATTTTGTACATCTAGAGTTTCCAATTTTTGATTCCATTCCTATTTTTCTTTTCATAGTTAAATCTACTCGTTTTGGAGTATTATCTAATCCAATAAAAACACATCTACTTTACAAAGTCATTCCATTATGTTCAACTAGTTTTATTTTCATTTCATGAGCAAAAAGGGATCTAAATCTATTGCTTTACATTTTTAAATTCTTACTACAAAATCGACATTTCCAAATAACAACATACTTCAAATTTGTTCTCTTGTTCCCATTTTTACTATAGCACATAAATATTCAAAACAACTATAAAAGCTTTATTTTCCATTCCAATTTACTATGCATGCATTTTCAACATCTACAACTTCTATAGTCATTCTTTCTCATATACAACATTACAACTTCACAATGAAAGGAACTATCTTTTTCACAGTGTCAACTTCCAACTAAACTTTTAAACAATCCATCCATTTTCATTCTTTCTCTCTCTCTATTACATTCTAATGATAATAATTTTTTTACAATTGTACAATGAACTTCTTAAATATAATACAACTTGTATTTCGACATTTCTTTTAAACATAAAAAAATTTACAATCTTCCACTTTGAGTGGGAAACAAAAGGCTTCTCTCAATATGGAATTTCTTTAAGGACTCCAATAAATTTCTAAGCTCCTCACACATCAACACGAAGACTCCATCATGATTTATCTGATTCACAACAAAATCGAGGAGAGGAAACACTCTCCACCCAACCAAGATATCCAATGACAAGAGAGAAGCCATCCTCTTCATTGGCCCCAGCCCCAAACCACATCAAAATGGGAGATGATTCCAACACATGGAAATGACAAGCTTCCACAACACAAACAATTTTTTTCCAACAATTCCAACCACTTTCAAATTATCTACAACACAAGAATGAGAAACAACTAAACAACGAGTAAACAAGGCTTAAAATGAAAGCTAAAAAGAGAATGATCTATGGAGAGGCCACTTATACCTCCCAATGGGAATGGGTTCCCACCTTAAATCCTCCAATGTGTATCTCAAATCCCCTACAAACTCGATGCCTCCTTCAACTGCCCCTTATACCTCCCACATACTCTTATGCCTCCCTCAATTTCTTATGCCTCCCTCATAACAAGAAATAAGTAAGAAATGGAAGCATTCCTTATCCAAGGGCACCCAACCCAATGTCCCTCCTAACAAGAAATTAAACTCTTATGCCTCCCTACATGAAATATCCCCATAGTCTCTTCCTACTCCAAACTTAGGAAATCTACCCACACCCAACAAGCATTCTAAAGAAAACAACACTCAACACAAGCATATAAACACAAAATAAAATTATAACATAAGAAAAGGTAAAGCTCTTACCTTTCCATAGTAGAGCTTGTTCCAAGAGTGAATCTCCAAGCTCCTCAAAACCAAGAAAGCATCCACAAGCTCCAACAATCCACAAGCACTCCCAAAAATCCTCTAACTCTCCAAAATGCAAGAGTACAAAATAATGAAGTAACCCCCAAACAAGAAAAATAACTTCATTAAATAGAAAAGGGAGGGAGGAGGATGAGGTGGCTCCATGTACGTTGCCACATCACTCATCCTCAACTCCACCTCATAAGTCGAACCTCAACCCCAATGCACCATAAATTGGTGGGTGAGAGGAATGACAAGTTACTAACACACACAATCTAAGCACACACACCCCTAAGGACAAATTAATTACTAGAAAGAAAGTACAATAAACATTTCACCTTTTTATCTTCCCAAAACCTAATGGGTTCTAATTTTGACCCCCAACCCATAGTAGGGTTGGTATATTTAAGAGGTGTGGGATTTAACTTGTCCCACAATTCTTCAAAATTGGCCCTTAAGGCCAATTAGAGTTTCCCATGAAGGGTAGAGGGTACAACACTCAAGATCTCAAGCATTCAACACACAACACAAAATCCAAGGGAAAATCTAGTCTAATAAATGAATTTCTTTTGTCACATCTCTACTTAGCTTAGGAAAAATATTAATTTAACTCTAATAGAGACACTTAGACCCATTAAGACATAAGGAAAAGTAAACATTAAATTCTAAATAATTAAAAACAAGTAAATACATCACTAAAAGAAACACATACTAAAATTAATAAAGGGAACTAAAAATAAAAGGAAACACATGACCCCTTGGTCACATTCCCCCTAACCAATAACTCTAACACACAAAAATTACATGTTGCCATGGTGACCTTTGTTGAATTCATCTAGAATTCCAATGTGGTTGGTCTTAAATCCCCCCGATTTGTTGTGAATATATATATATATATATATATATATATATATATATATATACACACATGTATGTATGTATGTATGTATATACCGAAAAACACAAAATAACTCCTTCGACCTTACGGCCATATCAAAACATCCAAAATAAATATGAAATTTAAATCTACAATCATCTATATATGAAACAAATCATCATCTAAAATTTCTAACATTCATCTCTATTCTACATTTCATCCATGTCAAAATGATCACAACATTAGTTCAATTATCAAGGCCTACGCAGTGTGGCGAAAGATATTGCATGTCAAAAATATATATAAATTCATGTCCACAACATATCAACATCAATATAAAATGTCTCTGATGATCCACATGCATCATATATGAATTAAAATAACAACAATCCATGCTATCAACATATCAACATCTAACATCATGCCAAATCAAAAGTGACAATAATATCCATAAGTATAGTCGATGATGATTATCATAATCAATAACAAAAAAAATTTCGAAGGGAAGTGGGCACTACATCCCCCTCCCCTTAGACTTGACTTCCTCCTGAAGTCACTGGAATAGGTGTGGAAACTAAACTCATAGTAAAGTATCATCCTCCCATGTAGCGGAAGTCTCATCATACCTGTCCCACTGGACCCAAACCTCGTCAATCTCTCTGCTTCAAAGGCCCATGATCCTATGCTTTATAATACAAACGATCTCCACCATCCCCTTCCCCTAATCCTACACCTACAATGCGGTCTAATCTAATACATGAGAAGGATCAAAAATATATCTCCTAAGAACATAAACATGAAACACATCATGGATGTGAGACAAGATAGGTGGAAATGCTAGATAATAGGCCAAGGGACCGATGCACTCTAAGATATCAAAGGGACCCACAAACCTAGGAGAAAGATTAGAACCTTTTCCATAATGGATAGGGCTCTTATGTGGTCTGACATGAAGAAACACCTTCATGCCCACCTCATAACTATGATCTGTCCTATGCTTGATCCGCATACTTCTTATGCCTATCCTGCACCTCCTATAATCTTTGTCTGATAAAAAACTTGTTGCTCCATGTCCTACAATAAGGCTGGCCCAAGAGAAACCATGTCCTCTAACCTATCCCAACTAAGAGGTGTCTGCACTCTCTCTTTGCCATATAATGCTTGAAAAGGAGCCATGCCTATCAAACTCTGGAAACTATTATTATAGGAAAACTCCACCAAGTACAAGATACTCCTCCCATCTCGACTAGTGATCCATAACGTACATCCTAAGCATGTCCTCTAGGATTTGATTCACCCACTCACTTTGTCCATATTTCTCAGGGTGATATGTTATGCTGAAATTGATCCTCATCTCGAGAGCATGTTGCATGGTGGTCAAGAAATGGGAAGTGTATAAAGGATCTTGGTCACAAATGATCTTCTGCGGTATCCTATGCAATCTAAAATCTCAACTAGATATACCCATGCTAGTGCACTACTAGTGTAGGTGGTCTTTCACCAGAGAAAAATGAGTCACTTTTTCAATTTATCCACCATGACCATGATGGCATCATGGTGGTATCTCGACGTCGGTAACCCAACAATGAAGTCCATGGAAATGGTGTCCCATTTCCACTCCAGTATAACATGAGGAAAGAGAATGCCAATGAATGATGATGCTCGCTTTAACCTCTCGACACTCTAAATAATGTGACACAAAATGAGCCATGTCTCTCCAAAGATCTCTCCAATGGTAAAACTATCTCAAAGTGGTGTGCATCTTTTTCACCTCGGGATGGGATGAATAAGGTGCATGGTGAGCCTCTATCAAAATGTCCTGTCTCAAGCCTCCATCTCTAGGAACATATATCTGACCTCTGTGTCTAAGAATACCATCTACCTCTAATGAAAATCCATAAAATCTCCCCTCAAGGGGTCTCTGAGACTCAATCTCTTGCTCTGGCTGCAAGGTAGAAAGCTGTTATGAAAGCTGCTACAAAATCTTGCTCCAAAATATGTACCCAATTAAGTAGCCATAGCCACATGTCTCTATCTAATCAAGTTTTTTGCAATGATATTCTCCTTCCCTTCACATGATCTATTTCCATATCATACTCACATAACAAACTCCATCCAACACCGCTAATGAGCGTTGAGATTGGGCTACGTGAAGAGGTGGCGAAGACTCAAGTGATCAGTCCTGAGTGTAAATATCTGACAAGAAAGAAGTGTCTCCACCACACCAAGGCATGCATAACTACTACAAGCTCAAGATCATGAGTCGGATAATTGAGCTCATAATCTTTGAGTTTGTGAGACTCAAAAGCAACTACTCTTCCTTCCTAAATCAACACACCCACAATTCTTGGCAAAGAAGCATAAGTACAAACGTAGAACTCACCCTGAGGATCTAGCACTTCTAGAATAGATGTTGTCGTAAGAAACTCCTTCAGTATCCTGAAGGCCTCCTCACATCTATCCCGACTGAAAAATTCTTCCCTTTCTGCTAAAGGGAAGTGATGGGGTATGCAATCCGAGAAATGTCCTAAGAAAATATCTTGTAATAGCCTGCCAAACCCATGAAGTTACGCACCTTGCTCACACTGGTGGGTGTTGGCCAATCCATGATAGATCAAAATCTTGGAATGATCGACTACGATGCCTTCCCAAAAATGATGTGGCCCAAATACTACACCTCTATCTGAAAGATTACACACTTCTCTAGGTTCCCGTAAAGATGTTTCTCACGAAGACACTGAAGAACTTGATGAAGGTGCTCCTCGTGCTCCTCACACATACTTGAGTAAATTAGAATTTTGTCAAGGAAGATGAGTACAAAAGTGATCTAGAAATTCTAAATACCCAATTAATCAAGCTCATGAACATTATAGGGGCATTCGTCACACCAAAATGTACCACAATGAACTCGTAGTTGTCATATCTCATACGGAAGGTGGTCATATGAATATCTTCCTCTATAATCCTTAGTTAATGATACCTTGACTTAAGATCTATCTTGGAGAAAACTATGGCCCCCTTCATTTGATCAAATAAATCATCAATGCATGGAAGGGGATAACGATTCTTGATCATTACTTTGTTTAGCTAGCGGGTAATCAATACACAACCGTAGAGATCCGTCCTTCTTCTTCACAAAAATCACCGGTGCACCCCAAGGGGATACACTAGGATGGATAAGGCCTTTCTCCAGTAGGACCTCAACCTATAACTTGAGCTCACAAATCTCATGGGTAGTCATCTAATAAGGTTCTCGTGAAATAGGCTCTGTGCCAGGAACTAGATCTATATGAAAATCTATCTCATGTGGGGGAGGTAACCTCGGTAGCTCCCCCAGAAAGACATCGGAAAACTCTCTCAAGATGGGATGGTCCACTAGACTCATCCTCAAATCTGTAACTAATCGTAACAACATACATTTGAAAACCTCATCACACACACTTACTTAAGTGTATAACATAGATGGTGCGAATAGAAATGGGCCTCCTAACCACTGCTATCACCGAATCCACTCCTAGATCATCTGTACAAGAAATAGTCTTATGGTAATAGTCCACTTCTAGCTCTATGTGCAGACAACCAGTCCATGCCCAGGATGACTCCATATGAACCCAATGGAAGGATTCGAAGATCCGAGGTAGTGGTGAAGGGTCCAAAATCCACTACACGCTCCTTAACTAAGGAGTCTATAGAAATTTTTTCTCCAGAAGCCATCTCAACGTCCCAACTATGACCCTATCTAACTACCACTACCTCTGAACACTCTACTAAGGACAAAGTGTAATAAAATAATCACAAGAGCTAGAATCAAACAATATAGAGGAGGAAACACCACCAATACTAACTGTCATCTCTATCGTGGTACTCACGGTGCTCAGCTCGATGGTTCTTGACCATAAATATATCCAATGGCTCCGTCCCATATCTCCAACAAGTAGGCTCAAACCTGTGTCTTACCCTTATTGCTAGGGTTCTTGTGGGCACTCTCTCCAATGATGTCTAGTAACTATGTAACCATAACAACTGGCTAGTCCTCTCCAATGGGATACAGCTCCAACTGGTACTCTATATGTCTGTATTGTGGATCCTTATGATCCGGCTATGGACTATTGAGGTTGCTGCTACGAGCTCCTACTAACTGAGCTCTCTATACATGATGTGTCCTGATGGGACCCATAGGAAGAGGCCCCATACTCCACCCCCTCTATGCATCAAATCTCTGAGAAGGTCTCTAAGGTGGGCGGGTTTGCTATTGTTGTTGTTTCTTAGGTGGATGCTACTGAGGTGGCATGAAGGAAGATTCTCCCATACTTTTTCTACCACGAGGACGAGGAACTGATCCCCTCGATCTGCTATCCTGCATCTACTAGATGCGGCCCCAAACTCTGTCTCTATTATGTTACGTCTTCCCCTATGTCTCCTTTGCAATATAGGCCTTCTCCACGACCTTTGCTAATATCTGTGGGTAGTGAATGCGCACCATACCACCCAAATCCAAATTTAGACCCAAGATGAACCTATGAATCTGTACCTTCTCATCCTGCATATATACCACATACTGGAGTAGGTCCATAAATTGACTCTCATACTCGGCTATGGTCATAGGTGCCTGGCAGAGGTCATGAAACTTGTCTATCCATTGCTTGAATAAACCTCCTGGGAAAATACCTACTCCTGAAATTCTCCTCAAATAGCTCCTAGGTAAATGTCTTGAGTCAACATGGAAATTCTGCTCCTCGGTCCTCCACCAAACTCCTGCTCCATCCCTAAGAAGATGGATCAAAACATGAGATTTTTGTTGCTAGTACAAGGGCAGAGCTTGAAGCATCCTCTCAACTCACTAACCAGGCATCTACCTAAAAACCTCTTATATCACCCGAATAGTGTGATGGCGGTAGCTTCAGATCAACCCATCCGGGTCTGTAGAGATGACCGATGAGCCCTAGGTCTCTCCACATGCTCCTCCCTCTATTTAGGGCTCTCGATATCTGTCCCCTATTTCTGAAATCTTGTCTCCATGTCCTCTCTCGTGGTGACTCTTCCCGGCCGACTCCACGCAAAATTTCTCTTCCCATGCTCCTCGCTTGTATCGAGCGAATGCTAGCCTCAACTTATGGCTCCATATCATTTCTAGAAGGTCATCCTCCTAGGGACCCTCCACGTATAGTGTCATTTATTTCTGAAGCATCTGTAAAATCTATGGAAGAATGTTCACTACATCTGATATGGCAAAGTGGTATACCTAGGTCTATGTGAAAATACCCCTTTTCTTGTCCGCGCCTCCTACATAGACCAAGGTGAGAGTTAGTTCATCATTTTGGTTTTGTTTTAGTTTTCTAAGTTTTTCTAAATTTATACAAATATCAGCTAGTGTGGTTTTCTAGGTTTTAAAAGAAAAAAATTACACTAGGTTAAAAGTTCATGTCTCATGTTTTCTAGTGTGCCCAAGGGTCCAAGCTTTGAACCCATGGCTCTGATACCAAATGTAACACCCACAAAAATGACATTCTAGGAACACGCTAACACCTAACACTTACCCCAAAATCATGACAATTTTTTTTTTTGATACAAGATAAATGTAAGGGTAAAAGGATAAAAGAGTTTACATGGGTAAGATCCCTAGGAAACATCCATTTAACCTACACACTAAACTCAAATTTATGATTTAAGACCAAGTCTAGTTAGAAGGTTAACATATTTTCTAATTCACTCTTAGGGTCCATTAATCAAATTTTAACTAGGAAGGTGCCATAAAAATCCATTTACTTAATTAAATGTTTTCTTATCCTTAATTAATTGTTAAAACCTAATATGGTTAGCCTCTTGCTTAATTAATATAAAATCATTATCTTATTAACTTAGAGTCTTTTCTATTACTACCTAAGCTTGTTAAGAGCTAACAAAGGTTTATCACTCTAAAGCAATAAAATGGCCCCATTCCCCATATACACATACTATTATAATTCATTTAAACAACATTAATAAAAATCATTCTCACCCAAAAAAGTAGGGTTAATCCTCTACCCTTAGATCAAATCAATCTCAACCACAAGATCCTAGGGTTACAAATAAGCCCTAAAATTCCATATGAATTCTTATTAAAACTCCTCCTTTATTTTATTCTCCTCATTTGGTCTATTTCCTTTTGTGAAAAATGTAGGTTGGAGAGGAGAAGCCATGGGAGAAAGAGAGGGAAAACCATGGAAATCAGACAAGGAGATCAAGCTTAG
The DNA here is from genome assembly GCA_018340775.1 of Taxus wallichiana var. yunnanensis. Lineage (NCBI taxonomy): Eukaryota > Viridiplantae > Streptophyta > Pinopsida > Cupressales > Taxaceae > Taxus > Taxus wallichiana. Next base: position 456,517,220 of record CM031243.1, read on the forward strand.
ATGGTTAATATTTTAGGTTTATTGTTGTTATCATTTTCATTCAAGGATTGGGAGGGATTTCCTTCACCAATCAGGTTTTATTCCAAAATATTTGTATTTGGGTTTTCAAATTTGAGGCAAACCCTACCCCCATTGTTATAAATGGAAAGAGTTTTTTTAATTCACCATTTGTCGGTTTTATTTCTCAAATCCATGGGATTTACCCAATGTATGTTTCTTGGTAGAAACTAGTTAATTTTTACAACTTAAAAATTAGTATAAACCAGTTAAAATTTTCACACAAGTGCAGATCCAAGAAGTTCTATCGTAAGTGATAGGACCGCCGCCCAAAGCAGACTGGAGGTCCTGGGACCACCGCCCTTCCTAGGTGACAAACCATGTACTACCACTCTATTGGGTGGCGGTTTGAGACCATCACCTTATCCTAGCGGGGTTATGGGATGGCACTTTTGGCGGTCCTTTTCTGAAAATAGAACCTATAATCCAGGTTTCTCAAAATCTAAAAGTTACTAAGGTGTGATAAAATACATTCTAATCCTAATTTTGTACATCTAGAGTTTCCAGTTTTGGGATTTCATTCCTATTGTTCTTTTCTTAGTTAAATCTACTCATTTTGAAGTATTATCTAATCCAATAAAAAACACATCTACTTTACAAAGTCGTTCCATTATATTTAACTAGTTTTCTTTCCATTTCAAGAGCAAAAAGGGATCCAAATCTATTGCTTTACATTTTTATTTTCTTACTACAAAATCAACATTTCCAAATAACAACATACTTCAAATTTATTCTCTTGTTCCCATTTTTACTATAACATATATATGTTCAAAACAACTATAACAACTTTATTTTCCATTCAAATTTACTATGTATACATTTTCAACATCTACAACTTCTATATTTCTTCTTTCTCATTTACAACATTACAACTTCACAATGAAAGTAACTTTATTTTTCATAATGCAACTTCCAACTAAACTTTTACACAATCTATCCATTTTCATTCTTTCTCTCTCTCTCTATTACATTCTAATGAGAAGGAATTTTTTACAATTCTACAATTAACATATTCAATATAATACAACTTGTATTTCAACAATTCCTTTAAACATAAAAAATATACAATCTTCCACTTTGAGTGGGAAACAAAAAAATTATCTCAAGAAGGGATTTCTTCAAGGACTCCAATAAATTTCCAAGCTCCTCACATCAATAAGTAGACTCCATCATGATTTATTTGATTCACAACAAAATGGGGGAGAGGTAATGCTCTCCACTCAACTAAGATATATCAATGAAGAGGAGAATACATCCTCTTCATTGGCCCCGAGTCCCAACCACATCACAATGGGAGATGATTCCAACACATGGAAACAATAAGCTTCCACAAAAAAAAATTGTTTCACAACCATTCCAACCACATTCAAATTATCTACAATACAAGAATGATAAACAACTAAACAACAAGTAAACAATGCTTAAAATGAAAGACAAAAAGAGCAAGACCTATGGGATGCCACTTATGCCTCCCAATGGGAATGGGTGCCACCTTAAAGCCTCAAATGCATATCTAAAATCCCTACATACTCTTATGCCTCCCTCAAGTACCCTTATACCTCGCACATACTCTTATGCCTCCCTCAATCTCTTATTCCTCCCTCATAACAAGAAACAAGTAAGAAATGCATGCATTCCTTATCCAAGGTGGGGTACCCAGAACAAACTCCCTCCAACAAGAAAGTAAACTCTTATGCCTCCCTACATGAAATCTCCCCATTGTCTCCTCCTGCTCCAAACTTAGGCAATCTACCCACACCCAATAAGCATTCCAAAGAAAAAAACACTCAACACAAGCATATAAACACAAAATAAAATTATAACATAAGCAAAGGAAAATCTCCTACCTTTCCATAGTAGAGCTTGTTCTAAGAGTGAATCTCCAAGCTCCTAAAAAAAACAAGCATCCACAAGCAATCCCAAAAATCCTCTAAATTTCTAAAATGTAAGAGCAAAAAATAATGAAGTAACCCCTAAACAAACAAAATAACTTCATTAAATACAAAAGGGAGGGAGGAGGATGAGGTGGCTCCATGTAGGATGCCACATCACTCATCCTCAACTCCACCTCACAAGTCAAACCTCAACCCAATGCACCATAAATTTGTTGGTGAGAGGAATTACAAGTTACTAACACATACAATCTAAGCCCACATCCCTCTAAGGACAAAATTAATTACTTGAAAGATAGTGTAATAAATATTTCACCTTTTTATCTTCCCAAAACACCTAATGGGGTCTAATTTTGACCCCCAACCCATAGGTAGGGTTGGTATAGCAATTTAAGAGGTGTGGGATAAGTTTAACTTGTCCCACAAGCCTTCAAAATTGGCCCTTAAGGCCAAATTCGAGTTTCCCATGAAGGGTAGAGTGTACAACACTCAAGATCTCAAGCATTCAACACACAACAAAAATCTAAGGAAAATCTATTCTAATAAATGAATTTCTTTTGGTCACATCTCTACTTAGCTTAGCACAAAGATTAATTTAACTCTAATAGAGACACTTAGACCCATTAAGACAAAAGGGAAAAGAATACATTAAATTCTAAATAATTAAAAAAAGTAAATACATCACTAAAAGAAACACATACTAACATTAATAAAGGGAACTAAAAATAAAAGACAACACATGACCCCTTGGTCACAATTTCCCCCTAACCAAATAATTCTAACACACACAAAATTACATGTTGCCATGGTGACCCTTGTTAAATTCATCTAGAATTTCAATGTGGTTGGTCTCCAATTTCCTCGATATTTGTTGTGAATATATATACTTCACACACAAATACAAAATACCTCCTTTGGCCTCGCACTGTATCAAAACATCCAAAATAAATATGAAATTTAAATCTACAATCATCTATATATGAAACAAATCATCATCTAAAATTTCTAACATTCATATCTATTCTACATTTCATCAATGTCAAAAAGATCACAACATTAGTACAATTATCAAGGCCTACGCAGTGTGACGAAAGATATCACATGTCGAAAAAATATATAAAGTCATGTCCACAACATATCAATATCAATATAAAATGTCTCTAATGATCCATGTTGGTACCCAAATTGATTCTCCTTCAAATTCCGAGCAGCATTACAAGTGTTGATAGGAAGCTCAGGGACAGATAGATCATGGTGGGTTATTTTGTAGCCGAGGATGGGATATAACTTGCCTTTTGTGACTCAGATGTGGAGAAATGGATAACACCCTCAAGAGGATTTGATCTATCCTCACTACTTTATGATTGTGCCTTTCAACCAAGGTGAGAGGACCCTTCTGTAGCCAATTGTTTATGGAGGAGATGGAGATATCCTTCTCTAGTGAGGTTATGAATAAGACCTTGGAGAAAATATAATCAATGTACCAAAATCTAACTCTCACGAGTTGTCACTCTAGATAATGGAGATATTTTCTAGACAAGGTTTAGGCTACTAAAGACATTTGGAATCTTGATTGTTTCTGCATGTTTTGGTAATGGAAATTATGTATTTTTATACACAGAGGGAAAATAAGGGTAGTGTGGGTAGGATTTTATGTTCTTTAATGAATTTTTGGTGGGAGGTGAGGCAGGATGGATTTGACTCACTAGATCTTTGAGAACTTCTACAAAATGGAAGGTTAAACCAACAGAATTCCATAGAATAGCTAAAATGTTTCTTTAACCAGAATATGTGCTTCAATGGAGGCCCAGATTAACACTTTTTCACACAATATATGAGATTCTAGCATGAAGGCTTGAGTTAGAAAACCCAACAAAGCATCAAGATCTAAGCCCAATCATGCCTGAGGTACACCCAAAGGCTTACAGACAATCTCTGTCAATAGATGAAAGAAAAGTGATTTTAAATTGTTTATTTCACTCCCAGATGAAATCTCTTCTAAGAAATGAAATTACATATGCCACTAAACTATCACAAGGATTGAGACCTATGTGATTAAGACAAATTTTGATACAATATTGTAACAAGAACAAGAAAAACTATTTGTAGACATTCATAAAATGAAACAAACACATTTTTCTCAAGATCAACACAAATAACTCGAGTTTGATTAAATTTATTAGCAGGGGAAAGTTTCTAGAACAATCTCAGAGCTTGTCAATGGTTGTACACTCATAACCACCTTGACATGCAATCAAATTCAATACAAAAGAGATATAGGCTTCTCGATGACCTCTCAAAAGATGGGCTCTATCAAGCTTTTTTCTATTAGAAAATCAGTCCCGACCTCTAACACTCCAACCATTTGCACGATAAATTTTTGCCATTTATAACATTTTACAACAGATTTTCCCCAAAAATATAGACATTGAGTGCACTAGTGTTCGCCATGATCTCGATCGTGATTCCTAGAATCAGATGTGGAAAAAGTTGTCAAGTGCTCGAGGGTCGATCTCTTCAATATCTCCCACATTCATATCCTTCTTACGGTAGATCACTCTTCCTTCTATTCTCCACCACTTCCACCCCTAATCTATCAAATCTGGTTCCTTGCATGCTCGGGAGAAGAAAAATGGAAAATCAGATTGAGCCCAATAGTCAGATCATTTTAATGGTGAAAGACGTCTCCAGATCTTTCCCACAAAACTTAGATATCAAATTAACTCTCCTATCTGTTTGGCATGTAGGAAATACAAGAAATCATGAAGACTCACACTTCCAGGAGATTTTTTAGCAAAAATGGGGGTAAAATCAGATTTAGACACACAATTGTCGTTGATCTCTACTTTGAATTTGGTCCATCCACATGGAAGATCTAATTTCTAAAATAGGCCCGGGGTTCCTTTTTACCTTTTACAACCTTTTTGAAAAAATGAAAAAAATTCACATTTTTCTCCGCCCCTCTGCCTTCGAAAAATGGGCGAGACACATATCCCAATGTGGGTCCCAAAGGAACCGTGGCTAAATTATGCTATTTCACCTCTTTTTTTAAAAAGGGATATTTTTCCAAGTTTTCCCCGTAGCTCCACCCTTCCGCTTCTAGTTTCCAATGTGGGTCCCAACGGAACCCCGCTTCTTTTTACACTTTTAACTCCTTTCTCTCAAAAGGAAAATTTTCCAAATTTCCTCGAGAGTCTGCACCTCCATCATTGACTTCAAACAATATTTGACTAATCCTTTATTAGGCTTGTGGGCCATTTTGATATTTTAACCCTTTTGGTGGCAAAAGGAAAACATTCCAAGTTGCCCCCGATGGTCCACCTCCTCCCTTTTGACTTTTCAACTACCATGCATCATAATGACGCATCTTGAGATGGTCCCCAAAATTTGAGACCTTGAATGAACACGGGCTCACCACGTGTCCTGGCCCAAAAAATTTGTTTGAAGGCTTGAACCTCAATGGAAGGTGCCATGTGTCAGGGTCCGAGGAAATATTCTTTGGCCGTTGAAAATTCAAGAAAAATATAAAGTGAGTGAAGGCCTCCAAGTGTCCTCCTAGTGCTTCTTTAAAATGAAACTCAAGGGCCAGTCCCCAAACATGCGCGGTTCCTCCACGTGTCCCAGACCTCCCAAAATATTTTTAAAAATACTAAGTATGGGAAGACCCAGCGGAAGCCTCCACGTGTCTCCATGGCACAATTTCAAAATGGTGCCCAAGTTTGAGACCTTGAATGAGTGCGGGCTCGCCACGTGTCCCTGTCCCACCAAAATGTATCCAGCTGCATAAAAATTTTCTAAGTCAAGACGAACCAGCGAAATCTCCACGTGTCCTCCCGACGCTACTCTAAGGCCAAACAAAAAAGTAAATCTTCAAATGAGCATCGTTCCTCCACGTGGACAAATTTTTAAGTTGAGGCAATTCATAAAATTTTGAATTACCCTTCCGAGCCATGTCCAACCAAAAGAAACCATGTTTCCTATTGATGCAAGGATGTAAATTTGATTGGGAGAAATGCCCATCAAATCGTAAAATGCAAAAAATGACCATTTGAGCTTGAAGATGAAATTTTCTCCAAGGACAGAGGATTTAGAAATGTTACAAGGCTCAAATACATTCCTCAAGCTACATCCATTCATTTTCTTCAAGTATTTAGGGCAAAAATGACAAGGACAACAAATCCCAACTGTGAAAGATGGAAAGAATGGGAGAGCCCAATTTTTAGATGAACAGAGAATGGGAGACCCAAATTATAGACCCCTTCAGAGGAACAGAGAAACGAGAGACAAATATAGACCCATACATGATCATCAACCCAAGGAGAGATTAATTATGGCAACAAAAGGAAGGTAGATAATTTTTAGCCACAACATGGGGAAATAAAATGTGAGAGGCCATAAATCAATAGATTTTCAAAGGTAAAATGGGGCGAGACTATTTTGAGCACCAACATCGGCTCCGACTCGGGGATGGGCACTCCTTATGAGTGCCACAAGAACAAAGGTAGACCAAGTGCCAAAAATATCCATTGGGAAACGAAGTTAGCTTACAGAGCAGAGAAATCAGAGCCATCTCCCAAAAATGAATAGAGAAACTAGCAAAAATAGGTCACCAAGGACCAGAACGAGCAAAAACACAAAAGACAAGAAATAAACAACAAGCTATACATTGTACAAAAGATGTTTACCTTGATTCTAGGGAATCAATCCAAGAAATGATTCAAATGCCTGCCATTAATAGCAAACTTGAGTAGTTCTCCATCCAAATCCTTCAAGAAGAAGGTGTTTTCACCAATTCTAATATCAATGGAGTAAGGGCCCATCCACAATGAGTCAAATTTTCCATCCTTTCCCTTATTTTCATGTTTGTTATCCCGTAACAACACAAGATCTCCAACATTGAAAGCTCTGAGAGTGACCTTCTTGTCAAATAACTTCTTCATCTTTTCTCTAACTTTACATGCCTCTGGTGGGATGATGCCCTCCTTTCTTCATCAAGTTCAACAATCTAGTTAATACAAGCATCATATGGACTAACCTCTTGATCTTCTAGCTATTGAATGAAATGATATGAGGATAGTTACATATGTAGGGGCAATAGGGCTTGAGTTCCATACACTAACTCAAATGGACTCTTTCCAGTAACTCTCTTGATAGTGATTCTATCAGCCCAAACAACAAACTTCAACTGTTCACCCCATTTTCTCTTGTTCAGCTCCAAGGTTCTTTTGATAATCTTCAACAAATTTTTATTACTTGGACTCATCTTGTCCATTTCCTTGGGGATTGTAATTAGAGGCATATGTCAAGTTGATCCCATACTCCTTGCACATTTCCACTAGAGGTTTAGCTCTGAAACTCATGGCATTGTCAGCTACAATTTTTACTAGCACTCCAAACCTACAAATGATGTGGTTCAACACAAAATCCATGACAATTTGGTGTGTTTCCTTCTTGGTGGGGATTGCCTCCACCCATTTAGTAAAGTAATCAGTTGCTACAAGAATCCACTTGTGGACTGCACTTGAAGGGTATGAAATCTCACCAATGAAATCCATTCCACATTGCTTGAACGGGCCTCAATTGATACATGCTAAAAGCAAGGATCCTCAAGCTTTCATTATTCTAGAGAAATGTTGGTAACTCTCACATATTCTAACCAATAAGGTTGTATCCTTGAAGAGAGTTGGCCACCAATAACCAGCCCTCAGGATCTTGTGTGTTGTAACTTTTCTAGCAAAATTCCCCCACAAACTCCTCCATGAAGATCAACAATTATCTTAGGGGATTCATCTTCAGTGATGCACCTTAAGAGAACTCCCTCAAGGTTCTTCCAAGCTAACCCAAAATCAGTAATGACATATTTATAGGAAGCCAACTTAAGGGCTCTTTTCTGGTTCTTACTCAAATCTTCAGGGTAGTATAGATGTCTGAGATAAAAATTACATATTTGTACCACTCAGAACTCATCAATTTTTCAAAAACACTTTCCCTTTCTTCTTCTACCTCATTTACCTCAATAGTTTGCAAGTTTCTCTCATCCATAAGCTTAGCCAAGCCCAAACCTCTCACCAACTTTGTGGTTTGAATATCCATGTCATATTCTTGCAACATGTTCACCCATCTACATCTTTTGCTTAGAGACCTCCATCTATAATAAGATGTCTTTCACCATTTTCGGGGGAACATAAGAAAAAAATTTTGAGCTTAGAATGTAAGGCCTAAAAACCTTTGATGCTTTTACCAAGGAAAATGCTTGCTTCTCCATAATAGTGTATCTCAGTTCAGCCCCTGCAATGCCTTACTAAAAAGGAAATTGGCCTCTCAGCCCCTTCATCATCCTTACAGCAAAGATAGAAGCAATAGTGTTCTCGAAGCAAAATAAAATAGTTGGAAAGATTTTTATAATCTGAGCTGCTAAAATAGGGGCATGCTTTAATGCCTCTTTGATCCCATTGAAATCTTGGATGACATCCTCCTCCCATTTGATGACCCGGTCCTTCTTTAGCATGGAAGTGATTGGAATGGTCAACTTAGCAAAGTTTGATATGAATCTTCTGATGAAGTTTATCTACCCAAAGAAGGACTAAATTCCTTTCTTGGTTCTTGGAATTGGGACCTTGCTGATGGCCTCTACTCTTTCTAGATCAATCATTACCTCTTCTCACGACACAATGTGACAATGTACTCCAAAATGGCATTTCTTTGGATTGAGTGAGATTCCATATTATCTACATCTTATCAGCATCTTCTCCAAGTGCAACAAGTGGTCACTTCCCTTTCTATAAAATACAGTCACACCATCCTAGTAAACAATAATAAACTCATTGATGTAACCAAAAAAATCAACATCCATTTCTCTTTGAAAGGTGGCTCCACTACATTCATCAAACCAAGGGCATCCTAACATATTCATACATCCCCCAAGAGTGGTAAAGGTTTCTTGATTCTTTCTCGATTCCTTCACCACAACTTGGTTATAACCAGATAAACCATCTAAGGTGGAGAGTAATTCATAACTAGTCACTAATTGCAGCATGTTTTCCATGTTTTGTAAAGGATAATTATCCTTCATTGATGCTCTGTTTAGATTCCTGAAATCTACACACAACCTGATATCACCATTCTCCTTCCTAACTGGTACTAAATTTGTAACCCAAGAAGAATACCTTGTGGGCTGAATAATCCCTCCATCTCTTAGCTTCTTCAGTTCCTCTTGCATTTTAAGAGATAAGAGTGGATTGATTGGCCTCTTTTTTCTTCTGAATGGATTTGCATTGGAATCCAAGGGAATCTCATGTTGAAACAGATCCTCTCTGTATGCCTTTAATTCAGAATAGGTCCAAGCCATGCAATCTTGGTATTTTTTAACAATTGGATGTAGGAATGCTTCTCTTCCTTGCTAAGATTTCTACCTAACCAAAAATTCCTTGGTTTCTCCTTTGTACCAAGATCATGCTCCTCAACATCCCTCGAGGCTGCCATATGTCTATTAATAATGCAATCAACATTATCAAAATTTGATTCAAGAGAAACCAGCCCTCTAGGAATGGTATTAGTCTTTAGTTAGATGATACCCTTGCAAAAAAAGGTTTCCTTTCCCTCTATTACACACACCATTGGCTCCCAATCAATGCATTGATCAACAAACTCTCCTTTGTTATACAAAAATCTTCTAACCTAAGCATCATCATCAAAAACTTGCCAGTGTTTAATATTGTCAGGGATAGAGGGTCTTGTCAATACCTCAACATCATATTCACAATATGGGGACATTGTACAATTGTCAAACCAAGATCCCAAAACTACAATTTTTCTGGAAAATCATTGAACTTTTGTCATGATGCACAATGTTGAATGAATCAAACATCTCAATAAGATCCCAAACTACATGCTTGTATTGTTTCATTCATTGATTCTTTATGGCTTAAAGTTTCCTGACTTTTTTGAACATTAATTCTGAATCCCCTTTGACAATAATGTCCTTGACACCATATTTCCAAGAAATTATTAAACCTAACAATAGTGCCTCATACTCAATGAATGTTGTTAGTGCACTCAAAGTTGAATTTGAAGGAAAAAACAAATTTTCTTGGGTTGGAGAAAGAAGAACAACACCAACACCATTTCCAAACTTGGAGCAAGCTCCATCAAACAATAAAGTCCAAGGAGATCCTTCTTGTTCAAGACACTTGCATTCTTCAATCTTGTGATCCTTTCCATCAGCAAATCCTACAAAGTTATCAGCATCAACATTTGTGTACAATACTTCATAGGATGCATTGTTGGGATCCTCAATAAGGTGTAACATCTTCTTCTCTCCATACAACCTGACAAGGCTGCCCTCAATTGGAATGGTAGCATAGGACATATCCATATGGACACTCCCACAAACACTTGTAGCCCATTTTACTTGACAACAACATACCCCACTTAGGTAGGCGATCAAAAATGACAACATCAAGTTTAAATTTTTACAGGTAGGCTGCAAGTTGCACCACCATACCTTTCACACATCCCAACACTGGCACTTATCTAGAGTCCATAGGAGTGCATTTCCCATATGCTATTGTCACTTTAATATTTAGCTCATTCATGAATTTCAAAGGCATGACATTGCATGATGCCCCTGAGTCAAACATACAGTTGTGCAGCTGTCTTCCTTAATGATTAAAGTGATGAAGAATGGATCCACATTTAGCTAAGACTCCACCAAGGATGTCCCTAGATAAACCTTAGGTGGTTCACCTAGTTCCTCCAACATTGGTGGTGTCTCTAACTCTTCAAAGATTGGAGGAGTTTCCATTTTATTTTCCCTTCCTTGGGGCTGCCTATTTCCAAATCCAATAGGTCCCTTGCCTCTGTCATTAGTTCCGTGATGATTTGCAAATCTATCTTGGCCTTGTTGCTTGTGACTTGACCTTGTGAGCTCTACCCAATTCCTTTTTCTTCTCGGATAATTTGTATGATATTTCTTTGACAGCCCCACAAAGTTTTCACAACTTCCTCCAAATCAAGATCCTTACTTGTTTCAAGCTTTTTTCGGTTAATCAGCTTTTACACCCTCCCTTTTTTGAGGTTTTCCAATTACTTTGATGTTGTTCTCTATTTGTAGAGCCATAGTGAATGTCTTCCTCAAATTGGTAGGGTTCTTGTCCTCAAGTAGTAGTAAGAATTTTTTTATCAAATGCATCTGAATATTTGATCAAACATGACTCATCACATGGTCTCAAGTTAACAGGAAACTTCTCAAAGTCTTATTGAACCTTGTGTTGAAATCATGTACTGACTCATTAGGATTCTTCTTGATATTTTCAAATTCTGATAGAAGAAACCTAGGGTTAGTCCTATCACCATATTGCAATCTAAAGGCATTGTTCATCTCAGTCCAAGAATCAATAGAGTTATCTAGAAAAGATTTATACCAGTCCCTTGCATCCTCTTCCAAAGTGTGAACAAACAATTTGATGTATACATCTTCAAACTCAATCTCAAAGTCTTCCATCATGTTGATAAAAGATTTAAATGTTGATCACCAGTTATAGCATTATTTCCCTAGAACTTTGGTAGTTTTTTCCTTACATCTTGAGGTACTACATTTGGATAACCAACCATTCCCACAAAATTTATAGGTCCAAAGGTGTTTACAACAAATGGAGGTCTGGGTGGGGGATGAGCCATATTGATTCAAGGAGGTGATCTTTGGGGAGAAACAAATTGATAAGGGGCAGGGGGTCTTTGAAACATAGGAGTATAGCTTTCAAAATGGATACCCTCTAAAGGCCTTGTTTCTTGGAAATCCCTATCAACTTGAAAAGACAGGGGTAGAATGAGAAGAAAACTTTTCAAAATCAAATGAAGGCCCTTCTCCAGTTGGAGAATTCAATTCCACAAAGAGGCTATCTGATTCAGAAGCACTTGAATGAAAGCCTTTAATGATAAGCCAATCACTTTCCTCAATGGAGATCCCTTTTCTTGTCTCGGTGATCTCCAAAACTCTCCATGTTTTTCTTTCTTCTGACTTTGTTTTTCCTAGCTCTGGAAATAATGTCCTAATAGAATCCCTAGAAAAGAAAGATCTTCTTCCTTCCATATTTGCAAAGATTAGTAACAAATCTCACTTAACAGAGGTTAAGACACTGGTACTCATCAAGAATCAGATCAACAGGAGTCGCCACTAAGGATTTCCACCTTAGTTGTGAAAATTCACTAAAATATGATCTGTCAATACTAAAAACTAGAAATGGGATGATCTGACTTTTCTTTACCCAGATTTATCAATGAAAACTAGTGCACTAGGTGTGGAAACTAAAATAATTACACACAACACTTGTAACTTTGAATACTTCTTATAGGACCTAAACACAAGATGATGTTTTGAAAAAATGTATTAGCACTTAGAGCATATAAGAAGTGTTTTACCAAGGTCTGAATATGAATTGTAATAAAAATTTCCCCAAAGAATCACACTAAGTAAGGTATTGGTACCCAAATTGATTCTCCCTCAAATTCTGAGCAACATCACAAGTTTTGATAGGAAGCTTAGGGATAGATAGATCATGGTGGGTCATTTTGTAGCTGGGGATGGGATCTAACTAGCCTTTTGTCACTCAGATGTGGAGAAATGGATAGCACCCTCAAGAGGATTTGATCTATCCTCACTACTTTATGGTTGTGCCTTTCAACCAGGGTGAGAGGACCCTTCTATAGCCTCGTTGTTTATGGAGGAGATGGAGATATCCTTCTCTGTGAGGTTATGAATAAGACCTTGGAGAAAATATGATCAATGCAACAAAATCTAACTCTCACGAGTTGTCACTCTAGATAGTGGAGATATTTTCTAGACAAGGTTCAGGCTACTAAAGACATTTGGAATCCTGATTGTTTCTACATGTTTTGGTAATGGAAATTATGCATTTGTATACACACAGGGAAAATAGGGGTAGTATGGGTAGGATTGGATGTTTTTTAATGAATTTTTTGGTGGGAGGTGAGGCAAGATGGATTTGACTCACTAGATCTTTGAGAGCTTCTACAAACAAGAAGGCTAAACCAACAAAATATAATAGAACAACTAAAATGTGCTTTAATGGAGGCCCAAGTCAGCACTTTTTCACACAATCTATGAGATTCTAGCATGAAGGCTCGAGTTAGAAAAACAAAAACACCAAGATCTAAGCCCATTCATGCCTCGAGGTACACCCAAAGGCTTACAAACAATATCTGTCAATAGATGAAAGAAAAGTGATTTTAAATCGTTTATTTCTCTCTAGATGAAATCTCTTCTCGAGAAATGAAATCACAGATGCCACTAAATTTTCACAAGGATTGAGACCTATGTTATTGAAATGGATTTTGATACAAGATTACAACAAGAACAAGAAAAACTATTTGCAGACATTTAAAAATGAAACAGACACATTTTTCTCAAGATCAACATAGAATAACTTGAGTTTGATTAAATTTATCAACAGGGGAAAGTTTCTAGGAAAATCTTAGAGCTTGTCAATGGCTTTACACTTGCAATGACCTTGACATGATAAAATTCAATACAAAAGAGATATATAGGCTTCTCGATGGCCTCTCAAAAAATGGGCTCTTTCAACCTTTTTCTATGAGAAAATCAGTCCCGACCTCTAACACTCCAACCATTTACACGATAAATTTGTGCCATTTATAACATTTTACAACAGATTTTTCCCCCCAAAAATCTAGATATTTAGCGCACTAGTGTTCACCATGATCTCGATTGTGATTCCCATAATCGATGTGAAAAATGTTATCAGTGCTCGGGGAGATCTCTTCGAATATCTCTCGCATTCAACTCCTTCTTCTCGGTAGATCACTCTTCCTTCTATTCGCCAACTACTTCTGCCCCTAATTTGTGAAATTTGGTTCCTTGTGTGCTCGGAGAAGAAAAAAGGAAAATCAGATCGAGCCCAATAGTCAGATCATTTTAATGGCAAAAGATGTCTCCAGATCTCCCCCACCAAACTTAGATATCAAAATTAACTCTCCTCTTTGTTTGGCATGTAGGAAATACCAAGAAATCATGAAGACTCACACTTCTAGGAGCGTTTTTAGCAAAAATGGGGGAAAATCAAATTCAGACACACAATTGTCGTTGATCTCTACTTTGAATTTGGGCCATCCACGTGGAAGATCAATATTTTAAAATGGGCTAGGGGTTTCCATTTTTCCTTTTACAACCTTTTGAAACATTGAAAAAAATTAACATTTTTCTCCGCCCCTCACCTTCAAAAATTGGCGCGACACGTGTCCCAATGTGGGTCCCAAAGGAACCGTGGCTAAATTATGCTATTTCACCTCTTTTTTGGAAAAGGGAAAATTTTCCAAGTTTTCCCCATAACTCCACCCTTCCGCTTCTAGTTTCCAATGTGGGTACTAGTGGAACCCCACTTCTTTTACACTTTCAACTCCTTTCTCCTAAAAGGAAAATTTTCTAAATTTCCCTCGAGAGTCCACATCTCCATCGTTGACTTTGAAACAAACTTTGACTGATCCTTTGTCGGGCTTGCGGGCCATTTTGATATTTCAACCCTTTTGGTGGTAAAAGGAAAACATTCCAAGTTGCCCCCAATGGTCCGCTTCCCCACCCTTTGACTTTTCAAACTGCCACGCGTCATAATGGTGCATCTTGAGATGGTCCCCAAAAGTGGAGACCTTGTGTGAGCGTGGGCTCACCATGTGTCCTGGCTTGAAAAAATTGATTTGAAGGCTTGAAGCTCAGTGGAAGGCACCATGTGTCAGGGTCTGAGGCAATCTTCTTTGGCCGTTGAAAATTCCAAGTAAACTACAAATTGAGCGGAGGCCTCCAAGTTTCCTCCTGGTGCTTCTTTAAAATGAAACTCAAGAGTCGGTCCCCAAACATGCACGGTTCCTCCACATGTCCCAGACCTCCCAAAATATTTTTAAAAAGACTAAGTTTGGGAAGACCTGGCGGAAGTCTCCACATGTCTCCATGGCACAATTTCGAAATAGTGCCCAAGTTTGAGACCATGAATGAGCACGGGCTTGCCACATGTCCCTGTCCCACCAAACTGTATCTAGCTACATAAAAATTTATCTAAGTCAAGGCGAAGCAGCAGAAACCTCCTCATGTCCTCCTAGTGCTACTCCAAGGCCAAACCAAAAAGTAAATCTTCAAATGTGTGTCGTTCCTTTACATGAAATTTTTTTAAGTTGAGGCAATTCATAAAATTTCCAAGTACCCTGCCGAGCCGCATCCAACCAAAAGAAGCCATGTTTCCTGTTGATGTAAGGATGTAAATTTGACCAGGAGAAACACCCATCAAACCATAAAATGTAGAAAAATGACCATTTGAGCCGGAGATGAAATTTTCTCCAAGGACAAAGGATTTAGAAATGTTACAAGGCTCAAATACATTCCTCTGAGCTACATCCATTCATTTTTCTTCAAGTATTTAGGACAAAAATGACAAGGACAAAAAATCCTAACTGTGAAAGATGGAAAGAATGGGAGAGCCTAAGTTTTTAGATGAACAGAGAATGGGAGACCCAAATTACAGACTCCTTCGAGGAATAGAGAAATGAGGAGACAAATATGGACCCATACGTGATCATCGGCCCAAGGAAAGATTAATTATGGCAACAAAAGGAAGGCAGAGACTTTTCAGGCACAACACGGGAAATAAAATGTGACAGAGACGTCATAAATCAATAGATTTTCAATGGTAAAATGGGGTGAGACTATTTTGAGCACCAACTATCCACAAGCATCATATACGAATCAAAACCACAACAGTCCATGATATCTAACATCTAACATCATGCCAAATCAAAAGTCACAATAATATCCATAAGTATAGTCGACAATATCATAATCAATAACAAAAAAATGTGTCGAAGGGAAGTGGGCACTACACATTGCTTCAGCTAATGTAATGCCCTAAAAAAATCCCACTTGAGACCCAAGAACAACGTAGATTTAGTTAGAAAACTTATGGAATAATATTATTTTTTCTTTTCTTTTTAAAAAAGTGTTCACAACTAAAATTTTAGATTCCATTACAACAATTATCAAATCACCTTACAAAACACTAAGAGAGTGAAAGTTATCCCGAGCACAACTAAATTTCCCTTAGGTGATAATCTAACCATTTAAAATTAGATTAACACTAAGCCAAACAATTCTTAATTAAACTCAGAGGGTAAGAAGAGCCAAAACAATTAAATACCTAGTATTTAATTCTATAAGGTTTCAACAATTAACAAGGTCTAATTTAAGGGGAGAATACACATTTAAACTAATAGGGTAAATTCTCACTTACCCACTCCCAGAACTCTCTTAAAAGATTCAACCTATATTTTCTCATATTTAACACACTCAAAAATTCCTAAAAACATTCCCATTAGATAGGAAATTTTCTCACCTTTCCATTGATATAAAGAAGTCCTCCTAACTCCTCATATTTTTCAAGATATGAGCTGGTGTGCTTTGGGATGAAAATTTTCCCTAACTCGGGCCTGCGCGGTTTGGAGAGAAACTTCACTCGGAGGAGAAAAGTGGACCGCGCAGTGGGGAAGCAAAATTTTCCCAGACATGGACCGGTGGAGTGGGGAAGGAATTTAGCACTTTTTCCCTTTTTGGGACAAAGGCACAATTTATCTCCGCATGCCCATGAGCCTCAGTAAGGGACACGTGTCCAAAACTTCAACCCAAAGGAACGCGGGTCACTAGAATAATTTAAGACATTTTGCTTTTTTTTGAAAAACATTAAGTGGTCCAAATGATCCATGCCTCTCGCATCGCCCAAGGTGCCACGTGTCAAGCCCTGATTCGTGCGGAGAAAATGGACTTGCAGGGAAACTTAAGAATTTAATACTTTTGAGATAAAAACACAAAGGATAAAATTAACTCGTGCCTCTCTCTGCTAACGTCGAACGATGCCATATGTTGGAATCTCATTCGTTGGCGGCAGCGGGGTGGTGGAGAAACTTTTAAATTTTCCCAAAAGAATTTTTAAAATGTTAAGGTTGAGAAATCAACCGCTTCTCCACCATCGCCTCATGAAGCCATGTGTCGTCCCAATCATTTTCTACGGGGGTAGGCAAGCTTGTGAAGAAACTTTAGAAATTATCCCAATTTTTTTAAAACTTTAAGTTTTAGAATGCGGACTCGTGCCCCCGTGGAATTGCTTTTCCAAGGTAAGGGTGGGGATAACGGGCCATGAAGGAAAGTAGGATTTTTTGCCAAAAAAATTTGAAAGGTTAACTTAAGGGTTACGGGCAATGAGCGTGTGGAAAACTTCGTGACTTTTTTGTTTTGTAAGGAAAAAAATGCAAAAGGAATATTTTCACCCGCGGGTCCACCAGGAATATTTTAATAATTAAATTTGACAGTTAGAATATTTTTGAAGCCAAATGAAGTAAAAACTTCAGAAGGCCATAAATTTTGATAGGGAACTTGTTTTTGGCAAACGAGGACTTTCTGAAAGCTTTCATGTCCTCTTTACACAACAACCTTAAAATTTTATTTGGATAAATTTTTAAGGGTCAATTTTGAGAAAACATTTTTTTGTCACTTAAAAGTGAACTGGTATTTTTAACTTGCACAATTTGTTCAAATTCGCCATTAATTCTTTCTCAACATGCCAAATAGGCATGGAGGATTTCACTTGGGAGATTTTTAGGATAGATTGCAAGGTTAAATTGTTTGATTGATTTGCAATTCAAATTTACCAATTTTTATACAACAAAAAGTCTGCAATTTTGCCTTTGCCCGATTTGAAAGGTTCTTTAAAAAAATTCTTAAGTTTTTTAGTTTTTTGGGTTCTTTTTATCTTACAAGTCCAATTTGGTATTTATTTTTGTCTTTTTGATGTTGCAGGGTCATTATTTTCAATTTGCTAATTAATTTGCAGAGTTTGAAATTTATCTAATAGAGATCAGATTCGAATGGGTCTATTTTCATTTATCATCTTCTAAGTTTTAAAATTCATTCCAAAACCAATTCTAACCTATTAAGTTGATTCAAGAAAGTATTCAAATGCCAAATTACAATTCTAATTTCTAAAACATTCATTTCTAAAGAACAAAGCATTATGACATTTCTCCATACGTATTCACTTTTTCATCTTTCCAATCAAAATTTCAAAATACATTCAACAATCAGATTTCAATACCTAATAATGCCATTTGAGAAAAGATTGTATTAGTGTTTCAAATTTTTTCATAGTTTTACAGGGTTGTTCTGTATCTTTTGATAAAAATTTACAAAGTTTACAGTGAAATAAAAATGAAGTTTATACATTTCAAAAACAAAGATTAATCTATTTATTTTGCCATACTATAAAAACATTGAATTCATTCCATGCTAGTTTTAAATAGTTATCTTTCCTTCAATCAAAATGTAGAAACAAGAATGTAGCTTTTTTTTTTTAAATCATGCATTTCAACAAAACAAAGTAATGTATTTTCTTCATATGTATTTCTTTCTTTCAAATAGAAATTCCTCAACATATTTCAACATATATTTTAATAGTAGTAACTCCATTTGTGGAAAATAATACAACTTCTATTTATATTGATCAAATACAACTTTACAAATTACAACTCTTTCTCTTTTCCTTTCATTCAAATGCACTTTCATGTTTCTTTACATAGTACAAATTTCAGTGCATATCTCTTTCTCATTTAAACATAGGATTTCATTTCAAAAATAAAATAACTATCCAATACAAATAATATTACAAGTCATCCACATCAAGTGGGAAATGGTTTACAAAATTAGTTTCACAAGGTACTATCAAATTCTATCTCCTTTCTCAATTCCATATCAGAACATGAAGTTCCTTCATTCTCCAATTTGATCATGAAAAATAGGGGAAAAGCAACGCTCTCCACCCAACCAAGATA
This sequence comes from Taxus wallichiana var. yunnanensis, assembly GCA_018340775.1. NCBI lineage: Eukaryota > Viridiplantae > Streptophyta > Pinopsida > Cupressales > Taxaceae > Taxus > Taxus wallichiana. Next base: position 456,536,065 of record CM031243.1, read on the forward strand.
TCCAATGAAAAGGAGAAGCCTGTCCTTCTTCATTGGCCCCGAGCCCCAACCATATTGTAATTAGAAATACTTTTCAACACATGGCAACAACATGCTTCCACAACACAAAGACAAATTTCTCATTCAAAACACAATCCAAAACAAAACTACAGTTTACAACCACGAAACAAAGACAACAAACAATACTCAGGCTTCATCATGCAAGCCAAAGGAGCAAGAAACTATGGGGGATGTTGCTTATTCCTCCCAAGGGGAAATGGGTATCACCACCTAAGAACAAACCACCAAAATATATCATTTCAAAATCCTGACATGCCCTTATGCCTCCCCAAGTACCCCTTATTCCTCCCATTTCCTTATTCTTTCCCCCGATCTCTTATGGCACCCCATAATGAGTAAAGAAATGAAAACTATTACTTTTTGCAAGGTGGAACCCAAATCCCAACTCCTTCCACTTCTACCTCCCAAAAACACTTATGCCTCCCAAAGAATCCCAATAGTCTTCTCCTACACCATTCCTAAGCCATTTACCCAACCAAATGAACAAATAAAAACAACACATTCAAACATTTACCATATATCGCATAAAAAGGAAAGAAGAGCATTTCAAGAGCCATGCTCCTACCTCTCCATAATGGAGTTTGTTCCAAGTTCAAACAACAATCTTTCCAATGAAAAACAATCCAAGAGATCAACAATCAACAAGTATGGACAACAATATCCAATCTTCTCCAAAATCAAGAGCTCTCAAAACCAAAAGAAGTCACCCAAAATGAAGTAATGCAAGATGAAGTAACCCCAAAAAGAAAGATAAGGAATTCAAATATATAGAGAGGGAAGAGAAGATGATGAGGTGGATCCAGTGGGATGCCACATCACACATCCTCAACTCAAACTCATAAGTTCAACTTCAATCTCCAAGGCACAATAAATAAGTAGGTGAATAAAATGATAATTTTAAACTCAAGCCCACATTAAAAAAATTAAAAACGGAAGAAAGTGCAATTAAAACTTACAATTTGACTTCCCAAAAAGTGCATAATGAAGTCTAAATTTAACTCTCAAACCATAGGTAAGGTTGGTATAATAAATTTAAGAGGTGTGGGACAAGTTTAACTTGTCCCATAAGCCACCAAAATCAGCTCCAAGGACAAATTCGAATATCAAAGAAGGTGGAGTGTTTCACACTCCAAATGTTTACTTACATATCATACACACTTACACATATCTTACAACATTTTAATTCAAGGCCAATAAATCTAATAATTACTTTCTTATAACCTAATTGATTTATTAATTTTTAATAATATGATTTTCACATTAATTTACCACAATTTAATTCAATAAAAAAAGGGAAAACACATAACTTATAAAATACATACTAACTTAACAAAGGAACCAATTAAAAGAAAAAATGAATCCTTGGTCACATTCAAGGTGATCCCCCATGGAAATTCCTAACAACAATCAAACACACACAAACAAATACATGTTGCCACGGTGACCTTGTTGAATTCATCTATAATTCCAATGTGGTTGGTCTCCAATCCCCGATGTGTGTTGTGATATTTTAACCTGCAAAACACAAATACCTCCTTCAGCCTCGTGGCCATTTAGAATCATCCAAAATAAATATACATTATAATTCCAAAATCATCCATATATATATATAACATCATCATAATCAACAATATCAACATCTCATCAACAACTATATCATAATCAAATTAATTAAATTTTCTAGGTCTACTCAATATATCAAAATATCACATGTCCTAAAAACATTCATAAATATAACCATGTCCACAATATCTCATCATCAATATAAATGTCTCTAATAATCACATGCATCATATATGAATCAAAGTCAATAATAGTCCATGCTTTAACATCTAATCATCGCTAAATCAAAACTATACTAATGTCCATAATATAGTCAATAGTGTCCTGATCAGTATCAAAATATGTCAAAGGAAAGTGGGCACTACATCCCCCTCCCTAAGACTCGACTTCCTCTTGGAAGTCACAGAGAATGAGGTAAAACAATGAAACAAAAAAACTAAAAAAATAAAATAAAAATTAAAAAAATCACACTCTTTATTTAAATGTTTTTCTTCAACAAGTGTGGGTCTACAGAACCCAAGCTAGGTCCAATTCAATTCAAAAGAAGAAGGGAGATTGTAAGGGATGAGTTCTAAAATTTCTTCGATTGCAAGATTAAGAACATTTAATTCTAAGGACTAACTTTACGCGATCAATCAAGATACAACACATAACATTATAAATTGAAGAGGTCAAAGGAGTCTCAAGAATATCCACCAAGTAGAGGAATAACATGGAGAATCTCATGAGTTCGAGAATGACCACATAGTTTCCCATGGAATACAACATACTACAATAAAAAAATTTAAGGTTTCCACTAAGGTTAAATTATGCTTTCAAAGGTTTCATTGTTTAGAAGAGGCTATCATAATCAACCATGGCAAAAAGTTGTACGAGAACATGTCTACTCAAGGTCCCACAATTTGAGATCACACAAGATGAGGTTAATCAACAAGGAAGGACACCTAAATTAGAAAAACATTTACAATTGAGGAAACTATTTATGGAAAGCACTTATATAACTCAAATCAATTAATTTTTATGGTAATACTAAGCAAATTCATGACCACAAGGTTTCCTATAGTCTGATTTTTACACTTTTGTTTTAAAATCGAACACACCACACCAACCAAATATAAAGACACACCATTTAGCAAAATTTATATATATATATATATATATATTTATATATAAAAAATCTCCACTAGCAACTAACATATCAATACAAGAAGTACCATTCACTATAACACAATGGGATTCATTTATCTTATTTCCTGATCAAGCTCGGAATAACCACAAAGAGAGCACAAGCATAAATCATAACACCAAAGAGCACTCAAGGTCTCTAGGGAGAAGAAAAAGTAACACGGGGTCCAACTACAATCCAAGGGTGCATCGTATCAAAAGTGAGTAACAGCTTATGAAAACATCTTGTACTTTCCTTCCCAATGACAAGAGAGGAAACAACAACAATGTGTCTCAAGAAGAACAAGAAGAAAAGAAGACTTCCCAAAGTTATGTCATATCCTTCACATATGTTTCCTTAAAATTACAATGATCTAGGTTATCAAGGACTAAAACAACACATAAGGAGGCTTCTTTCCTTAAAAATAGAGATAGAACCCAAACCCAAAAGGCTACAACTCAAACTCGTTGAGCTATGAGGCAACAAGGGTATGACAACCCAAACTCCTACAAGGAAAAACACATACCTATGAACAAGGGAGTACTTCGTAATTAGAACACATCACTATCAACAAGGTGTTTCATAGTTTTGGGTAGGTGGATGAACTAAAGTTTCAACTATATACATTGCACTCAATACACATAATTCTTACCCATTTTATAAATCAACTTATTAAGTCAAAAATCATAGTTTTACTTGCTAAGCACATTTCTTTAAAATTTTCTTAATTAAAATCTTCCTTTTACTAAGATATCACATGTTTGCATTATAAGGAGCACCTCCAGGGTGGGCATGATATCTCTCCATTCTATACATGTGGAAAAAGTATTCATTTTATTCCTAGAGAGGCAAAGGACAAGGTTTCCTTTATATTCTTCTACATGGTTTTTTTTTTTTGAATTTCTTCTATTAATCTACCAAAGTTAAAGCAAGGAACTTTCCCTTTTCTATGTTCTAGTTTATTTGTTAAGTTTTAAGGTCAAATATCCTCAATTATAGTTTTATGGGAGGAAGAGATGAACCAACACATCACATTTTTTTAATTCTATAGGAACAAAAGACATTCAACATAGCAACCACATCATTAATTTTAAAAAAACTAGGGATCTATCAACTGACATGGATCACACCAATATTTCAAGGGTTTACCAAATAATTACAAGCATCATTAAACATTCCTAGAGGGCCTCTACAAGTCTCAGAAGAAGTTACAAGGAAAGACCCATTTAAGAAGTATATTTTTACTTTTACGAATTTAAGAGGTTGACAATGTTTGTTGTTTAAGCTCAAACATTTACTCACATAATAGGACAAGGAAAGTTTTCAAGTCAACACTCATATTCTCACAAGATACCACCAATAAGGCAACAAAATGACAAGGAAAATTTTACTCCAAGGACATCATATTTCCATTAGAATGTATCAAATGCAATAGGACAACCAACTAATCTACCCAAACATGGACTTTATGACCAAGAGTTACAGTTTTAAAAGAAGAAGCATAATATAAGCACCACTGAGATTAAAATATCAAAATCTACCAAACTATCTCTAATAGCAAGGTCCAAAAGACCCAAAAGCATCCATAAGTGTCTCCACGTAACCCAAATATTAATAGGTCATAGAGTGTTATTCATAGCAATTTAAAACATTAAGGAAAGGGTAGGCTTATTTATAGGTCAACATGAGAAAAAAAACCATACTTAATTAAACACATTTCCCGAATGGGCTTAAATCTAATCATAATTACCAAGATACCTATAATCCACAAGTCAATACTTTATAATGAAACAAGGAAATCATGATAAACTTAGCATGCCATTGATGAAAGGTCACTACCAAACAACCATCTTTCCACTAATATCTATAGTTAACTAAGATTCAATCCAATCCTAACAAAATCCAATAACCCATACATAGACACCCCTACTTTGACGAGGGTCAAGCTCTTACCAAATGGTAAGAAAAACCACCACCTCTATCAGATTGCCAAAAGACCACACCACACAATGAACTCTCTTTCAAGCAAGGTCAAGTAATGAAAGAGTCACTCCAATATCCTAGGCACATTAATATTCCTTCCTTCCAAAACCAAGGAAAAACTTAAAACACCTAAGAAGACATTCCAGGCACCTAGGGTGTACCCCCATATGACAAAATGTCACAAGGAAACAATGTAGAACCAGCTCAACAACATGCAAGTGAGAATCACGTAACATTTAGATAAGTAGCCAATAGATAATGAGATTTGAGTTCACCAATCAAAATAAAATCCAAGAAATATTGGCAATCAAGAAAAGTGGCTAAGTAGCCGCATTGCAAAGTCTGAAAATTTCTCGCAAAAAAAACTAAAAGAGCCTCAGAGCTTCTCAATCCAATAATAAAATAAGATGTTGGTCCTTGATAAAATAACACAAGTTTACAAATATAAAATATAGAAGTCAACATCACAGTCACTCACAGAGCCCTTCATGGCCGCCAATAGGGGTACTATACCTCGAGCTCAATTCTAAGAACACATACGTAAAGCTGGATCAAAACGACACAAAAACCTACTATCCACTTACTCACATGGGGATAAGTCATCCAAGTGGCATCCAAAACTAACTCATCCAACCACTGAAGGTAAAAGGGAAGCTTTAGATGATTAATAACTCCTAATTGACTCTGATAGGCTCCCGAACAACCTCTAGCACTAGGCCACAAGAGTCACACCATACAATTTATCATTCCAAAAATCCAATAAGGGAGAGTCTCAATAGATTTATTACATCATACAACTATAATAAGGGTTAGGACTCCTCAAACAACATCTTTTCAAGGTAGAAACAAGTTCCACTACGCTAGAAGTTCACAAAAATATCAATTTAATTTAACATTTTCAGTTACCCAGGTTTTGACAAAACGCCACTGAGCGAGTACAATAATTCAAACAAATTTATTATTTTATTATTATTATATTATTTTTTAAAAACATGGAGGTTCAACTTCTGCTAACTGGTTTTATTTAGTTTTCCATGTTTACTAAAATATGCAATTTTCAAACAAAGTTGTTTTCTAGATTAAAAGTGTGCTAGGTTTAGAGTTCATGTCTCAAGTTTTCTAGTGTGCCCAAGGGTCCAAGATTTTGAACCCATGGCTCTGATACCAAGTGTAATGCCCGCTAAAAAACAACCACTCGAGACCAAAGAACAACCTAGGTTTAGTTAGAAAAATTATGGAATAATTTTTTTTTGTTTAAAAGTGTGGCCACAACAATGTCTCAAGACTAAAAGGTTTAAGCAAAAGATTACAACAATTATTATCACCTTTAAAAACACCTAAAGAAAGTTATTATCCAAGAAAAGTTTAAATCCCCTAGATGATATTTAATAAAAATATTAGGTTAACACAAGCTAAAAGTATCTTAGTTAAGTTTAGAAGGTCAAGGCCAAGACCAAATAAATTCCCAGGTTAATTTTCCATTTACCCACTTTGTTATTGACAATTAACAAAGTTTTTCTCAATTCAAAATTTAAACATTTTATTTATTCATTACCATGATATAAATAACTCTCTCCTAAAATTTCTCATATTTAACGCAAAAACTTCCTCAAAACACTCCTTTGTGACACCTTGAGGAAAATGGGCCTAAGGAAGAAATTTTGTTAGATTGGAAATTTCTTCCTCTTTCCATTGATATAAAGAATTCCTCTAACTCCTTGTATTTTTCAAGAATGAGTAACACTTCACCTTGGGATGAAAAGCTTTCCTAACAGGCTGGCTCATTGGCTACGGGGGAACCTTGGAGAGAAAAATTTTTCCCAAGTGGGCATGTGTCTAAATGTTAACCGCGAGTGGGACCTAGAAATTTAGCACTTTTACCCTTTGGGAAAAAAAAGGAAAGTTTACACCTACACCTTCGCCATTGACGCTAAAGGAGGCACATGTCCAAAAATGTCAACCCAAAGGGAATGTAGGTTGCTGAAAGAACATTAGGAAAAATTTAGCTTTTCTAAAGAAAAAAAAAGGTTCCAAACATGCCACGCCTCTCTTTGCCACCAAGCGCCACATGTTAAGCCAACTCATTCATGTGGGTTGGAACTTACGGGAAAATTAAAATTTTGCCCAATACTTTTTTGATAAAAAGTGAAAAGGATAAAATTAACTGCTCCTTCGCCGATGTCGAATGATGCCATGTGGCAAACTTCATTGGCTATGGGGCGAGCGGGGATATGGAGAAAATTAGAAAATTTTTCACCCAAACAATTTTTAAAAAGTTAAGTTAAGGGTCAAATGATTCTCCGCCAAGTGCCCGTGAAAAAAAGTTAAATTTTCAAAAAAGCCAAAGGCGGGCAAGGAAAATTTTTCCATTTTTTTTTTTCAAACTTAGATTATTCAAAAAAAAATGAAGGTTAAGTTTAGTGGAAGCAGTGGGAAACTTCATGCCATTGAATTTTTTCCCCAAAAAATACTAAAGGAAATATTTAGTCTATGGGAAAAAAGAATTTTTAATTTTTTAATAGTTAGTTAATTAAGGTTTTTTTTGAAGCCAAAAGTGAAGTGAAAACTTCATGGGCCATAAATTTGATTAGGAACTCGGTTTTTAGAAAATGAGGACTTTTTGGAAAGGTCTCAATTTCCTCTTTGCAAAAAAAGTCCTTAAAATTTTAATTTTAATAATTTAAATGGGTGAAATTTTTAGAAAATTTCTAACCTATAGCCAAATGAAGTGAACAAAATTTTTTTCTAACTTATAAATTTTCATAGAGGATTTGATTTTTGGCATAATTTAGGACTTTCTTTAAAGCTCAAACATTTTTTGTCAATCATTTGACAATCAATCGTGCCTTAAAATTTTTATTTTTATTATGAAGGGTCAATTTTTTGAAAACAAATTTAATTTGTCATTTTTAAACAACAAGATTTCTGCAATTTTTAACTTAACGATTTGTTCAAATTTTCCATTAAGTGTTAATTCTAATTCCATACTTTAATCAATTACATTTGAATTTCATTCCATGCTTCTATTTTTAAATAGTTATCTTTCCTTTAATCAAAATAGAGTTTTGAAAACATCTATGCAAGACAAATTTGAAAAAATATATTTTCCATTTATCATTTTCAACATTAAATTCATTCCATGTATTTTCTTCATACATTGATTTATTTAAAGTATTCAAGGCCAAAATATAGTTCGATTTCAAATCATATTTCAACATCGATTTTAAATGTAAATAATTCCATTTGTTTAAAATAATACAACTTCCATAATACATTCAAAATCAGATTTCCATATTGAAAATAAACTTTAAACAAAGTAAACAAATTTCATTTTCCTTTCATTCAATATGCACTTTACAATTACAACTCTTTCACATTCCTTTTTACAAACACAATAATACATAGTATATCTCTTTCACATTCAAACATAGGATTTCATTTCAAAACATAACTAACTATCCAATCACAAATAATATTACATTAGTCATCCACATCAAGTGGGGAAATGGTTTACAAAATTAGTTTCACAAGGGACTGTCAAACTTTTGTCTCCTTTCTCAATTCCATAGATCAGCAACATGAAGTTCCTTCATTCTCCAATTTGATCATGACAAAACAGGGGGAAAGGCAAACTCTCCACCCAACCAAGACATCCAATGAAAAGGAGAATCCATCCTTCTTCATTGGCCCCCAAGCCCCAACCATATTGCAATTAGAAATGCTTTTCAACACATGGAAACAACATGCTTCCACAACACAAAGACAAGATTTCTCATTCAAAACATAGTCCAAAAAAAACTACGTTTTTCTTCCATGTAAAAAAAACAAAAAAAATACTCAGCTTCATCATGCAAGCCAAAGGAGCAAGAAACTATGGGGATGTTGTTTATGCCTCCCAAAGGGGAAATGGGTATCACCACCTAAGAAAAACCACCAAAATATATCATTTCAAATCCCTGACATGCCCTTATGCCTCCCCCAAGTACCCCTTATTCCTCACATTTCCTTATGCCTCCCCAACCTCTTATGGCACCCCATAACGAGTAAAGAAATGCAAGCTATTTCTTTTACAAGGTGGAACCCAAATCCCAACTCCTCCACACTTATACCTCCCAAAAACACTTATGCCTCCCCACAAATAATACCCCATAGTCTTCTCCTACACCATCCCTAGGCAATCTACCCAACCAACCAACAAACAAAACAAACATTCAACCATTTACATATTCATAAAAAGGAAAGAAGAGCATTTTCAAGAGCCAAGATCTTACCTCTCCATGATGGAGTTTGTTCCAAGTTCAAAAGAAAGCTCTCCAATGCAAAAAATCCAAGAGATCAACAATCAACAAGTATGCAACAATCTCCAATCTTCTCCAAAATCAAGAGCTCTCAAAACCAAAAGAAGTCACCCAAAATGAAGCAATGCAAGGTGAAGTAACCCCAAAAACAAGCTAAGGAATTCGAATATATAGAGAGGGAAGAGAAGAGGATGAGGTGGATCCAAGTGGGATGCCACATCACACATCCTCAACTCCAACTCATAAGTCAACTTCAATCTCCAAGGCACAATAAATAAGTAGGTGAATAAATGATAGTTTTACTTACACACTCAAATCAAGCCCACACCCCATAAGGACTGAAATTAAAAACATGTAAGAAAGTGCAATTAAACTTACAACTTGTCTTCCCAAAATGCATAATGAAAGTCTAAATTTAACTCCCAACCATAGGTAAGGTTGGTATACAAATTTAAGAGGTGTGGGACAAGTTTAACTTGTCCCACAAGCCTCCAAAATCATCCTCCAAGGACAAATTCGAATTTCAAAGAAGGTGGAGTGTTTCACACTCAAATGTTTACTTACACAACACTTACACATTACTTACAACACTTAATCCAAGAGCCAACAACTCTAATAATTACTTTCTTATGACCCAATTTATTTAATTAATTTTAACAATATGATTACTCACAATATTTACCACAATTTAATTAAATAAAAGGGGAAAACATCACTTATAAAACACATACTAACTTAAACAAAGGAACCAAATAAAATAAAAACATAAATCCCTTGGTCACATTCGAAGGTGATCCCCCATGGGAATCCCTAACAAAATCAAACACACACAAACAAATACAAGTTGCCATGGTGACCTTGTTGAATTCATCTAGAATTCCAATGTGGTTGGTCTCCAATCCCCCGATGTCTGTTGTGATATATGTTTTAACCTGCAAAACACAAATACCTCCTTCGGCCTCATGTGGCCATTAAATCATCCAAAATAAATATACATTAAAATTCCAAAATCATCCATACATATAAATCACAACATCATCAAGGAAATCAACAATATCATTTGCAATCTCATCAACAACTATATGATCATCAAATTTAATTCAATTTTCTAGGTCTACTCAACATATCAAAATATCACATGTCTAAACAACATCCATAAATATAACCATGTCAAAACATGTCAATATCCATATAAATGTCTCTAATAATCCACATGCATCATATATGAATCAAAGTCAATAATAGTCCATGCTCTAACATCAAATAATATTGATCGAAACCCAGAAGCGTGTACAACAATTTCATTCCACAGATTCATTTACAACCACAAGAAACCATAACCATGAGAAACTCAAACATCAGCATTTAGAAGAAACAACACACCAGGCACAATTCTCAGAGAAATTTCCATGAAGAACAGAGTTCATTTAATGAAAACATTTAGATAAAAGTAGAAGACTTAAGGTAAAGGGCCTATCATGCCTGATTCAAGCCCCCACAAGTCAAGCATACGTTGAAACAGTGTTTTTGCAATAGAAACTCCGACCAAACTCCACTATCCACAAGCTTGCTAGGTGTCCACACTCTTCTCACGGCCACGTTTCAAAGCACTGAGACAAAGTACATAGTCGGGGGTATGGTGTCCTAAAATGGTGAGTTGCATTTCCAAAAGGAACAGTGGTCTCAAAGGACTGATATGATTGCAGTGCATACACAAAATAGTTTAAAGAACAGGCTTAGGAACTCCAAAAAAATGAGGAATAGGAGGAAAGCCAGACTCTACAACCTTGCAACATCCTTCCAATTACCTCCAAAAAAGAAAGAATAGCATGGCATAGAATATTGTCAGATTCAACAAAAATGGAACCTTGAGTAGCTTATGTTTTGAAAGTAAAAACTCGAGTCTCCATAGGGACACAATGAGAAGGGAACATTAGACACACCAAATGATGATTCCTGCAAGATCATGGCCACATTTGAAGGGTTGGCCAAGTGAAAAAAACTCAAGTCATAATCTAGATTGAGTCCAACTTTTGATATATTGGGTGTAGGGAGTTTGAATCTTAGTTTTAAGAGTGTTTTTAGAGCGAGTCCTCCCAACAAAATATTCAATCACATAGAATTGTTCGATTCAAGCAAAATAAGTGTTTTCAATAAATAAAAAAGTTATTATGGGCAGAATTATAACCTTTGGTGAAAAATGAACAGGTACGGTCTCTTCCCCAAATACCCTTCACAATCTCAATTATTAGACTTTGTGTTCGAGAGGCTGTATAAGAAACTCACTCAAAGTGCGAGAATGCTCAAGTGTTTCGTGCTGGAGTCGATATAGCACAACGGCTGAACACGAAGCGATGGCAGCCATATATCCTTAAAAATCTTTGTAGAGCTACGATCGTTCGTAATAAACATGGGAATATTGAATATAAAAACTCAACAATTTTTCTATTGTAAAGATACAAACTCTCGCGAAGACGAACACAATTTTAACGAATTCCAATAAAAGATCATAAGCGGGCAAGCTTGCTCTCATAAAGAAGCAAATTCGGAGATATTTCAAGAAAAACATATCGTTCACCTTCATTATCAAAGAAGATCTATTGAATTAAAACATGTTCTTGTTGCGTCTACAAATAACAAAATATAATCTTTTACAAGATGAATTTAACTACAACACAAATCCAATGATTGCAGTGTACTATACGGCGAGTTATCTATGTTATGGATTCTTCCCCAAGCAACATCTCAATGGGATGATTGACTACCAGAAATTCATTCGATTTGCCTTAGCAAAGAAGAAGTCTGGATCGGTTTCAATAGCGTCTAAATCCTTCTCAGCCATATGCATATACACCACCATATTCCCCTCTCCCAGCGGGCTAGCCTGGAGCATCACATACCCTGCTGTTCCTCCCCAGGGAAAATATACACTAGAGAATGCAGGCTTCCCGCATCCTAGATCAATCTCATATAATGGAATCCTCACTCCAGAGGACACCACCACTGCAGATGCCAACCCCGCCTCCGCATATACTCTTGCCAACATTGCAGCAGGCCTCTTTTCCTCCACCCAATCGACAAATGAATTGAAGAATTCAGAGTTAGCGGAAGAAGTTATGACGTTGTGTACAATTTCAGCTGTTTCACACAAGGGATTGTTTAAAATCTCTTCTGCATAAGTCTCCACAAAAGGAATTGCTATTGCATTTCCGAAATAGGAGGGAGGAGGTTTAGATAAGCACGTCCGTCGATAGGGATGCCAATTCTGGCAGGTTGGGAAGAAGATAGAGCTTGCGCGCGGGCAACAAGTCTCCATATGTAGGCAGATAAGGCCTCCATCTTTGTCTTAGGTTTCCCTCCTTGCAGACCTGACTCAGTTTGGTTTGCCAGTTTCTGCAATTTGAGAAGGGTAAGGGCATCCAAGTGATAAATTCTGCCAATTTGTTGTGGCGGTTTGGGGTTGACATTTACAGAAGAAAAAGGTATGGCTATGTAGTGGCTGTCAATGTTTGCGCTGACGTTGAGAGGGCGACGGGGATTTATGAGCGAGCAATGAAAGCAAGGGGAGACGGAGAATGGACGGCCTTGAGCTGCTTCAGTCCATGCCTTGAAAAATATGCTGCTGCTGATTCCGTCCACGATTCTGTGGTCGAAAGAACAGCCAACCACAAATCCGCCACACTTCATCCTCGTCACCTGCAATTTGAGCACATTAAAACACGTTTAACGCTGTCGAAAAGGTTAATCGCTGGTATTCACTTTGTGTTAGAGCTTCTTCACGATTCTGATTACTAAATATATTTTCTTCCTTCAGATGAATAAAAAATAATTACTGAATTCAAATCGTTGGCGTAATTAGTTACCTGAACAGCAAGAACAGGGATACAATGAGCGGATTCTCCTACTAGTGGCTCCCTGGTGGGACTCAATTTCCCGCCTACCGAAAGACTAGGTTGGGAGAAATCGACGTCATTTATAGAAGCGTTTGCTTCTGCTTCCGTAAATGGCACCCCCTGGTTATTGCAATCTATCTCAGCCTCACCATTCTCTTTCACCACAAACCTTCCGGCCACTGGATAAAACAGAATCAGAGTCTCAGAAAGGGCCTTCTTCATTGAACTCACAATATCTCCGTATCTTTATCGTTGAGTCCTTTGTATACGAAGAAGTGGCCTGGACTAATCGCAGGAACAGTGAGGTCAATGTTTGAGCCTTTGAGAGAACAATATTTTGTTGGGAGAGGTGAGTGCACAGTGGAGGTACGGATTACCTTCACCTTAAACTCCTTTAACAAGGCTCCCACCATTGTAACTGTTCTAACTTTTAAGTTATAAAAAGACAAGTAGTCTCTAAATAGTGATCCAAAGCTAAACCAAATGCTGGGATGTACTTGCAAGAAGATGGGAAGCATAAACTATATATAGGGATCCTTAACGTGTAAAGAGAGCGTATCGGAAATGGCCAACGAATTCAAACGATGGCAATTTTTCCGGTCAATCACGAAAACATCGAGAATTATGAAGCATGCTTTGGAAACCCATTCCGTTTCCCTATCCGCAAGTGATGAAATTCTTCTCAATATAATCTCACAAATCCGGGTCATTACCTGATATAGACGGGACGTGATTAAAGAAAGTAGTGGACCGCTTAACATTATTTGGAGGATAAACTTTTACAAGGAATGTTCCAAGATATTCCTGACTTTTGCGAGATGTTCTCCTCTCACAATAAATTATGTTTGTATATTTTACAATTTTCTTTGCTTTTTTAAAATTCAATTTATTTTGTATCCCAGGTTCAGCAATCAGCTGTGAAAGGCTGCATATATTTTAATGGCCAATGGTCAACGAATTCCAAAGAAGGCAATTTTTCCGGTCAATCAAGAAAACGTCGAGAATTCAAAAGATGGCGTGCTTTGAAAGAGAAACCCAATCCCTTTCACTATCCGAAAGTGATGAAATTCTTCTCCATATAATTTCACAAATCCGAGTCATTATCTGATATAGACGGGACGTGAATAAAGAAAATAGTGGATCGCTTAACATTATTTATTGGAAAAACTTTTAGAAGGAATCTTCCAGGATATTCCCGACTTTTGCGAGATTTTCTCCTCTGACAAGAAATTATGTTTGTATATTTTACAGTTTTCTTTCCTGTTTCTTTAAATTCTATTTATTTTGTAACCCAGGTTCAGCAATCAAATTTGAAAGGCTCCATGTATTTTAATTTGAAGGGCTAGGTAAAGCTTAACCCGTTGTAAGTGACAGATTAAACAATACGTTGTTATTGTTAGGAGACCACAGATTATGTAGTAATGAATACACAGAAAATAGAATAACAAAATACCAAATTACAGAGATAGAGAAATAATATATATACTACCAAACATGCAAGAGACGAGCACCAAATTTACATGGTAAAATCCCAGTTGAGTGCTTAGGAAAACATCCACGGTGCAAGACATCAAATTTTATTAGCTCAAGATGAACATATTACATGCGAACTCGTTATGAGAAACTTTTGATCTCCACAAAAATTATACACCTTATTGGGGAAGTATGCCCCCTTTAATAAGTGAGGTACAAACTACGCCATAAAGGGATCCAAAATTTAACTTTGTTGGTACCTATCTAACCGTCTTTCAATTGGAAAAGAAAATCTTAATTAACTTTCAATATATATTTGATTATTTTATATAAAATGAATATGAAAGACTAAAAATTATTAAATATCGAAAAATCAACAAACACTTTAATGGCGCTTAAATTAAATAATCAAGATTCAAATAAGTAATTATATGTTCAACTTGCATCACTCAAAGGAAGAGGTCCAGTGAGATTTCATTCTTTTCCATTCCTCGTATACCTCATTCCAATCTACTATATCCAACTTTTGAGGTGCAGAAAGAGATAAAAACATTAATGTGTCTAATGTATCCAAGCAAAGTCTAGACCTCTCAATAGTTTGAATGTGATTTAACTTAGAAAATCTTCGCTCACACGTTGATGTACTTGCTGAAAGTGTGAGAACTATTTTCCATAATTTCTTTAACTTAGAGAATGAATATTTCCACATTAATATAATGCCTTAAACATAGTCTTCTTCAGATGTGCTTTATGTAGATTCACAAAAAAAAACATATACTTTACTTCTTATATATTTTCGAGTCTTAACTTTTTCAAGTCTATCAATAAAATGTCCTTTAACATTCAATGCCGACTTGTTTGTATGAAAAAAATTAGATGGAAAATAGATTTTTTTTTTTAATTATTTGTGAATAAGATTTGTTAGACAATTTAGAACAATTACAGAAATTGTACTTGATGAAATCCTATTTAGGCTATAATAATAATCACAAAAAATTTATTACATACAAAACAAATGTAAAACATATAAAAATTTTAGACCTCAAATAACTAAATGTGGTTTAATATTACATAACTTAATCCATCTCTACTTTTGTAAGAGTAATTTAGACCATGCAGGATTCCTAAAATAATCTAACTATTTATTGATTACACAATACTAAATGTGACACCCGCTAAAATGACCACTTGAGGCCCAAGAACAACCTAGGTTTAGATAGAAAAAAATTAAGGAATAATTTTTTTGAAAAATGTGACCACTATCGGGCTTCAAGAACAATTGTCACAACAAGGATTCAAAATCAATTATAATTTAATAAAAGAGATTTTCTCGTTGTAAACATACAATAGATCCACATTATCAAATTAATGAGTATAATTTATCCCAAACATAGTTAAGTTTCTATTAGGTGATAGCTTAATCAAGTAATTAAATTAACATTATAGCTAAATATTCCCTAATCAATTTTAGAGGGTCAAAGGGCCAAGGGAACTTTTAGTCATTCTTACCCTTATCACAAAAGAAAATTACCCCATGCACACCATCCTATCACCCAAATGGATGCTTTGAGAGCTCACCCAGGCACGCGCAGTGCCGAGTCTCTCTTTATGTGAGTTTAGTGGGAAATATCATCATCTATGATTTGTGTTTAAGAGACTTAAATGGAGTTAAGACATTCAAGAACCATAGAGCTCGGAATGGCCTCTAGATCCTTTAAGTCATTACGGATAAAAGCACTTAATATATTATATAACTTGCACCACAAAGAAAAAGAAGTATACAACCATCCATACTTAGCATAAACATAAATGAAAGAGAACCTATGAGAAAGACGTATGCATCAGAATCATTGATATTCATATTCATATAACTGGTAACCTCATTACATCCATGGAGCCATTACAGAATGTCATAGAGAAACAGACCACAGTCATGCTTTTCAAATGCACTAATGTAGCTAGGTTATCAAAGAAAAACTGCAATCCCCATACCCATTATACATTCTCTCCCAAATACCATTACTCACTAACAGAGTTCTTGCAGTATTTATGTAGAGCTCCGCCCTTTTTTTGTTCTCTCTTTATTTACTCAAGGTGTTAGTATTTATAGCCTTTCTAGGCTGCCAACTCATCCTCCAACACCCTCAGATTCGATGCCAAGTGTCTAAATGTGGTCCTCTATGAAAGCATGCTCTTCCATGCCTGAGCTTTCCACTTTTCACTATGATGTGCTTCTAGAAGCTTCTACCACAAGCATGCTCCTTCCTAGGCCAACCTGTCGTCAGGATAGCACCTTTTCCACACAGCTTGCATAGTCGGGTCATGCTTTTCACGTGTTCTATCCTGAACACCCAATTTTGCTAAGTCCCAAACCCTTGGTTCTATCCGCGCGTGCCACATGCGCCATGAGCTTTCTTAAACACTTTTCTTAAACCTTGTCATGCGTGCTTTGTTCTTGCACACCTCTCTTCAACTAGGACCTGCGTACATACACTCCTTTTGTACTTAGCCAACATTCTAGGGGCCCAATATCACCCCACACTACGCCTGTTCTCCGTCCATGGGAACACTTTTCTAGTGAAAGAAAGAATAAAAAGGATTATGCCTTGGAACAAGAATATGAGGATGAAAGAATGGGAAAGTGAAGGAATCACTACAACAAGCTAGGAAAATGCTTTTGCAAGTCACCTCTAACTTGTTCCAGGGAATTGACTTCTTCCTACGCTCTCTAACGAGAGATCGCCGAACAGGGCGCTCACCTCCCCAAAATTTAGTCCATCTCCTTGTGCACTCATGGTATCAGTGATTTTCTCCAACTCCTTACCTATATCCTCCAACACCTCCATTCTTCATCTAATATGCAGATATAGTTCCTTCAACCGGTTTATTATTCAACCCCTTAAGGTTTCAATGGCTTCATATTTCCTCTTGACCTCGGCACAAGGATTTATCCCTTTCGCCCAATTTTCCTTGTTCTTCTCCTAGAACTCCTTGAGTTCTACTTCATGAGTGGCGACCAAGGCACTGCCGCGGTTGTCTCTTTCTATACAATTGTCGTACATGGCCTCAGTAGTCTAGGAAGTATCCCTTACATCAACAAGATCCTTGTTGTATTCCAAGAAGAGTGCTACGATCTTCAACTTATCCTCTTTCTCTAGGCGCGCGGAAACTTTGTCTCTAGACTCCAAGGTTATCAATTGTCTTTCCATGGTGAGGATCCTTGTTAAATCCTCCAGGCATCCCAAGTCTGATCCATACTTCTGTGCGGGCGATGCTAGGTCCGGATGCTTCAATACTATAGCTTCATTGATGGATTCCACCTTCTTGTACACAACGCATACCTTAGCCTTTTCATCCTTCAATTCACGCTACCACTAGGTGTTGATAAACTTCTCTCGAGCTTATCTCCTTTTTCACTCGCTATGTGGAGTCCGACAATAGAGAAAGCAAAGCAAAAAGCCCGGCATGATCGCCACATCGAAACAAGAAGTTTGAGGTTGGGAAGATGGTCTTACTATATGATTCTAATTTTCTACGCCATCCTGGGAAATTGAAAGTCCATTGGTTAGGTCCCTAAAAAATCTCGTACATCCTTGATTTAGGCGTGTGCCAATTAAAAGTGTCGGATGGAACAAAAATTTTGGACACTTAAATGGGATTAGGTTGAAGCCCTACTATAAATAAGTCTTCTTGGTGTTTGTAAATAAGGCGCTTTTCCAGTTAGTTAGAATTTTCCTTTATGTATTTTTCTTTTTTTGTGTTTCCCTTTCACGTTGTTGTTTTGTTTTGCGCCTTAGGTGCCAGTAACCTTATTACTAATTTTTGAGACTTTGAGAGTCCATAGAGGACCGTACATCATTTTAGTGTGGGGTGGAGTAATGTGAAGGAGAGCATGGTTAAAAGGCCAAGGAAGTTTGGGTTGAAAAACCCAGTTGAATAGCCCTGTTGAAAGAGGTTCTTGGAAAGAAAATATGGAAAAAGGATGGTTAATGCCAAGGTAAAAGCTACTTTCGGATCCCACGTCACAAAGAAGGGAAAAGAACATAAGCAACACGAGTAGGCAAGAGAAAAAAAATTAGGATAGAAGAAGTACCTTCAGCGGTGGGTACGTACACCCAAGCATATCCTATCATGTTTGATTGGTTGCACACCTGTAAGGTTGGAGGATTGTTTGCATAGGTTTGGGCGTGTGAGGGAAAGCACTCAATTCGGGCTTTGTTTCAAAAATTTGCATTAAATGGTAAAATTACGGTGGTAGGTGAAGGATAACTTAATGCTTAAAAAGGAAAAAAAATTATAAATAAAGGGGTCGGGCACTTCATTATTCACTTTGCGTATAAAGAGAAAGAAGCACTTTTTGCACCTTTACAAACTAGGGCTTCCAAAACACTAATCCGTGTGAAGAAATGTTTCAAGAAATTGAAGCGTGAGTAACTAGGTCAGATTTGCGAACCAGGAGGAAAGGATTTCATGGGCGTAGGAAAAGTGGGAGAAGGCATCGTCTTGTGAAAGGAGTATCCCTGTTAGGGTTTGAGGAACTAGGGCATGGGGTTAAGGAAGTTTCTTCACAAGTTCGAGATCTAAGGTTGGAGAGAGCGGAAGAACAGAGTAACGCGTAGTGATTGAAGTAGACCTAGATAATGGCACCCAAGAAACTAGTTAGCACACCCAAGAAGGGTAAGGGAAAGAGCAAGGATAAGTAACAAGAAACTTACGCATGCACAAATGTGGAGTGGTATACAAAAATAAAGTACCCAGATGGAGTGTTGTTAGGGAAGGAGTGGGAGTCCCATCTGAGGAACATGTCTATGAATGACTACAATCATCGACAAGCATAATTGAGAAGGAGATGGCACTGGAGTTAGTGCACCCAACAAACAAAAAGGACACCAGAGGGTTTGCCCATTTATAATGATGATGTGAAGGTTAAGTTGGAGAAGGCAGGGTTATTACAACTCTTTGAGTTGCCCTACTTCGGGAAACCTGAGTGCTTATATCAATGGCTGATGTCGCATGTCCATGAGGACTACTTCCACTTCGTAGGGTGCAAGATGTGCATAACCCCTCAGCTCATTTCACATTTCACAGGCCTCATCTATGAAGGAGAAGGTTTGGAGGATGAATTGACTGATAAAGAAGCGATTAAGGAAACTATCGCCACTTATGCATACAAGAAAGGGTCAAGGTATTATGATGTTACAGACATTAAGGATCTAGTAATGAAGATGGCCATGTGCCTAGTGTCAAATTTATATGGCTAGGAGAGATGGACCTAGGTTAATAAGCCATGGTTGAATGGTTGAATGTGCGCTTGGAAAAATGGTATACGTGCCTAAGGAATGTGTTCAGGGTGGAATGGAGAATTCCCAAACAACTTCCAGCAGCCACTAGGGGAGAAGCGGAATTTGCTATGTACCAACATTTCTACCTGGGTAGAATCAAACTACCAGATGAGACATGGAGCCCATGGTGTAAGCTCCCCTTTTCCTTCACAACTCAATACTTCTAAGCGGGAGTAAACAAGTTTAGGAAGTCAAAGAATTTGTTAAGCTGGACCTTGGTAATCTCGACCAGGACCATAGGGAAATGCACAAAGAGTTGGTGTACCTCAGCAAGTGTGCATACATGGAGTGGTACATGTTGCATGAATTTGAAATTATAAGGCGCATGACTCTACCCATTGCAGATGGATCTGTGGCACGCGTATACATCCACATAAGACCCAAGTCTAAGAAGGGAACATATCTAGAGAAAAAGGTATCTATATCTCAGGATCCAACTTGTAGGAAGAGACTTGCGCCCAAATGAGACAAAAATATCCAGAAAGAAAATACCAAGTGTGGTGGAGACACAGGCAATAGGTTCCCCAGGATAAGTGCCAGAACTAGTATGTACACGCACAAGAAGAAGCCCATCGTAAAAGATAAGACTCCAGAGCCAGAAAATCCATCAGACAAGGAGTCATCAGGAGAGGAAGAAATGAAATCACCTACACTAGAATCTTGGGTTAGGAAGAAGTAAAGGGTAGAAGAAGAGACCATCTCGGAAGAGACTGAGAGTTTGGAAAAGTTCATAAGAGAAAAAGATGAGAGTGAAAAGGACGAGAGTGGAGAAGAAGTAAGTTGGGAAGAGGACCCTAGTAAGGATTGAGGACCACCTGTCTTTAATATACATGATTCGAGGAGGAAGGCAGAGAAGAAGAACAAGGGTTCCATTTCGCAAAATGCGGAAGGATAGCCAAGTAGGAGATGGTGCCTAGGACATGGACAAAGATGAGGAAGTTAGCGTGTAGAAGCAAGAGTCTCCAATTTCTGCACATAAACAGACAACCAAGGTGGCAGAAGGAGAAGACACCAAGAACATTGAGACCATGGTGGAGGAAAAATTGGAACATAGCACTGAGCCAGTGTTGAACAAGGAGAAGAAGGAGAGCACAGAAGAGAAAACATGGTAGCACTAGAGGCCCCATTTTGACTGTAAGTATACCTAAGGGTACGTGCATGGGAGGAAGGTGCACAGAGGGGGAGAGGCCGGAGATGGGTTATATTGATGACCCCAAGAAAGTGTTCTTCGCATGGTTCCAAAGTACCATTCCGGTAGAGGAGCTTGTAGCAATTTCATCTTTTGACAAGGAGGCTGCATATCCACGAGACATGGAAGATGATCTCATGGGCTATAGAGTCCCACCTTGATGAGCCGAGTTTGAGGTAATCCACGGGGCAATTATAACATTACAAGGACCAAGAGAAGGCAACTCGGTGGTGGATACCCATCAACTCTTAGATGATAGGGTCGAGAGATTTGGAAGGGGAGCTAAATAAGAAAGAGGAAGAGCTAACTACTATGACAAAGGAGCTAATCTAGGAGAAATTGATCAGCGCCCAGTGGTAGCATGAATTGAAGGATGAAAAGGCTAAGGTATGTGCTATGTACAAGAAGGTGGAATCCATCAATGAGGCTATAGTATTAAAGCATCCGGACCTAGCATTGCCCGCACAAAAGTATGGATCAGCCTTGGGATGCCTGGAGGATTTAACAAGGATCCTCACCATAGAATGACATCCGCTAGCCTTGGAGTCTATAGAAGAAGTTGTCACGTGCCTATAGAAAGAGGATGAGTTGAAGATCATAGCACATGTCATGGAATACAACAAGGTTCTTGCTGATGTAAGGGTTGCTTCCTAGATTGTTAAGGCTACGTGCGACACTTGTGTTGATAAAGACAAATTAGTAGGTGCCTTGGTCACCACTCATGAAGTAGAACTCAAGGAGTTCCAGGAGAAGAACATGGGAAATAGGAGGGAAAGGGATAAAATCCTTGCCAAGGTTGATAGAAAATCAAGCCCTTGAAACCTTAAGGGATTCAATCAAAAACCGGTTGAAGGAACTATATCCATGTATTACAAGAAGAATGGATGCGACTGGAGGATATTGGAAAGGAGTTGGAGAAAATCACCGATACCATGAGTGCGCAAGGAGATGGACTAAATTTTGGGAGGTGAGCAGCTTGGTCGGCGACCTCACGCCGAGAGAGTGTAGGAAGAATTTGATTCCTCGAACAAGTTGGAGGCTAACTTGTAAAAGGATTTTCCTAACTTGTTGTAGTGATTCCTTCACTCTCCCATTCTTTCATCCTCGTATTCTTGTTCTAAGGCGTAAGCTCTTTGTTGTATTCTTTCTTCCACTAGAGAAGTGTTCCTGCAGATGGAGAACAAGCATAGTGTGGGGTGATGTTGAGCCCCTAGAATGTTAGCTAAGTACAAAAGGTGCATATGCACGCAGGTCCTAGTTGAAGAGAGGCGCGCAAGGGAAAAGCGTGTAGGGAAGGGTTTAAGAAAAGGGTTTAAGGAAGCTCGTGGTATGCGTAGTGCTCACGGAAAGAACCAAAGGGTTCATTACTTGGCCAAATTGGGTGTTTGGGATAGAACACGTGAAAAGCATGACCTGATTGTGCATGTTGTTTGGATAAGGTGCCATCCTAGCGACAGGTTGGCCCAGGAAGGAGCATGCTGCGATAGAAGCTTCAGAAGCACATCATGGTGAAAAGTAGAAATCTCAGGCCTAGGAGAGCATGTTCACATGGAGGACCACATTTAGACACTTGGCATAAAATATGAGGGTCTTTGGAGGATGAGTTGGAAGCCCGAGAGAGGCTATAAATACTAAGCACTGTAGAGTAAATAAAGAGAGAAAAAAAGAGCGCGGAGCTCTGCAGAAATCTTCGCAAGAACTCTATTAGTGGGTAATAGTATTTAGGAGAGAATGTATAATGGGTAGGGGGATTGAAAGTTTTTCTTTGATAGGCTAGCTACATTAGTCCGTTGAAAAGCATGACTACGGTCTGTTTCTCTGTGATTTCAGTAATGGCTCCATGGATGTAATGAGGTTACTAATTATATGAATATGAATATCAATGATTCTAATGCATACGCCTTTCTCATAGGTTCTCTTTCATTTATGTTTATGCTAAGTATGGATGTTTGTATACTTCTTTCTATTATGGTGCAAGTTATATAATCTATTAAGTGCTTTACATGCATGTAATGATTGCAGGATCTAGAGGCCGTTCTAAACTCTATGGTTCTTAAATGTCTTAAACCCATTTAAGTCTCTTAAACAAAAATCATAGATGATGATATTTCTCACTACAACTTCAAAAAGATTTCCCATCAATGGAACCAAGATGTAGTCATTTTTACCCTTATCATAAAAGAAAGGTACCCCATACACGCCGGCCTATCACCCAAATGGATGTTGAACACTCACCCAAGGCACGCGCGGGTGAAAAAATCTCTCTTTTATTTGATTTTAGTGGGAAATATCATCATCTATGATTTGTGTTTAAGAGACTTAAATGGAGTTAAGACATTCAAGAACCATAGAGCTCGAACGGCCTCTAGATCCTTGTTGTCATTACAGGATATAAAGAACTTAACAGTTTATATAACTTGCACCATAATAGAAATAAGTATACAAGCATCCATACTTAGCATTAACATAAATGAAAGAGAACATATTAGAAAGACGTATGCATTAGAATCATTGATATTCATATTCATATAATCGGTAACCTCATTACATCCATGGAGCCATTGCTGAATGTCACAGAAATAAACTGCAGCTCATGCTTTTCAATTAGACTAATGTAGCTAGGCTATCAAAGAAAAACTTGCAATCCCCATACCCATTATACATTCTCTCCCAAATACCATTACCCACTAACAAAATTCTTGCAATATTTATACAGAGATATTCCTCTTTTTCTCTCTCTCTTTGTTTACACTGTAGGTGCTAGTACTTATAGCCTCTCTCTGCAGCTGCCAAGTCATCCTCCAACGCCCTCAAATCTGATGCCAAGTGTCTGAATGTGGTTCTCCATGCGAGCATGCTCTCCCAGGCCTAATCTTTCCACTTTTCACCATGATGTGCTTCTAGAAGCTTCTACCACAGGCATGCTCCTTCTTGGGCCAACATGTTGTCGGGTGGTACCTTATCCACACAAAGCATGCACATTCGTGTCATGATTTTCACGTGTTCTTTCCCGAACTCCCAATTCAACTAATTCCCAAACCCTTGGTTCTTTCAACGCGTGCCACATGCACCATGAGCTTCCTTAAACTCTTTTCTTAAACCTTGCCCTACACGCTTTGTCCTTGTGCTCCTCTCTTCAACTAGAACTGCGCACATGCACACATTTTGTACTTAGCCAACATTCTAGGGGCCCAATAGAATTAAATTCCTTGGGTATTCAATTCCACTAGGTCTAAACAATAATCAAGATTCTTATTTGCAAGGATAGAAAAAAATTCCCTTATCCCATAACGTGACCCGTAAAAATGTCAACCCATGCTTAGAGTTAAACATTCAATTTAATAAGGGGTAATTTCATGTTTACCCACTCTTAGGCTCATCATTGCACTTCAACCTTATTTTTCACATATTTTATGCACTTAAGGTTTCTTGAAAAATATTTTTATTAGATAGTAAATTTCTTCCCCTTTCAAATGATATAAATAAGTCCTCCTAACTCCTCATATTTCTTGAGTTATGGCGGATGACCCCGGGGAGGAAAATTTTCCCAAAAGTGGGCCTACAGGATTTGGGAAGAAAGTTTTCCCCAAAAGTGGGCCTATGGGCTTGGGAAAGAAACTTAGCACTTTTCCCTTTTGGAAAAAGCACAATTTACACTCGCACGCCCGCGATTCCTCAGCGGCGGGGGCTTTGCGCCCCAAGAAGAATTTCTTTTATTAAGCTTGAGGTCCACAAGGGACACATGTCCAAGAATTTGAGTCTAGGGTGAAAAGGTTCAAAAACACCTGTGCCTCCGCCGATGCCTAGAGACGACACATGTCATGCCCAAAATTTTTCAAGCGAGAAGGTGGACCGGTGGGGAAACTTAGGACTTTAAGATTTTCCACCAATTTTTTTTTTTAATATAGAGTTGAAGGTGTGGGCCTACAAACCCATGGAAGTGATCTTCCAAAGTGAAAGGCAGGTTGCGAGATGCGCCGAGGAATTTTTGACCAAGTTAATTTTTCAAACCTATAACACCCCTATTTTTTAGCCAAGAGAGAAAGGTTTGGGCCAGCAGAGTGGCTGGGAATTGTGTGTCTTTTTGACTTTGTAAAAAAGAAAAAAAAATATCTTTCAGCCCAGGGATCCGCTTAGCAAAATTTTCCTTTTGACGGTTTTTTTTTTTTTTTAACCCGAAATGAAGTAAAAACTTCATAAGGCCATAACTTTTGATTGGGAACTCGGTTTTGGGAAAATGAGGACTTTTTGGAAAGGTCCTAACCTCCTCTTTGCATGGGAAGAATAATATTTTAATTTTGAAAAACTTAGGTGGGTCAATTTTAGTAAGACATATTTCCTAACATTAACATGTGAATTAAACTTTTTCAACTACAAGAATTGATTCGATCCGCCATTCTTTCTTCTTCAACATAGAAAAGTACATGGAGAGCTAAACTTTAAATATTTCAAATGGATTGCAAGGATAAAATATTAATTGTTTAGATTCAATATGAATTTCCTTCTCTTTCATGTGAAATTGCACTATTTTTCCTCTTGTTCGATTAAATGTGAATGGTGTAAATTGCAAGGAAAAAAAAAAACTATTTTAGAATGTGTTTTGATCATCACTAGTTTGTTTTAATATTTTATCTTATCTTTCAATGTTGCAGGGTCCTTTTTTGTTTTTCTAATATTTATTTGTAGGTTTTACAAAGAATCCCAATGTAAAACATATTTAAACTCAAATTGATCTATTTTCATTTACCATTCTCTAAATATTTAAGTTCGTTCCAATCTAAATTTATAATGTTCAACTTTCCTTCAATCAATATGTGAAAAGCAAGAATGTAATTCTATTTTCAAAACATTCCCTTCAAATAATACAGAGGAATGTAATAATTATAACACATGCATTTCCATCCTTCAATGAGGAGTTTACAATATACATACAATGTAAGTTTTAAACAAGAGTAACAACTTTTGATGGAAGGTGAATGAACATTCAATTAAATGAAATAATTCCTTTTACACTTCTTTTCTGCTTGCCAAAATATGCCAAATAAATCTTTCTCATTCCTTTTTCACATACAAATACAAATTTTAGAATATACATCTCTCACATTCAAATGTACGTTCCATTTCCCAAACAAAATAAACTTTTCACCACAAATATTATTACAATGCCATCCACTTGGAGTGGGAAATTTCACGACAAGAAACCCAAGGATAAGTTGTAAAATTTGTCTTCATCCTCAACTCCAGAACAACAACAAGAAGATCCACCATATATCTTTTGAACCCAATGAAAAAGGAGGAGATGCAATGTCACTGTTGACCCAACCAAGAATTCCAATGAAGAGGAGAAGTCATCCTCCTCATTGGCCCCCGAGCCCCAACCATAAAGCAATAAGAAATGTATTTCAACTCATGGCAACAAACTGCTTCCACAACACAAAAATAGTTTGCACAAATAGAACACAGTCCAAATACATACTACAGTTTACAACCACATGAAGAACAACAAACAATACTCAGGCTTCATCATGCACAAGCCAAAGGAGAAAGACCTATGGGGGAAGCTGCTTATACCTCCCAAGGGAGAAATGGGTGTTCAACCTAAAATAAACCCACCAATATATATATATATATATATATATATATAATTTCAAAACTCCTACATGCCCTTATGCCTACCCCAAGTACCCCTTATACCTCCCATTCCCTTATGCCTCCCCACACTCTTATGGCACCCCATAACGAGTAAATAAATGCAAGCTATTTCTTTTACAAGGTTGAATCCAATAAAAACTCCCTCCATAATAACACTTATACCTCCCTAAAACTCTTATGCCTCCCGTAAGAGATCCCCATAGTCTTTTCCTACACCATACCTAGACAATCTACCCAACCAACCAACATCATACCAAAATATTCAAAGCATTCACATATGCATAAATAAAAGAAGAACATTTTAAAGAGCCAAAATCATACCTCTCCCTATTAGATTTTTCTTCAAAGGTTCAATAACAAGGTTTTTCCAATCCAAACAATCAAAATTACTTACACATTACTTACAACACTTAATCCAAGAGCCATCAACTCTAATAAATGCATTCTTTTGACCCAATTTAATTAATTTAACAACATGATTACTCACAAATCTAGACACAAATTAACTAAATAATAAAAGGAAAATACATCACTAAAATCACATACTAAACTTAAACAAAGGAACTAAATAAAATAATACACATAACCCCTTGGTCACATTTAAAGGTGATCCCCCATGGGAACCCCTAACAACAAGAACATACAAACACACATAACAAAAACACGTTGCCATGGTGACCCTTGTTGAATTCACCTAGATTTAGAATGTGGTTGGTCTCCAATCCCTTGATGTTTGTTGTGACATGTTTACTGTAAAACACAAATACCTCATTTGGCCTTGTGTCCTAATAAAATAATCCAAAATAAATATAAAATATAATTTCCAAAATCATATATATATGAATCACAACATCCTCTAGACAATTAACAATATTATTTACAATTTTATCAATAACCATATGATCCCAAAGTTAGTTCTATTTTCAAGGTTTACTCAATATGACAAAATATCACATGTACAAAAAACATATATATATCTACCCATGCCAAACAGTGTATCAACATCAATATAAAATGTCTCTAATAATCCACATGCATCACAAATGAATCCAAATCAACCACAGTCCATGATCTCTAATGTCTAACATCATACCAACTCAAAAGCTATAGTAATGTCCATAAGTATAGTCAAAAATATCATAATTAATAACAAAATGTGTCAAAGGGAAGTGGGCACTACATCTCCCTCCCCTTAGACTTGACTTCCTCCCGAAGTCATGGAAAGAGAGGTAGGAAACAATGCAACAGAAAAAGGATCACACCCTTTATGGAATTGTTTTACTTCAACCAAGTGTGGGTCTACAGAACCCAAGTTTGGTCCAATGTAATTTAACAAGAAGAAGAGAGATTGAAAGGGATGAGTCCTAAACTTTCTTTAAGTAAGGTTGCAAACATATAATTCTATAGAGTAAATCTACATGGTCAACCAAGCTCCAACATAAAGCATCAAAACATGAAATGGTCAAAGAGTCTCAAAGATAACCACCAAGAAAAGGAAGGACCGAGAGAATTCATGAACTCGAAATGACCATATAGTCTCCCATGGATCCCACATACTGCAACAACACAAGTTAAGGCTTACACTAAGGTTAAGTTATGCTTTCAAAGTTTTTATTTAGACAAGGCTAGCACATAACAACCATGACTATCAATTTATATGAGAAAACATGTCTACTCAAAGGTCTCACAATTTTGAGATCACACAAGATGAGGTTTAACAACAAGGAAGGACACTTAAGTTAGCCAACACATTTACCATCAAGAAAACTATTCATGGGAAGCACTTTTACAACCCAAGAGGGTACAATAAAATTTTCATGGAAATACTAAGGAAAACATGACCTTAAGGTTTTATATAACTTGATTTTACATTCAAGAACGAACACACAACACTAACCTAATTTAGAAATGTCAAACATTTAGAAGGAATTTACACTAGAACTAACATATCAATCCATAAGAACCACCCACTCTACACAACACAAAGGGATTTATTTACCTTAAACCCTGCTCAAGTTTGAAATAGCCATAAGAGAGCACATGCATAAGTCATAACATCAAAGAGCACTCAAGGGAGCTAGAGAGAAGAAACAAGTAATGAGAGGGGGCCCAAAAGAGCATCATACCAAAAGTGAATAAAAACCTTACAGAAACAACTTGCACTTTCCTTCCCAATAGAAAAGGCAACAACCACAAGGTGACTTAAGAAAAGAAGAAAGAGGATTTCTCAAAGTTATCTCATATCCTTAACATATGTTTTCTAAAAATTACAATGACCTATGTCCCCAAGGACTAAATCAACACACAAGGAGGTTGTTTTCTTAAAAAAAAGAGATAAGACCCAATCCTAAAGGCCACAACTCACACTCGTCGAGATACGAGGAAAAAAGGTTATGACGAACCAAACTCCTACAAGGGAAAGGCACATACATCTATGAACAAGGGAGTACTACGCAATTTGAACACATCACTATCAACAAGATGTTTCACAATTTCAGGTAGGCGGTAGAACTAAAGGTTCAACTAAACATTGCACTTCACACACATAAATCTTAGTTGTTTTATAAATTGACTTATTAAGTCCAAAGTTATAGTTTGCTTGTTAAACACAATCCTTACAAGTTTTCTTGATTAAAACTTCCTTTTATTATGACATCACAAGTTTGTGTTATAAAGAGCACCACTAAGGTGGCATGATCTCTCGCCATTCTGAATAGGTGGAAACAACATTTATTTTACTTCTAAGGAAGGTAAAATGAGAAAAATTTCCTTTCTATTTTCTTTCCACATAGTTTGATTTCTTTTATTAATCTATTAAGAAAACATCTCCTTTTTCCTAATGTTCCATTTTATTTATTTACTTTTGTCTCAAAATCCAAGTTCCTCAATTAGGGTCTCGTTATGATCAATTAATCATTTTACCAAATAGATTTTAATGAGAAGGAAGAGGCAACCAAATCACATTATTACTTTCATGGGAAATAAGATATCACTTTTTTTTTTTTCTAAAGGAATAAGAGACATTCAACATAGCAAACACATCATTAATTTTGTAAGAACTAGGAATCTATCAACCAACATGGATCACAACAATATTTCAAGGGTTTACCAAATAATTACAAGCATCATTAAATATTCCTAAAGGGTCTCTACAAGTCTCAAAATAAGTTACAAGGAAGGCCCATTAAAGAGGCCTAATTACTTTTACGAATCTACTAAGGTTTAACAATGTTTGTAGTTTAGGATTAAACATTATACACACATAAAAATACAAGGAAAGTTTTCAAATCAAAACTCAAATTCGCACAAGATACCATGAACCAAGCAACAAGATGGTGATGAAATTTTTTAGTCCAAGGACAACACATTCCCATTAGATAGCATCAACTGTAAGAGGGCAATCAACTGATCTATCCTGGACATGGACTTTATGACCAAGAGTTATATTTTTAAAATAAGAAGTATAATATAAACACCACCGAGACTAAAAAAATTCTACCAAACCAACATCTCTAAGAGCAAGGTTCAAAAGACCCAACAACATTCATAAGTGTCTCCACGTAATCCAAGATTAATAGGTCATAAGGGTTTTACTCATAACAATCTAAAGGGTTAAGACAAGGGTAACCTTATTCATAGGTCAATGAGAGAAAAACAAGCACACTTAATTAAACACACTGCCCAAATGGGCTTAAATCTAACCATAATTACCGAAATGCATACAATCCACAAGTCAATACTTTCCATAAAGAAACAAGGAAACCATGATAAAACTTAGCATGCCATCATGGAACATCACTACCAAACAAACACTTATCCAACAAAATATACAGTCAACCAAGAGTCAATCTGACCTCACACAAACCATAAGCTCATAACCAAACACATCTACTCTGATGAGGAGGAAAGCTCTTACTAGGTTGTAAGAGAATCACCACCACAACTAACAGTTTCCAACTAGACCGCACTACACAACAAACTCTCCAAGATCCTAAACACACTCAAGGTTCCATCTTTCAAAACCAAGGCATAACTTAAAGCACTTATGAAGGCATTCAAGGCACTTAGGGTGTACCCCCATAAGAAAAATGTCACAATACAAAAAAACATAGAACCAGTTCAATAATATGTAAGAAGGAATCACGCAACATTTAGCTAAGTAGCCAATAGATAAATGAGCTTTGAGTCACCAATCAAAGTAAAATCCAAGAAATATCGGCAATCAAGAAAAGTGGCTAAGTAGCCACATTGCAATGTCTGAAAATTCTCGCAAAATATAAATAACTAAAAGAGTCTCAGAGCTTCTCAATCCAATCATAAAATAAGATGTTGGTCCTTGATAAAATAACACAAGTTTACGAATAATCCATAGGGATAAAAATAACTCTACTTCATAAGAAATAGTCAAAGCCACAGAGAGAAAAAAAAATCAAACAAAGGTTCTATCTTTTAAGTACAGGACCGCCACCTTGCATAGGGTGTCGATTACAAAACCGACACTCTAGCCAAGGTGGCGGTCCAAGAACTGCTCGGTTTGCATAAGGCGGTGGTCCTTGCCATTATGGATAGAATTTTTTTTGAAACGAATAGCCTCTCGAATTTGAAAGGATGTTTGTTTCTCTTCTCCATCCCGACCTTTCCGATTCTCTAGTGCAAAGGAGGACATGAGAAAGGCTATAACTACATGATTGTAGAAGTATAGAAGATCATCAAAGCATGGGAGCAAGTGAGCAAGAAGTCTTAGTGCTAGAAATTGTATTTTTGTAGAAGAAAGGAGTGTTGGAAAGAGCAAGCAACTAGAAGGAAGTGTTGAGATATTATCTACTTCCCTTTCTTAATTATTGTAAATTATGTACATGTTGATTTGAATTGGCCAATAGAAGTGGGAAGAAAGAGTAATTTCCCTTCCCGACTAGTTTTTCCTTTATTGGAGGTTTTCTAGGATAAAATTTTTGGTGTTATGAGCTTATATTTATTTCCTTTACTACAATTGTTGATTCTAAGCACAATAGTAATTCATTCACTAGTTATATTTGTTATTTTCTAATAGAAAGTAAACAACAATGATTAATTTGTGATTTGTGAATAATTCCAAAGTTGAAGAGTTTACAGATCATTTTGGTATTAGAGCTAACAAGTATCTAGGACTGTGGTATTTCATTCTTGAATTTGTATGACAGTGACAAGATCTAAAGGTGAAAAAGCTTTACCTTGAAATTCTTAGATTTCTACAAAGAAGTGGAAACAGAGAATTTAGGGAGAAATGGAGGAAGATAACTTAGTCTGTAGAATCAAGATGTTGGAGACCATGATGGATAGGATGTTTAGAAGGCAGAGAAACTTGCAGATATGTAGAAGACAAATTCCATTAAGAAAGACTCCATGGACTCGGTGGTTCAAGGCTTAGCTAAAGAGTTTGGTATAGGAAAGATTCAATAAGAGGAATATTATGGGGAAGATCATGAAGAAGAGACTTCCAACACAAGAGAAAAGGTAAAATCTAAACATACTCCCGTTAAACTTGAAACTAAAGTCGAAATCAAAAGCTTTGAAGGACAAGTAGATGCGAGAATTACTAGATAAATGGTTGAAATGGTTAGAATTCTACTTTAGCATCCATAATGTCACTTTGAGGCACAAAGGATCACCTTTGCACATCTCAACATAGAGGGACATGCTCTAGTTTGGTTTGAAACTCATCTAACTACTTGTGAAAAGAAGAAACTCCCTATTGTGAAATCTTGGCAAGAATTTAAGGAATTACTTAGAGCTAACTTTTATCCTATTGGCCATAAAATTGACCAATTGAGTAAATGGTAGTATTTTAGACAAGGCAGTGGTCAAAGTGTGCAGGACTATACTACAGAGTTTTAGAGGCAAGCCATATTGTTGAACATGGATTTGGAGGATGAGGATATTATGACCAAATATTTGAGAGGACTTCACACTCACCTTCGAAGAAAATTCATCTCCACAAAGCCCAAGGATCTCAATGAAACATGTGTACATGCATACTACATAGATGATGAGAAAAAGCAAGGAGAAGTAGATCCAAGGGTAAAACAATCAATGAATCAGCAGAAAAAGTTGCCACTACTTTAAATACTTGTAAAGATCTCAAGAATTTTTCAAGAATTGTGATATTAATAGTCATACTCGATGCTATATGTTGGAAGTTTCATCCGGAGTTACATCCGAAGAACCAAACCAAGGACTCCAAGAATTCCATGACAGTTGTAAAGACAGAAGGGGAGGTGGAAATCGAAGATGAATCTGATGTAGATGAAAGGCTTGGATACACGGCCACCAACATGGACAACGAAGAGGAGATGATTATACTATTTGAATCTAGATCAAGTGGACTAAGGTAAATGCTTTGGTTGATACCAGCTTCTCAATCTAACTTGATTTCGAGGTAGTTGTAAAGAATTTTGGTCTTGAGACTTACGAGCATCTGCACCCATATCCTTTGGGTTGGGTGAAGAAGGGTGTTGAAATTCAGGTAACAAGAAGATGTAAGGTCAAGTTTGGGATAAATTTCCAATATATAGATGTTTTTGAAGCTGACGTTATTCCACTTGATGTTGTTGATGTGGTATTCGGGAGTCCTTACTTGTATGTTAGGGATGCTATATTTATGAGAAGGGAAAAATGGTACAAATGGGTCAAGGATGGGATCAGCTACAACATCCGGGCACACCAAACAGTAAGACACAAGTTACTATGGTAAGTGATAACCTAGTAAAATGAATTATTCAGAAAATCATAATCAGCTTTTGTTTACTTTTGTTAAAGGATAAACAAGATGGGGTAGAAGTTTCAGAGATTTCTAACCAAGGAAAAAGTATTTGGATAGTATTATTCAGTATTTTTAGGAAGTATTTTAGGCTCCTAGTGTATTACCACCAAAACGGGAAGTAGAGCATGAGATTCACTGCACTTTAGAGTCACCTCTACCAAACATTGGGTTGTATATGAAATCCTTTCTTGAGAGTACTGAAGTAAAGAAACAACTCTAGGAACTAATAGACCAAGGGGTAATACGTCCGAGCACCTCACCATGTAGTTTTCCTATTGTGATAGTGCCAAATAAGGATGGTTCTTGGAGAATGTGCATTGACTACCACACTTTGAATAAGATCACCATAAAGAACAAATATCCACTTCCCCATATAGATGATCTCTTGGACCAGCTTCAACATGCCAAATTTTTCATGAAGTTGGATCTCAAGTCAGGTTATCACCAAGTCAAGATGAAGGAGGATATATGGAAGATTGCCTTCAAAACAAAACAGGGTTTGTATGAATGGTTAGTACTTCCTTTTGGATTATGCAATGCACCCGCTACATTTATGAGATTGATGAATGATGTATTATAGGATTTCATAGATTCATGTGTCATTGTATATCTAGATGATATCTTGATTTTTAGTGCCACATGGGAAGAACATCTAACACATTTGCAACAAGTCTTGCAAGTTCTCAGGGAGAAACAACTACTTTGTAATATGAAGAAATGGGAACTTTCCAAATAGTCACTTGTCTATCTTGGACACATGGTTGCATTAGGAGAGCTACGAGTGGATCCTAAGAAGGTGGAATCCATCACAAATTGGCCAACACTAAGAGGATCCATAGAGACTAGAATCTTTGTGGAAGTAGTACGGTACATGTGGAAGTTCATTCCGGGTTTCTTGATAATTGCAACACCTTTACACATAGTAGCCGCAAAGAGTAAGGGTTTTGACTAGGGTAAGGAACAAGACAAATCCTTTGAGTTATTGAAATACAAGATTAGTCATCCTCCAATACTTGCTCTTCCTAATTTGCAGCATCCTTTTAAAGTAGAGATAGATGTCAGTGATTACACCATGAGCGTAGTGTTGCTTCAAGGAGGTAAACCAATATGTTACCATTTTCAAACTTTCACTTGTGGTTAAAGGATATTCAAGTATATGATAAATAAATGTATGCACTAGCTCAAACAATTAAAAAATGGAAAAATTATTTGTTGGGTGAAGAAACTATTGTGCACACTGACCAAAACCTCTATAGTATTTACAAGCACAATCTAAATTACAAAGAGCAAGGCACTACAAATGGATGGGGTTTCTTCAAAAGTTCCATCTAGTGATCAAATACAATAAAGGTAGAAGAAATTTGGTGGCATACATGTTATCTAGGCCACCCACACAGAAAACTTCTCCTATTTGGCCACTATCTCTCAAATCAAGCCCTTTATGAAGGAAGCTTATAGAGAAGCATATGCCCAAGACAAAGAATTTAGGGTAAGATTTCAAAAGTTTCAGTCCCAAGGGGCTAAAAAGATAGGGATTGAAGATTATTATCTCAATGATGGGCTTCTCTACCGATGGGGAAACTCTATGTGCCTAAAGAAGAAATAATTCTATTGACGAGTGAAGCACATACCTCGAAAGTAGTGGGAAATTTCAGTGTTTGTAAGACCCTAGCCCACTTGCAAAGGTATGCATATTGGCCCAACATGTAAGAAGAAGTATCAAGATTTATTTGTGTATGTAAAATTTGTTGTACTAACAAGCCTAAAACTAGGAAGGAATCTTTTTATATGCCTTTACCAAGACCTACTCATCCGTGGGAGGACATTTCTATGAATTTGTAGGAGGATTACCTATGTCTAAACATGGCCATGACTATATCTATGTTGTTATGGATATATTCAGTAAAATGTGTATTCTTATGGTATGTAAAAAGACAAGAAAAGAACATGAGGCGGTAGATATTTTCTTTGCTAATGTATGGGTGTATTTTGGTTTTCCAAAGCCTATTATCTCTGACAGGATTCCGGTTCTTGGGGAAGTTTTGGACTACTTTGTGGGACAAGATAGATACCAGGTTACAGAGGAGCACAACTTTCCATCCATAGATAGATGAAAAAACATATGTGGTAAATAGGAATTTGGTATAGTTTATCGAGGGTATAACAAGAAGTACCAAGGACTTGGGATGAGTCCTTAGCCTACATTTAACATTCCTATAACCAGGCGGTACACACATCCACTATGAAGTCACCATTTGAAGTATGCATTAGATATATACCTACTAATCCACTGGACATAGTAGTTGGAAAGAAATATGAGGAGGATACACGAGACAGAGGTGACTAGAGCCAAAAAAAATTCATTGAGAGGATCCGGTAAATCCATCTCAAGGTCAAAAATAGCTAGAGAAATCTCAAGCAAAGTATAAAGCTAGGCACAATCAACATAGGAGGGAACACAAACTTCATGTTGGAGACAAATTTTGGCTTTACTTGAGCAAGGAGAGACTACAAGGTCAAGCACGAAAGCTCAAGCCACTACAATATGGACCCTTCACCATATTGGAGCAGGTTGGGGAAAATAATTTTTGACTTGATTTGCCATCATTCATGAGGATGTACTTTGTAGTAAATCTGCGAGAACTTGCACCTATACGAGCCATCCATGTTGGATGAAGATGAAGAACTACAATTGCTACCTTCCATTAAGGATTGCGTCTTTGACTCACGAGGTGAATTGGAGGAGGATGTAGTGCTACAACAAAAGCTCAGAGAGACTAGAAGAGGTCCCCATGAGTCTTGGTAGATTGGACTAAAAGGAAAGACACCAAGGTAGGCTCGGTGGTACTCGAAGGAGAAAGAAAGGAGTTGTTCCCTCATCTACTCCCCCACTAAGATTTTGTGGGACCAAAAGCCTCCTAATAAGGGGAGGTGTGATCCATAGGGATCCAATATAACTCTACTTCATCAGAAATAGTCAGCATAGAGAGGGAAAAAAATCAAAAGGATGTTTTTCTTTTAAGTAATAGGACCTTCACCCTACGCAGGGTGGCAGTTATAGAACCACCACCCAACCAGGCAGCGGTCCCAAAACCGGTGGTCTATATAGGGTGGCGGTTCCAGACATTACGGAAAGAAAATAAAATTGAAATGAACATCCTCTAAATTTGAAAGGATGTTCGTTTCTCTTCTCCTTCATGACCTTTCCCATTCTCCAATGCATGGGAGGACATGAGAAAGGCTATAAATACATGATTGTAGAAGTGTAGAAGATCATTGAAGCATGGGAGAAAGTGAGCAAGAAGTCTTAGTGCTGGAAATTATATTTTTGTAGAAGAAAGGAGTGTTGGATAGAGCAAGAAAGTAACTGGAAGGAAGTGTTGAGATATTATCTACTTCCCTTTCTTACTTATTGTAAATTTTGTACTGTTGATGTGAATTGGCGAATAGAAGTGGGAAGAAACAACAATTTCCCTTCCCGACTGGTTTTTCTTCCATTGGAGGTTTTCCGTGTTAAAATTGTTGGTGTTATGAGCTTATATTTCTTTCCTTTACTACAATTGTTGATTCTAAGCACAATAGTAATTCATTCACTAGCTATCTCTATTATTTTCTAATAGAAAGTAAACAACGATTAATTGGTGATTTGTGAATAATTCCAAAGTTGAAGATTTTACAAATCAACGAATATAAAATACGAGAAGTCCACATCACAGTCACTTCACAACCCTTCATGGCCACCAATAGGGGTACTATGCCTTGAGATCCACTCTAATGACGCACACACAAAGTCGGATAAAAAGACACCATGACCTAATATCCACTTACTCATACGGGGATTAAGTTGCCAAGGTGGTAAATAAAAATAATTCACATAACCAATGGAGGAAAAGGGAGGCTTTAGACAATAAAACAACTTCTAATTTACTCTGCTAGACTCCCGAACAAAACCACTAGCACTAGGCCACAAGAGTCACACCATACAATTTATCATTCCAACAAGGAAGAGTCTCAGCGATATTTATCGCATCATACAACTAAAATAAGGGTTAGGACTACTCAAACAATTTATTTTTCAAAGTAGAAACAAGTTCCACTACACTAGAAGTTCCCAAAAATATCAATTTAATTTAACATTTTCAGTTACCCGGTTTTGACAAAACGCCACTAGGTGAGTAAAACCATTCAAACAACTTTATTATTGTATTATTATTTTAATCGGGAGGTTCAAAATTTTGTTAATTGGTTTTTAGGTTTCAAGATGTCGACCCGGGTCCAAGTATTGAACCCATAGCTCGATACCAAGTGTGATGCCTCAAGCTAAAATGACAACTTGAGGCCCAAGAACAACCTAGGTTTAGATAGAAATAAATTAAGGAATAATGCTTTTTTGAAAACCGTGACCACTACTAGGCTTTAAGCAATAATTGTCATAGAAAGGATTCAAAATCAATTATAATTTAATAAAATGTATTTTCTTATTGTAACATACAATAGATCCACATTACAAAATGAATGAGTATAATTTATCCCAAACATAGTTAAGTTTCTCCTCGGTGTTAGCTTAATAAGTAATTAAATTAACATTATAGTTAAATATTCCCTAATCAATTCTAGAGGATCAAAGGGTGAAGGGAATTAAATTCCTTAGGTATTTAATTCCATCAGGCCTAAACAATAATAAAGGTCAACCCATGCTTAGAGTTTAACATTTAAGTTAATAAGGGGTAATTTCCCATTTACCTACTCTCAGGCTTATATTTGCAATTCAACCTAATTTTTCACATATTTAACGCGATTAAGGTTTCCTTAAAACATTTTTATTAGATATTAAATTTCTTCCCCTTTCCAATGATATAAAGAAGTCCTCCTAACTCCTTGTATTTCTTGAGTTACGGGTCACGAGCCTCGGGTGGACAATTTTCCCAAAAGTGGGTCTATGGGCTTGGGGAAGAAAATTTTCCCCAAAAGTGGGCCTTTGGTCCTGGGAAGACACTTAGCACTTTTCCCTATTTGGAAAAATAAAAACTTACATCTGTTCACCCGTGAGTCCGCGGTGGGGCTACGCACCCCAAGAAGAATTTTTTTAAGCTTGAGCTCCACAAGGACACGTGTCCAAGAATTTGAGTCCAGGAAAGGTGGGTTGTAGTGCCCACTTCCCTTCTACATATTTTCGATCATTGACTTTCACACTCGTAGACTACACTTATAGATATATTATAAATTTTGATTTAGTATGATGTTAAATGTTATAAATACTTTAATCAATTGTTGTTTTGATTCATATATGATACATGTAGACCATTAGAGACATTTGATGTTGATATTGACATACTGTTGACATGGTTATTTATATATATTTCTGACATGTGATATATTTAGTCATATTGAGTAGACCTTTGATAATTGGATTAATGTTGTGATCGTTTTGACATGGATGAAATGTGGAATAGAAATGTTGCTAGAAATTGTAAGTGATATTGTATTTGCATAGATGATATTAATTCGTATATAGATGATTTTAGATTTATATCACATATTTTGGCATGGATGTTTTAATGCGGCCACGAGGCTGAAGGAGGTATTATCTATTTTGCAGGTATAATTATATTCACAACAACATTAGGGGATTGGAGACCAACCACATCGAAATTCTAGATGAATTCAACTAGGGTCACCATGGCAATATGTAATTGTGTGTGTGTTAGAAGTATTTGGTTAGGGGAAATTGTGACCAAGAGGTTATGTGTTCTTTTATTTTAATTTCCTTTTTATTAATGTTAGTATGTGTTCCCTTTAGTGATGTAATTTACTTGTTTGAATTATTTAGATTTTGTGATGTATGTATTTTACCCTTTATTATTCATGGGTTATAGTGTCTTAATTAAGATAATTTAAATTTATCCTAAACTAATTAAAGATGTGACCAAAAATGAGTTCATTTATTAGACTTGATTTACTCTTGGATTTTTTGTTGAGTGTTGTATGATTGAGTCTTGAGTGTAGTACACTCTACCCTTCATGGGAAACTCGAATTTGGCCTAAGGCAAAATTTGGAAGCTTGTGGGACAAGTCAAACTTTTCCCACACCTATTAAATGTCTATGCCAACCCTATCTATGGGTTGGGGGGTGAAAAATTAGACCCCATTTGGTGTTTTGGGAAGAGAAAAAGGTGAAATGTTAATTGCACTTTCTTTCAAATATTTAATTTTGTCCTTAGGGGGAGTGGGCTTTGATGGATTGTGTAAGTTTCTTGTCATTCCTTCAACCACTTATTAATTTTGCATTGGAATATGAGGTTGACTAAGTTATTTGGAGTGGAGAGGAAATGAGGGGCATCATACTTGAGCAACATCATCCTCCTCTATCCTTTTTCTATTTATTGAAATCATTTTGCTTGTTTGGGGGTTACTTGATCATTTTGGACTCTTGTATTTTGGGAGTGAGAGGATTTTTTTGAGAGTTAGAGGATTTGTTTTTCGAGTCTTGTAGATTGTTGGAGCTTGGTGGATGGTTTCTTGGTTTTAAGGAGCTTGGAACTTCATTCTTGGAACAAGCTCTACTATGGAGAGGTAGGAGCTTTACCTTGCTTAAATTATGTCTTTTGTTTTTGTGTTTATATGTTGTGTTGAGTATTTGTTTCCCTTTGGAATGCTTGTTGGGTGTGGGTAGATTGCCTAAGTTTGGAGTAGGAGGAGACTATGGGGAGTATTATTGTAGGGAGGCATAAGATTTTACCTTCTTGTTAGAGGGAGTTTGGGTTGGGTGCCCCACCTTGTATGAGGAATGCTTGCATTTCTTCTTGTTTCTTGTTATGAGGGAGGCATAAGAGATTGAGGGAGGCATAAGAGTATATGGAGGTATAAGGGGTACTTGAGGGAGGCATAAGAGTTTTAGGGGATTTGAGACATGCATTGGAGGCTTTAAGGTGGGCACCCATTCCCATTGGGAGGCATAAGTGGCCTCCCCATAGGTCTTGCTCTTTTGGATTTCTTGATAAGCCTTGTTATATTGTTGTTTTGTTGATTCTTTTTTCTTGTGTTGTTGTTGTGTTTGAATGTGGATGGAATGGATTTGAAACTATTTTGTTAAGTATTGTGGAAGCTTGTTGTTGCCATGTGTTGAAATAATTTCCCATTGTGATGTGGTTGGGGCTTAGGGGCCAATGGAGAGGATGGATTCTCCTCTTCATTGGATGTCTTGGTTGGGTGGAGAGCGTTGCCTCTCCCCCATTTTTTTGTGAATCAAACAAAGCATGATGGATCCTTCTTGCTTGGAGTTGTGGAGTTTGGAGTGTTGTTGGAGACCTTGAGAACTATCCTTGTGAAGAAACTCATTGTATTCCACTTAGAGTGGAGGAATTTGTATTATTATAGTTTCCTTTATTTACATTCTTGTATTATTTCCCACCTTGAGTGGAAGACTTTGTAATAATTTCTTAGAGAAAGTTTGCATTCAAATATTTGTATGATGAAAGGAAAGAAGAAATATTTGCATTGTAGAACTAGTTTGAGAAATAGAAAAGAAAGTAAATTCTCCTTGTTGAAATCTTGGTTGTATTGTGAGAACAATAGTTCTTTGTGTTAAAAGATATGAGTTATTTCAATGGAAAAGAAAGCCTACTTCCATGATGAAGTTTTTTTATTGTAAATGTGAGATAAGAAATATAAAAGGGTATATGTTAAGAGGTATGCATAGAAACTTGAATGGAAAAATAAAAGTTATTTTAGCTATTTTGAATGTATGTACATTGTAGTGAAATGAAAGAGAGAACAAGTTTGAATATATTGTATTTAGAAATGTTGTTTCTTTATAGCAAGAAAATGACAATGTAGAAGTAATAGATTTAAATACTTTTCTCTTGAAATGGAAAGAAAACTAGTTGAACAAATGGAATTATTCTTGTAAGTAGATGATTTTATTAGAATTGAAAATACTTTAAATGAGTATATTTAACTAAGAAATGAATAAAAGAGCAATAAATCTCAAATCTAGAACTCTAAATGAACAAAAACAAACTCAGAATGCATTTTTACATCTTTTAGTAACTTTTAGTTTTTGGGAAAATCTCGGCATAAAGGTTCTATTTTTCAGAAACAAGACTGCACCACCCTTGTAGAGCGGTGGTCTCGTAACTACTTCTCGAGC
Source organism: Taxus wallichiana var. yunnanensis (assembly GCA_018340775.1). Classification (NCBI taxonomy): domain Eukaryota; kingdom Viridiplantae; phylum Streptophyta; class Pinopsida; order Cupressales; family Taxaceae; genus Taxus; species Taxus wallichiana. Next base: position 456,577,631 of record CM031243.1, read on the forward strand.
TAAGGTGACGGTCTCAAAACCGCTACTCAAGTATAGTGTGGCGGTCTTTGGTTTTTCACCCAGGTGCGGCAGTGATTTTAGGATCGTCGGTCTACTCTGGGCGGCGGTTTTGTCACTTATGATAGAACTCCGCAGATCCACACCTATGTGTGAAATTTATCTAGTTTACACCAATTTATAAAATGTAAAATTTATGTATTAACTACCAGCAATCAAAACAATGAGTAAAACCACTAGATTGGGCAATAAAACATACAAATGGTGGATCTAAAAGTATTCTTTCATTTATAACAATGGGGTAGGGTTTGCCCCAAATTTAAAACCCAATACACAAATAATTTGAAAACAAAAACAGATTGGTGGAGGAAATCCCTCCCAATCCTTGAATGAAATAGATTACATAATAAAACTAAAACTAAACTAAGCCTAGACTAAATATCCATGTAGAATCCTCCATGGCTCTTCCTCCTTTTCTCTCATGGCTTCCTCCTCTCCAACCTACAAATTTAACAAAAAGGAAATAGACCAAATGAGAAGAATAGAATGAGAAAAGGTTTTAATAGAATTTCTTAAGGATTTTAGGGCTAAGTTTGGAACCCTAGGATCTAGTGGCCAAGATGGATTTGATCTAAGGGTGGGGATTCACCCTACTTTTCTTAGGTAGAAATGTATTTTAAATGTTTAATTTAAAATCCCTTAAGGTATGTGTAGATGGTGAGTGGGGCCATATAATTGCTTAGGGGTGTAATGTCCTTCTTAATCCTTAGTATGTTGTAGGAATTTAATAGAAGGACTTTTAAACTATTAGGATAATGAAACTAGAGTAATTAAGAAAGAGGTTAACCATATTAAAGTTGAGCAATATTTAAAGAGAAGAAAATATTTAATCAAATAAACTAATCCTTGGTACCTCCCTTTTGAATGATTGATTAATGGACCCTAGAGATAATTTTGAAAACATGTAACTTTTAACTAGACCTAGTTCTTCAATCGTAAAGTGAGTAAGTAGTGTAAGTTAAGTTAATGAACCCTAAAGGTTAAGCACCCTTGTAACCTTCTTTATAACTTAAACAAAAAAATTAGTCACATTTTCAGGTTAAGTGTTGGGTTGTAGCGTGTTCTTAGAACATCATTTTTGTGGGTGTTACACTTGGTATCAGAGCCATGGGTTCAAAGCTTGGACCACTGGGCACACCTAGAAAACATGAAGACATGAACTTTTTAACCTAGTGCAAACTTGTTCTTTAAATCTAGAAAACCACACTAGCTGATATTTGGGTAATTTTAGAAAACTTAGAAAATTGAAACAAAACCAAAATGATGAACTAACTCTCACCTTGGTCTGTGTAGGAGGCACGTGGACCAGATGAGGGGTATTTTCATATAGACCTAGGTATACCACCACCAGATCAAGGGTAGTAGGATCCATTCTTCCTTAGATTTTATAGATGCTTCAAGATGTTAATGCCACTATACACAAAGGGTAGCTAGGAGGACAAATTTCTAGACAAGATATATAACCATCACTTGAGGCTTGGGCATCTCCTCGATACAACGAGGAGCATGGGGTAGAGAACTTCCACATGGATTCTCCTAGGGAAGAGTCACCATAAAGAGGGCATGGAGATAGGATTTTAGGACATAGGGATAGATCTCGAGCCCTAGATAGAGGGAGGAGCATGCAGAGAGACCTAGGGCTCATCATCAATCATCAGCTGCAGACCATATCAGGGAGATCCTAAAGCTACGGCCATCTCATTATTCTAGAGATACAAGAGGTTTTTAGGAAGAGGCCTAGTTGGTGAGCTTGAGCGGATGCTTCAAGCTCTTCCCTTATACTAGCAACACAAAAGATCATGTGTTGATCCATCTTCTGAGGGATGGAGCAAGAGTCTAGTGGAGGACCGAGGAGCAAAAGCTCCATGTTGACTTAGAGAAATTACTTGGGAGCTTTTTGAGGAGTGTTTTAGGAGTAGGTATTTTCCTAAGAGGTTCATTCAACAGCGGATAAATGAGTTTCATGACCTCTGCTGGCATCTATGACTATAGCCGAGTATGAGAGTCGATTTTGGATCTACTCCAGTATGTCACTATATGTAGGATGAGTAGGTATGGATTCACATGTTCATCTAGGGCCTGAATTTGGATTTGGGTGGTGTGTTACGCATTCACTTCCCACAGACATTAGCAGAGGCCATGGAGAAGGCCTATATTACAGAGGAGACACGGGGAAGACATAATAGGCTAGAGACAGAGTTTGGAGCCACATCCAACAGATGCAGGATAGTAGATCGAGGGGTTAGTTCCTCCTCCTCGTGGTGGAAAGATTTTTGGGATAGTCTTCCTTCAGGACACCTCATCATCCACCTCGCAGTAAGTAACATCAAATAGACCCGCCCACCTTACAAAGCCTCCTCAAAGATTTGACACACATAGGGGGTGGAGTATGGGGCCTCCTCTTAGATGAACCATCGGGACACATAGGTGCAAAAGCTCGGTCGGCGGATCTTGTCAAGAGACCTCAGTAATCCATAACCGGGTCATTAGGATCCACAACATAGACATCTAGAGTACCACCAGAGCTGCATCCCACTGGAGAGGACCAGGAAATTATTATGGTTGTGGTGTTGCTAGACACCATTAGAGAGAGAGTTCCCACAACCCTAAAGCAACAAGGGGGTAAGACATAGATCTCGAGCCTACTTTGTTGGAGATATGGCATGAGTCATCGATCTACGTGCGCGGTCAAGAACCGCAAGGCTGAGCACTAGAGTACCATGATAGAGATGATAGGTAGTATTGGTGGTGTTTCCACCTCTATATTATTTGATTCTTGATTCCTCTAATTCATTTTATTTCACCATCCTTAGTAGAGCATGCAGGATGGTGGAAGTTAGGCAGGGTCATAGTTGGGATGTTGAGATGGCTTCTGGAGCCAAAATTTCTATAGACTCCTTAGTTAAGGAGTGTGTAGTGGATTTGGACCCTTCACCACTACTTTGGATCTTCGAATCCTTCCTTTGGGTTCCTATGGTGTCATCTTGGGCATGGAATGGTTGTCTGCACACAGAGCTAGAGTGGACTATTACCATAAGACTATTACTTGTACAAATGATCTAGGAGTGGAGTCAATGATAGCAGGGGTTAGGAGACCCATTTCTATTCACACCATCTTTGTTATGCATGTTAAACGCAAAGTGTGTGTGATGGGGTTTTCATCATATGTATGTTATTACTTATTGTGAGATCAAGGATGAGTCCTAGTGGACCATCCCTTGATGACCATCCCATCTTGAGAGAGTTTGCTGATGTTTTTCTAGGGGAGCTACTGGGGTTACCTCCCCACGTGAGATAGATTTTCATATAGATTTGGTTATGGGCCACAGAGCCTATCTCATGAGCACCTTATCGATGACTACTCTTGAGCTATGTGAGCTCAAGTTGCAGCTTGAGGGCCTTCTAGAGAAATTCCTAATCCATCCTAGTGTATCCCCTTAGGGTGCACCGGTGATTTTGTGAAGAAGAAGATGGATCTTTTGCGGTTGTGTATTGATTACCATGACCGAACAAAGTAACGATTAAGAATCATTACCCCTTCCATGCATTGATGAACTTGTTTGATCAAATGAAGGGGGCCACAGTTTTCTCCAAGATAGATCTTAAGTCAGGGTATCATCAGTTGAGGATTATGGAGGTAGATATTCATAAGACCACCTTCCGTACGAGATATGGCCACTACGAGTTCACAGTGGTACCTTTTGGTCTGATGAATGCCCCCAATGTTCATGAGATTGATGAATGGGGTATTCAGGAATTTTCTAGATCACTTCATGCTCATTTTCCTTGATGAAATTTTGATTTACTCACGTATGCGTGAGGAGCATGAGGAGCACCTTCACTAGGTTCTTCAATGTCTTCGTGAGTAGCATCTTTATGGGAACCGGAGAAGTGTGCATTCTTTCAGACAGAGGTGTAGTATTTGGGCCACATCATTTCTGGGGAAGGTATCATAGTCGATCCTTCCAAGATTTGAGCTATCATGGATTGGCCAACACCCACTAGTGTGACCGAGGTGCATAACTTCATGGGTTTGGTAGGATATTATAGGAGATTTGTTCAAGACTTTTCTTGATTACGCACCCCATCACTTCCCTTCAAATGGAAAGGGAAGAAGTTTTTTTTGTCAGACATATGTGAGTAGGCCTTCGAACACTCGAAGGAATGCATTATGATGGTGCCTATTCTTGTAGTACTAGATCCTCAAGGTGAGTTCTACATTTGCATAGATGCTTCTTTGGCAGGACTTGGAGGTGTGTTGATGCAGGAGGGCAAGAGTAGTTGCTTTTGAGTCTCACAAACTCAAAGATTATGAGCTCAATTATCTAACTCATGACCTTGAGCTTACAATAGTTGTGCACACTTAGTGTGGTGGAGACATTTCCTCCTTGGCCGAAGATTTACACTTAGGCTGATCACTTGAGTCTTCACCACCTCTTCACGCATCCCAATCTCAATGCTCATCAACGGCATTGGATGGAGTTGCTTTGTGAGTATGATATGGAGATAGAATCATGTGAAGGGGAAGGAGAATGTGGTTGTAGATGCTTTGAGTAGATGGAGGCATGTGGCTATGGCTACTTCAGTAGTTATAGACTTGTGGAGTAAGATTTTACAGCAGCTTCCTCATGATAGCTTCTACCTTGCAATCAGAAGTAGAGATTGAGTCTCAGAGACCCTTGAGGGGATATTTGATGGATTTTCATTAGAGGCAGATGGCCTTCTCAGACACAAGAGGTTGGATATATGTCCGTAGAGATGGAGGCTTGAGACATGAGATTTTGACTGAGGTTTCGTGCCCCTTATTTAGCCCATCTCGGGGTGAAGAAGATGCACGCACCCTTTGAGATAGTTGTACCATTGGAGAGGACTTCAGAGAGACATGGCTCAGTTTGTGTCATGTTATTTAGAGTGTCAGAGGGTGAAGGCCGAGCATCAAGTATCTAGCTTTGGCCTTCTCTTTCCTCATGCCATACCGGAGTGGAAGTGGGACACCATTTCCATGGACTTCATTGTGGGGTTACCGATGTCGAGATACCACCACGACACCATCATGGTCACGGTGGATAAATTGACAAATGGCTCATTTTTCTCTGTGAAGACCACCTACACAACTAGTGCAGTAGTGACACAGGTATATCTTGATGAGATTTTTAGATTACATGGGATTCCATGGAAGATCATTTGTGACCGTGATCCTTTGTACACTTCCCATTTCTGGACCACCTTGCAGCATGCTCTCGGGATGAGGATCAATTTCAGCACAACATATCACCCTGAGACAAATGGATAGATTGAGTGGGTGAATCAGATCCTAGAGGACATGCTTAGGATGTACATTATGGATCACCAGTCAAGATGGGAGGAGTATTTGTACTTGGTGGAGTTTTCCTACAATAATAGTTTTCAGAGTTTGATAGGCATGGCTCCTTTTCAGGCATTATATGGCAGAGAGTGTAGACACCTCTTAGTTGGGATAGGTTAGAGGACAGGGTTTCTCTTGGGCCAACCTTATTAGGACATGGAGCAGCAGGTTGTTCTAATCAAACAGAGATTGTAGGAAGTGCAAGGACATGAAGAAGAAGTATGCGGACCAGCATAGGATAAATCATAGTTATGAGGTGGGAACAAAGGTGTTCCTTTGTGTTAGACCACATAAGAGCCCTATCCATTATGGAAAAAATGTTCTAAGCTTGCTCCTAGGTTTGTGGGTCCCTTTGAGATCTTGGAGCACATCGGTCCCTTGGCCTATCATCTAGCATTGCCACCTAGCTTGTCTCCTTGTTTTCATGATGTGTTTCACGTTTATATGCTTAGGAGATATATTTCTGATCCTTCTCATGTGCTAGATTGGACACATTACAGCAGTGCGGGATCAAGGGTAAGTGATGGTGGAGCCCGTCCACATTATAGAGCGCGCAGACCACTAGGCCTTCGCGCGAGAGAGATTGACTAGGTTCGGTCTAGTGGGACAGAGATATATGATGAGACTACAGCTACATGGGAGGATGCTACATTACTTGAGTGTAGTTCCCACACTGTTCCAGGTGAATTCTAGGGAAGTTCGAGTCTAAGGGGAGGGGGATGTAGTGCCCACTTCCCTTCACACCTTTTGATAATTGATTTCTATATTGTCCACTACACTTATGATATATTATGGCTTTTGATTTATTATGATGTTAGATGTTAGAAATACTAAACTACTTTTTTTTCATTCATATATGATGCATGTGGATTATTAGAGACATTTGATGTTGATATTGATATACTATTGACATGGTTATTTATATATATTTTTGACATGTGATATATTTAGTCATATTGAGTAGACTTTGATAATTGGATTAATGTTGTGATCATTTTGACATGGATGAAATGTGGAATAGAAATGTTGCTAGAAATTTATATAATGTATTTTCTTAGATGAATTAATTCATAGATGATATTATATTCGTATATAGATGATTTTATATTTATATTACATATTTTGGCATGGATGTTTTAATGTGGCCACGAGGCCGAAGGAGGTATTCTCTATTTTTTAGGTATAATTATATTCACAACAACATCGGGGATTGGAGACCAACCACATCAGAATTCTAGATGAATTCAACTAGGGTCACCATGGCAACATGTAATTGTGTGTGTGTTAGAATTATTTGGTTAGGGGAAAATTGTGACCAAGGGGTCATGTGTTGTTTTGTTTTAATTTCCTTTTTATTAATGTTAGTATGTGTTCCCTTTAGTGATGTAATTTACTTGTTTTAATTATTTAGATTTTTGATGTATGTATTTTACCCTTTATTATTCATGGGTTGTAGTGTCTTAATTAAGCTAATTTAACTTTGTCCTAAACTAATTAAAGATGTGACCAAAAATGAGTTCATTTATTAGACTTGATTTACTCTTGGATTTTGTGTTGAGTGTTGTATGCTTGAGTCTTGAGTGTAGTACACTCTACCCTTCATGGGAAACTCGAATTTGGCCTTAGAGGCCAAATTTGGAAGCTTGTGGGACAAGTCAAACTTGTCCCACACCTCTTAAATGTCTATGCCAACCCTACCTATGGGTTGGGGGTCAAAATTAGGCCCTATTAGGTGTTTTGGGAAGAGAAAAAGGTGAAATGTTAATTGCACTTTCTTTCAAATATTTAATTTTGTCCTTAGGGGAGTGGGCTTAGATGGAGTGTGTAAGTTTCTTGTCATTCCTTCAACCACTTATTAATTGTGCATTGGAATATGAGGTTGACTAAGTGATGTGGAGTGGAGAGGAAATGAGGTGGCATCCTACTTGGAGCCACATCATCCTCCTCTCTCTTTTTCTATTTATTGAAATCATTTTGCTTGTTTGGGGGTTACTTGATCATTTTGGACTCTTGTATTTTGGGAGTGAGAGGATTTTTTGAGAGTTAGAGGATTTATTTTTGGAGTGCTTGTGGATTGTTGGAGCTTGGTGGATGCTTGCTTGGTTTTGAGGAGCTTGGAATTTCATTCTTGGAACAAGCTCTACTATGGAGAGGTAGGAGCTTTACCTTTCTTAAATGTCTTTTGTTTTTGTGTTTATATGTTGTGTTGAGTATTTGTTTCCCTTTGGAATGCTTGTTGGGTGTGGGTAGATTGCCTAAGTTTTGAGTAGGAGGAGACTATGGGGAGTATTATTTTAGGGAGGCATAAGAATTTACTTTCTTGTTGGAGGGAGTTTGGGTTGGGTGCCCCACCTTGTATGAGTGATGTTTGCATTCCTTCTTATTTCTTGTTGTGAGGAGGCATAAGAGATTAAGGGAGGGATAAGAGTATATGGAGGTATAAGGGGTACTTGAGGGAGGCATAAGAGTTTTAGGGGATTTGAGACATGCATTGGAGGCTTTAAGGTGGGCACCCATTCCCATTGGGAGGCATAAGTGGCCTCCCCATAGGTCTTGCTCTTTTGGATTTCTTGATAAGCCTTGTTATATTGTTGTTTTGTTTATTCTTCTTACTTGTGTTGTTGTTTTTTTAATGTGGATGGAATGGATGTGAAACTATTTTGTTAAGTATTGTGGAAGCTTGTTGTTGCCATGTGTTGAAATCATTTCCCATTGTGATGTGGTTGGGGCTCGGGGGCCAATGGAGAGGATGGATTCTCCTCTTCATTGGATGTCTTGGTTGGGTGGAGAGCGTCACCTCTCCCCCCATTTTGTTACAAATCAAACAAAACATGATGGAGCCCTCTTGCTTTGAGTTATGGAGTTGGGAGTGTTGTTGGAGACATTGAGAACCATCCTTGTGAAGAAACTCATTGTATTCCACTTAGAGTGGAGGAATTTGTGTTATTCTAGTTTCCTTTATTTACATTTTTTTATTATTTCTCACCTTGAGTGGAAGAATTTGTAATAATTTCTGAGAGAAAGTTTGCATTCAAATATTTGTATGATGAAAGGAAAGAAGAAACATTTGCATTGTTGAAATAGTTTGAGAAATAGAAAAAGAAAGTAAATTCTCCTAGTTGAAATCTTGCATGTTTTGTGAGAACAATAGTTCTTTGTTTTAAAATATATGAGTTATTTCAATGGAAAAGAAATCCTACTTCCATGGTGAATTTTTTTTATTGTAAATTTGAATCCCTTCTTAGGACCACCATCTGCTCTGGGTAGTGGTTCTGTCACTTATGATAGAACTCCGTGGATCTGTGCCTGTGCGTGAAATTTATCTAGTTTACACCCATTTATAAAAGGTAAAATTTATGTGTTAACTACCAACAATCAATATAATGAGTAAAACCGCTATATTGGGTAATAAAACTAAAAGTAAACTCATCCTAGACTAAATATCCATGTAGATCTTCCATGGCTCTTCCTCCTTTGCTCTCATGGCTTCCTCCTCTCCAACTTGCAAATTCAACAAAGAGGAAATAAACCAAATGAGAAGAGTAGAATGAAAAAATGTTCTAATAGAATTTCTTAAGGATTTTAGGGCTAAGTTTGGAACCCTAGGATCTAGTGGCCATGATAGATTTGATCTAAGGGTGGGGATTTCACCTACTTTTCTTAGGTAGAAATGTATTTTAAATGTCTAATTTTAAAATCCTTTAAGGTATGTGTAGATGGTGAGTGGGGCCATATAATTGCTTAGGGGTGTAATTTCCTTACTAATCCTTATTATGTTGTAGGAATTTAATAGGAATTTTAAAATATTCAGATAATGAAACTAGAGTAATTAAGCAAGAGGTTAACCATATGTCAGTTGAGCAATATTAAAGAGAAGAAAATATTTAAACAAATAAACTAATCCTTGGTACCTCCCTTTTGAATGATTGATTAATGGACCTTAGAGATAATTTTGAAAACATGTAACTTTTAACTAGACCTCGTTCTTTAATCATAAATCTCAGTAAGTAGTTTAAGTTAAGTTAATGAACCCTAAAGGTTAAGCACCCTTGTAACCTTCTTAATAACTTTTTAAAAAAAATTGTCGCATTTTCAAATTAAGTGTTGGGTTGTAGCGTGTTCTTAGAACATAGTTTTTGTAGGCATTACATGGGTCGCTGGGAAAAATTTGGATTTCTAGCTTTTGAGGAAAATGGTGAAAAGGTTCAAAAACACCCATGCCTCTACGGATGCCTAGAGATGACACATCTCATGCCCAAATTTTTTCAAGCGGGAAGGTGGACCAACGGGAAACTCAAGACTCTAGGATTTTGTGCCAATTTATTTTTTTAAGATAGAGTTGAAGGTGCAGGCCCACGAACCCATGGAAGTGATCTTCCAGAGTGAAAGGCGGGGCTTCAGATCCGCGGAGGAATTTTTGACCAAGTTAATTTTTCAAACCTAGAACTCCCCCCCTTTTTTTGCCAAAGAGAGAAAGGTTCGGGCCAATGGAGTGGTGGGAATTACGTGTCTTTTTCCCTTTTTCAAAAATAGAAAAAGTATCTTTCAGCCCCATGGGTCCGCTTAGCAAAATTTTCCTTTTGATTTTTTTTTTTTTAGCCCGAAATGAAGTAGAAAATTCGAAGGCCATAAATTTTGACTTTGGGAACTCGGTTTTGGAAAATGAGGACTTTTTGGAAAGGTCCCAACCTCCTCTTTGCACAAGAAGCATAAGATTTAAATTTTGACAAACTTAGGTGGGTCAATTTTAAGAAAATGTCTTTCCTGACGATTAACATGTGAATTAAACTTTTTCAACTACTAGAATTGATTCGATCCACCATTATTTCTTCTTCAACATGCCAAACAGACATGGAGAGTTTCACTTGAAATATTTCAAATGGATTGCAAGGATAAAATATTAATGGTTTAGATTCAATATGAATTTCCTTCTCTTTTATGTGAAATTGCACTATTTTGCCTCTTGTCCGATTAAAGGTGAATTGTGTAAATTGCAAGGGAAATACAAACTATTTTGGAATGTGTTTTGATCATCCTTAGTTCATTTTAATATTTTATCTTATCTTTCAATGTTGCAGGGTACTTTGTTTGTTTTTCTGATATTGATTTACAGGTTTTACAGAGAATCCCAATGTAAAACATATTTAAACTCGGTTGATCTATTTTCATTTACCATTCTCTAAATATTTAAGTTCATTCCAATCTAAATTTACAATGTTCAACTTTCCTTCAATCAATATGTGAAAATCAAGAATGTAATTCTATTTTCAAAACGTGCCCTTCAAATAATATAGAGGAATGTAATAATTTTAACACAGGCATTTCCAGCCTTCATCAGAGAGTTTACAATATACATACAACAACAAGTTTTAAACAAGAGTAACACCATTTGATGAAAGGTGAATCAACATTCAATTAAATGAAATAATTTCTTTTACACTTCTTTCCCACTCGCTAAAATATTCCAAATAAAACTTTTTCATTCCTTTTCACATACAAATACAACTTTTAGAATATACATCTCTCACATTCAAATGTACGTTCCATTTCCCAAACAAAAAAATTCCACCACAAATATTATTACAATGCCATCCACTTGAAGTGGGAAATTTCACAATAAGGAACCCAAGGAGAAACTACAAAATTTGTCTTCATCCTCAGCTCTAGAATAATAACAAGAAGATCCACCATATATCTTTTGATCACAACAAAAAAAGGAGAGGCAACGCTCTCCACCCAACCAAGAATTCCAATGAAGAGGAGAATTCATCCTTCTCATTGGCCCCCAAGCCCCAACCACAAAGCAATAAGAAATGTATTTCAACTCATGGCAACAAACTAGCTTCCACAACACAAAAATAGTTTGCACAAATAGAACACAATCCAAATACATACTGCGATTACAACCATAGGAAGAACAACAAACAATACTCAGGCTTCATCATGCACAAGCCAAAGGAGCAAGACCTATGGGGGAATCTTCTTATACCTCCCAATGGGGAAAATGGGTGTCCACCTTAAAATAAACCCACCAACACACACACACACACACACACACACACACACACACACACATGTATATGTATATATCTGTATGTATGTATGTATGTATGTATATATATATATATATATATATATATATATATATATATGTAGATATATGTATATATACATATGTGTGTGTGTGTGTGTGTGTGTGTGTGTGTGTGTGTGTCATTTCAAAACCCCTACATGCCCTTATGCCTCCCCAAATACCCCTTATATCTACCATTCTCTTATGGCACCCCATAACGAGTAATGAAATGCAAGCTATTTCTTTTACAAGGTTGAACCCAATCTCAAACTCCATCCATAATAACACTTATACCTCCCCAAAACTCTTATGACTCCCCACAAGAGATCCCCATAGTCTTTTCCTACACCATACCTAGGAAATCTACCCAACCAGCCCACAACACACTAAAATATTCAAAGCATTCAGATATGCATAAATAAAAGAAGAATATTTTAAAGAGCCAAGCTCCTACCTCTCCATGGTATAGTTTTTTTCTAAAGGTTCAATAGTAAGATTTTTCCAATCCAAACAATCCAAAAGCTCCAGCATTACACAACCATTCAACAAAAATTTATCACTCTCTTAAAAATGACAAGAGCTCAAAACCAAAAGAAGTAACCAAAACTGAAATCACCAAAATGAAGTAACTGAATGAAGTAACCCAAAAATAAGCCAAGGAATTGAAATAAATAGAAGAGAGAGAGAGGAGGATGAGGTGGGTCCATGTAGGATGCCACATCACACATCCTCAACTCCACCTCACAAGTCAACTTCAAACTCCAAAGCACAATTAAAAAGGTGGGTGAATAAATGACCTTTTTACTTACACACACAATCCAAGTCCACACCCCAAGGACCAAAATTAATTTCATGTAAGAAGGTGCAATTAAAACTTACAACTTGTCTTCCCAAAATACATAATGAGGCCTAATTTTGACTCCCCAACCCATAGGTAGGGTTGGTATACAAATTTAAGAGGTGTGGGGAAAGTTTAACTTGTCCCACAAGCCTCCAAAATCAGCCCCTAAGGACATATCCGAATTTCAAAAGGAAGGTGGAGTGTTTCACACTCAAAATTACTTACACATTACTTACAACACTTAATCCAAGAGCCATCAACTCTAATAAATGCATTCTTTTGACCCAATTTAATTAATTTAACAACATGATTACTCACAAATCTAAACACAAATTAACTAAATAATAAAGGGGAAAATACATCACTAAAATCACATACTAAACTTAAACAAAAGAACTAAATAAAATAATACACATAACCCCTTGGTCACATTTAAAGGTGATCTCCCCATGGGAACCCCTAACAAAAAACACATACAAACACACATAACAAAAATACGTTGCCATTGTGACTCTTGTTGAATTCATCTAGGATTCTAATGTGGTTGGTCTCTAATCCCGTGATGTTTGTTGAGATCTATTTACCTGAAAATAACAAATACCTCCTTCGACCTTGTGGCCGAATCAAATAATCCAAAATAAATATAAAATATAACTTCCAAAATCATCTATATATGAATCACAACATCATCTAGACAAGTAACAATATTATTTACAATTTCATCAATAACCATATGATCCCAAAATTAGTTCAATTTTCAAGGTTTACTCGATATGAAAAATATCATATGTAAACTAACACACACACACACACACACACACACACACACACACACACACACACACACACACACACACACACACACACACACACACACACACACCATTGCAAGCAATATATCAACATCAATATAAAATATTTCTAATAATCCACATGCATCACAAATGAATCCAAATCAGCCACCATCCATGATCTCTAATGTCTAACATCATACCAACTCAAAAGCTACAATAATGTCCATAAGTATAGTCAACAATATCATAATCAATAAAAAAAACGTGTCGAAGGTAAGTGGGCGTACACAAAAGTTGTTAACTTAGAGGCATAACAATTAGCATTACTATCTCATAAATTTTTGAATAAACAATTTAAATAAAGACTAACATTTAAGAATTAAATTACAAAATAAAATAAGGACATTAAGAATAAAATCCCGAAAGTTATTTAGTGGTTATAAAAAGGAAAAAAACTGATATTTCTCTTATGAAAACAAAAACACTCAACTAATTGCTTATTTAGTGGTGATTCATCTTCTCTGCAGATGTTGTGCATGACTGGGTAAAGTGAAAGTAGATTTATTTTAACACGAGAAAATAGAAAGTATGTATGAGTTATCTACCACTACACTGATTGTTTTAATAATTAAATAATTAAAATCAATTCAATATTTATAAAAATTAATGCTCATTTAGTATTTTTTTATGACAAGTGATTTTTAGTTTATCATTCTAATGAAAAATTAACATAAGTAACCTCATTTAAGTATTGATGTGTAATTATATGTTTTAAATTTATTTTTAAGTGTAGATTTTTAAACACCATTCTATTCCAAGTTAAAATACAATTGAAGGGCATTGACAACTTCAAATTTGATCCCTACCCCGGTTACAATAAATGTGAGGAACTTGTCATTTTGCACATATTGGGGACCTTTACCCCATTTGTGACTAATTTTTTTTTTGTAAATGTGTTTGACCATATTTGGTCTTGTGTTTAACTAATTTTTTTTTTGTTTGCAACAAATATCTATTTCAATAGTTTTTAGGTCATTTCTAGAGCCCACAACCTCATTGTAGTCAATAAAATTGACCTAAAATCCCCCATATTCCATATCCATTGATGGCCCTAAGTTCTCTTCCAAGCAAGAAAACTAAATATTAAGCCATTTTGAAATCTACTCCTTCCATAACCTAGAGATAGAGGCATTTTTTTATTATGCACAATGCGATTCAACACTAGCTATAAGCACTAGTAACTTATAATGACGTATGAATTGGAAGATAGTTTGGCTTCTCATAGAAATATCGGACGTGATAAATAATAGGTGAATAGAAACTATTATCTTGACCTCTTCTCTTATCCTGCTACACATTAATTTGTCATTCCTCATTCTCCAATGATTTGCAATGGTTGGTGTAAGAAGTCTCCAACTTCATGCAAGCCATTCCTAATGAATGTCACCATAATCACCCTATAGTGTCCTTAGTGCTAATAGCTATAAAAGATACATCATAAAAATCATTGATAGTAATGAACTTCCATAACATTTTCTACTTCTCTATTCTACATGGATGTGAACTATGATGTTTTGGGTGTTGTATATAACATTTGTTGACTCACAATATGAGGCTCTATATCTACATACACCAAAAAAGGGATAAAATCATTATTTCATCATGTTTTCCTTAAAAAAATACACCTTATGTTTTGAATGAGCCTTTTGAGCATTTAGATTTGAATTTTACGAGAAAAGGAATCCTATATATCTATATATTTATTTCTCTATTTGTATGTCTACATGTTTATCTTTCTACATCAACCTTATTACTTTTACGAAAAGGAAGCCCACAATCTCATTACAAAAATAAAAATGACCTAAAATCCCTAAAATTTCCTATTTGTTGTTGGTGTAAGCTCTCTTCAAACCAAAAAAACTACAATATGAAGCCATTTCAAAATCTACTCCTTCCATAACCTAGAGCTAGAAGCAATATTTTTATTATGCACAAAGTGTAGTTCAGCAACAACTCCAAGCACTTGTAACTTACAATTACATATGAATTGGAAGATAGTTTTTCTTCTCATAGAAATATCGAGAGGTGATAAATAGTACGTGAAGAGAAACTATTATTTTAACCTCTCCTCTTTGCTTGCTACACATTAATTTTTTATTCCTCTTTCTTCAATGTTTTACAAATGTTGGTGTAAGAACTCTCCAAGTTCCACAAGCCATTCCAAATGAATGTCACCATAGTCACCCCCGTAGTGTGCTTAGTGCTAATATCTATATAAGATACATCATAAAAATAATTGATAGTAACGAACTTCCATAACATTTGGTACCGCTATATTTTATGTGGATGTGAACTATGATGTTTTGGGTGTTGTATATAAACTTTGTTGACTCACAATATGAGGCTCTATATATACATACACTAGAAAAAATAATAAAATCCTTATTTCATCATGTTTTCTACAAAAAAATACACCTTAGGTTTTGAATCAGCCTTTCGAGCTACTAGAATTGAATTTCACAATCATATCTATATATCTATTTATTTATCTATTTATATGTCTACATGTCTATATTTCTATCTATGTATCATTTTTTATTTATTTCTATTTGTGTGTGTGTTCCCTCTAAGAATTATCATTTAGCGAGCACCTATGTGGTCTAGCATTTATGGGCTCACAAAAAGGAACTAATAGAATGTAATACATAAGACAATAAAAGGGGAATTTAATAATTTCTACATTTGTATTCAAAGGTTTTGAATGAGACAAGTAGTTAGCCCACTATCATTGTTGTAGTGCCCACTTCCCTTCAACAACTTTTTCTTTGATTTTGATATTGTCGACTACAATTATGGACATTATTATAGCTTTTTGATTTAGCTTGATACTAGATGTTAGAGATACTAGACTGTTGTTGATTTCGATTCATATATGATGCATGTGGATTATTAGAGACATTTTTTATTGATGTTGATATGTTATGGACATGGTTATTTATATATATTACTGACATGTGATATAATTTTGTCACCATGAGTAGGATTTGATAATTGAATTAATGTTGTGATCATTTTGATATGGATGAAACGATTGGATAGAGATGTTGCTAGAAATTGTAAATAATATCATATTTTCCTAGAGGAATTTTGATTCATATATAGATGATTGTAGAATTATATTGTATATTTTGTCATAGATGTTTTAATGCGGCCACAAGGGCTAAGGATGTATTTTTATGTTTTGCAGGTGTATATATATATATTCACAACAAATAACGGGGGGATTGGAGACCAACCACATTGGAATTCTAGATGAATTCAACAAGGGTCACCATGGCAACATGTAATTGTGTGTGTGTTAGGATTATTTGGTTAGGGGAAAATTGTGACCAAGGAGTCATGTGTTGTATTTTTTTAGTTTCCCTTTTATTAATGTTAGTATGTGTTTCCTTTGAGTGATGTAATTTACTTGTTTGAATTATTTAGATTTTGATGTATGTTTTCCGCTTTATCTTAATGGGTCTAAGTGTCTTATTAATGTTAATAAATATTGTCCTAAAATAATTAAAGATGTGACCAAAATAAGTTCATTTATTAGACTTGATTTTCTCTTGAATTTTATGTTGTGTGTTGAATGCTTGAGATCTTGAGTGTTGTACACTCTACCCTTCCTGGGAAACTAGAATTCGGTCTTAAGGGCCAATTTTGAAGGCTTGCGGGACAAGTTAAACTTGTCCCACACCTCTTAAATTGTTATACCAACCCTACCTATGGGTTGGGGGTAAAAATTAGACCCCATTAGGTGTTTTGGGAAGATAAAAAGGTGAAATGTTTATTGCACTTTCTTTCTAGTAATTAATTTTGTCCTTAGGGGGTGTGGGCTTAGATGGTGTGTGTAAGTAACTTGTCATTCCTCTCACCCACCAATTTATGGTGCATTGGGGTTGAGGTTTGACTTGTTAGGTGGATTTGAGGATGAGTGATGTGGCATCCTATATGGATCCACCTCATCCTCATCTCTCCCTTTTCTATTTATTGAAGTTCTTTTCCTTGTTTGGGGATACTTCATTATTTTGTGCTCTTGAATTTTTGGAGAGTTAGAGGATTTTGGGGAGTGCTTGTGGATTGTTGGAGATTGTGGATGCTTTCTTTGTTTTAAAGAGATTGGAGATCTACTCTTGGAACAATATCTACTATAGAGAGGTAAGATCTTTACCTTGCTTATGTTATTATTTATTTTTTGTTTATGTGTTTGTGTTGAGTATTGTTTTCTTTGGAATGCTTGTTGGGTGTGGGTAGATTGCCTAAGTTTGGAGTAGGAGCAGACTATGGGGATATTTTATTGTAGGGAGGAATAAGAGTTTACTTTCTTGTTTGGAGGGAGTTTGGGTTAGGTTCCCCACCTTGGATAAGGAATGTTTGCATTTCTTACTTGTTTCTTTTATGAGGGAGGCATAAGAGATAGAGGGAGGAATAAGAGTATGTGGAAGGTATAAGGGGTACTTGAGGGAGGACTAAGAGTATGTAAGGGATTTGAGATATGAATTGGAGGCTTTGAGGTGGGCACCCATTCGCATTTGGAGGCATAAGTGGCCTCCCCATAGGTATTGCTCCTTTGGATTTCACTTTAAGCCTTGTTATTTATTGTTTTATTGTTCTCCTTTCTTGTGTTGTAGTTGATTTGAATGTGGTTGAAATGGATGTGAAATATTTTTTTGGGTTGTGGAAGCTTGTTGTTGCAATGTCTTGGAATCATCTCCCATTATAATGTGGTTGGGGCTCGGGGGCCAACGGAGAGGATGGATTCTCCTCTTCATTGGATATCTTGGTTGGGTGGAGAGTGTTGCCTCTCCCCCCATTTTGTTGTGAATCAAAAAAATCTTGGAGGAGCTATCTTGTTGGAGTTGTGAAGCTTGGAGTTTTGTTGGAGACCTTGTGAAATTTCCTTTGTGTTATTCCCACTTAGAGTGGAGGAACTTGTAATTTTGTATTCTACCTTTAGCTTATATTCTTGTATGATTTCCCACTTTAAGTGGAGGACATTGTATTGAACTTGTGAAGGAAAATTGCATTCCATTGTTGGTTATGAAAGTTGTATTATATATTGGAAAAGAGAAGAAAGGTTTATGTTGTAAAGTTAGTATTGTGAAATAGAAAAAAAGCAATTCCCTTTATCTAGAGTTTGGTTATTTGTATAAAGGGAAGTTCTTTGTTTTGAAAGAAATGGGTTATACTCAATGGGAAAATAAAGTTTACTACATTGTGAAGTTTGCATTATGGTAAAAGAGAAAGGAGAAATATAGAAGTTGTAATATGTTAAAATGTGTGCATAGTAAACTTGAATGTAAAATAAAGTTGTTATAGTCATTTTTGATATATGAAGTTGTAGTGAAGGTGAAAGAGACAACAAATTTGAGATAGGGAATTGTTGCATTTTGTATTAAGAAAATAACAATGTAGAAGTAGATATAAATATATTATTTTACTCTTGAAATAGAAAGAAAATTTAGTTGAACAAAATGGAATAGATCTAGTAGTTATTATTGTTACTATTGGATTTCAAATGCTTTAAATGAGTAATTTTAACTAAGAAATGATCAAATGGAATGAAATATCAAAATTGGAAACTTTAGGTGCATAAAATCAAGTTCAGAATGTGATTTGGAACATTGTAGTAACTTTTACTTTTTGTAAAAATCTTGGATTTTAGGTTTTGTTTCTAGGAAATAGGACCGCCACCCTATTCGAGTGGTTGTCTCATAACGCCGCTGAGGCTAAGGTGACGGTCTCAAAACTACCACTTTGGCCAAGGTGGCGGTATCAAAACCTCAATTTAGTAGGGGAGGTGGTCCATGGTTTGTCACCCAAGCAGGATGGAGGTCCTACGACCACCCGATCTGCTCTGGGCGGTGGTTCTATCACTTACGAGAAGCATTCCTCACATCCGTGCCTTTGTAAGCTTTTAACTGATTTATACTAAATTTTAAGTTCTTAAAATTACTTAAGAAGCTACCAATTATCAAATAATGCTCAAATATTTTTGTATTAAACATTTAAACCTACAAATGGAAGATTTAAAACATTCCTTCTCATTTATATTTATGGGATTGGGTTTTCCCCAAATAGAAAACCCCAAATACACTTAGTGTTGAAACAAAACTAGATTGGTAAAAGGAATAACCCTCCCAATCCTTGAATGGAAGTAATAACAACAATAAAACTTTAATCTAAACTAATCTAAACTAGATCTCCTTGTAGAAACCTCCATAGTTCTTCCTCTTTTGCTCTCATGGCTTTCTCCTCTCCAACCTGCAATTTTAGCAAAAAAATAGACCAAATGAGGGAAATAGAATAAGGAAAGGCTTTAATGAAAATTCATAAGGATTTTAGGGCTAATTTTGGAACCCTAGGATCTAGTGGCCAAGATTGTTTTGATTCACCCTACTTTTGTTTGGTAGAAATATATCTTAAATGTTTAAATTAAATCCTTAAGGGTATGTGTAGATGGGTGAATGGGGCCATTTAATTGCCTTAGAGTGCTAAACCTTTGTTAGTTCTTAGCAAGCCTTAGGAGTCAATGGAAAGGACTCTAAGTAATAGGATACTAAATTTAAATAAATTAACATAAGGGTAACCTTATTAGGATTGAACATTAACAAAAAAAAAGAAAACATTTAACTATGTAAATTAATCTTTGGCACCTTCCTAATGAATAATGGATTAATGGACCTTAGAGATAAACTTGATATTATGTTAACCTTTTATCTAGACCTAGTTCTTTAATCAAAAAGTGGAGTTTAGTGGTGTAAGTTAATTTAATGTACGCTAAGGGTTAATCATCCTTGTAACCTTCCTATTACTTAAGACAAAAAAAATAGTCACAATTTTCGGGATAAGTGTTAGGTGTTAGCGTGTTCCTAGAACATCGTTTTGTTGGGTGTTATAATTGTGGAAGCACGAGGGTGATGCTAAGTAAAGGGATTAGTTACATACAAGCATGCACAATGCACAAGGAGAACTACATGCAATTTGAAATGTAGGACAACACTCAATGAATCATAAATAGAGTGATGGCTTGTAGTGCCCACTTCCCTTTAACACTTATTATATTTTGATTTCGATTACTGTTGACTATATACATGGATATTATTGTATCATTTTGGCTTAGCATGATGTTAGATGATAAAGATACTTTTACTATTGATGGATTGTGATTCATAGTATGATTTGTGTGGATTATTAGAGAGACATTTTATATTGATGATGATGTGTTGTTGACATATTTATATATTTCTAACATTTGACATTCTCGTCATATTGAGTAGGTTTTAGCAGTTGAACTAATCTTGTGATCTTATTGGTATTGATGAAATATAGAATTGAGATGTTGTTGGAATTTTAAAATAATAAAAATTTAGTCTAGATGATGATTTAATTTATATATGGATGATTGTTGACTTGTATGCGTATATTTTATCTTGGATGTTTTGATGTGGCCATGAGGCTGAAGGAGGTATTGTGTGATTTTATAGGTAATTATATCACAATAATGAAAGGGGGATTGGAGACCAACCACATCGAGAATACTGGATGGATATAACAATGGTCACCACGGTAACTTATGTAATATTGTATTTTTGTTATTGTTGTTATGGGTCCCCATGGGGGGATGATATCAAAATGTGACAAAGGGTTTGTCTGTATTTATTTTCCTTTCTTTTATTTAATTTGGTGTATGTGATTTAATTTGTGATCTAATTCACTTTTATCATTAATTGGTTTATGTGTCTTAATTAAGTTAACTAATCATGTTATCAAGGTAATTATGGATGTGAAAAAAAGGAGTCATTTATTAGAGTAGTTGTGTCTATGGTTCTTATATTTATTAGTTGCGTGTGTGTGATTTTGAGTGTTGTAAACTCCACCCTACTTGGGAAACTCGGGTTTGGGCTTAAGGGC
This sequence comes from Taxus wallichiana var. yunnanensis, assembly GCA_018340775.1. Taxonomy (NCBI): domain Eukaryota; kingdom Viridiplantae; phylum Streptophyta; class Pinopsida; order Cupressales; family Taxaceae; genus Taxus; species Taxus wallichiana. The sequence continues at coordinate 456,598,720 of CM031243.1, forward strand.
CATTTTTGGAGGCTTGTTGGACAAGTTAAATTTTTCCCAAACCTCTTAATTTATTATACCAACCCTACCTATGGGTTGGGGTGTAAAAATTAGACCCCATTATGTGTTTTGTAAGTCAAAAGGTGAGATTTAATTACACTTTATTACATGTGTTCAAATTTTGTGCTTAAGTGGTATGGGTTGGAGTGGTGTGTGTAAGAGGTTTCTAATTCCTCTCAACCACCCATTTATTATGATTTGGAGTATTGGTTTTAATTTGGTAATGCGTGATGGAGAAGAAATGATGTGGCATCCTACATAGATCCACATCATCTCCCTCACCCTCTTGTCTATTTATTGGAGTTTATGTGTAGTTTTGGGGTTTCTGCTTAGTTTTGGCTCTCTCATTTTGGGATGTTTGCTTATCTAGAGTTGAATATTTCTTGGAATTTTTTGAGATTGGAGGAATTTGGGACTTTCTTGTAAACTGGAGTCTTGTTATGGCAAGGTAGGGTCTTGCACCCTTGTTTTTTTTTTTTTTGCATGTTATGTGTTGAATGAATGTGTTTCTTTCTTGAAGTTTTTGGGTAGTGAATTGGATTTAGGTTGTGTTGAGATAGTGAAATGGGGATGAAATATGTTGGGATGCATAAGAGATTCTTTTGGGTATATAGGAGGGAGTGGGTTGGGATGCCCCACCTTGTTCTTATTTTTTTATTTTGATCATTGTGGGAGCCATAAGAGAGAGGGAGGCATAAGAGTGAGGGAGGCATAAGAGACATATATTTGTAGTTGTAGGGAGGCATAAGAGATTTTGGGGTTGATTGTTTTTTGGAGGATTTTTAGGTGGGCATCCAAACCCTTGGGAGGCACAAGGGTATCCCCATATTCCTTTCTCTACTTGGCTTGTTTTAGAGCCATTGTTTTGGGAAGTTGTTGTGCTTAAAAATGAGTGTTTTGTGGTTGTTTTCTTGTGTGATTGTTTCTTGAAAGTGTGGAATTATTGTATAGTTTTCATGTGTTTTATCCATCCATTATTTCCTTGTGGTTGGAGATCAGAGGCTAATGAGGAGGATTGTTTCTCCTCATTGAATTTTTGGTTGGGTGGATATTTTTTTGTGATAAAGTGGGCAAAATATAGAACCTTGTTGAAGATTTGGAAACTTTGAGAACTTGCGAAAGAATAATAAATCCTTCGTTATAGCTACCTTTGTTGTAAAATTCCTACCTATTGTGGAAGATTTATGGTATTGTTTTTGAAAGAAAATTTGTATTGAATATTAGTTAATAAGATTGTAATACATGATCGAAAGAGAAACAATTTTAGTGAAACAAGTTTTGATATAATGGAAATGTAGTTGCAAAGAGAACAACTTATTCACATTTTAGTTGATTTAATATCTCACATGGGTGTGGTCTTGTTTTAAATTTTTTGAAAAAAAATAATGTTGAAAGTTTCTTGTGGGAATGTTTGAAATTTATGTGTTGCAAAGAAAAGAAATATTAATTTTTATCATATTATTTGAAAGGCATATGATGGAAAGATAAACTATATTTGCGCATTTTCTTGTATTATTTGAAAGGCATATGATGGAAAGATAAAGTATATTTGTGTATTTTCTTGTATTGCTTGAAAGAGAGTCAAAATTCAAATGTGTACATGGAAAAAAATAATAATTTTTTGTTTGTCATTACTTGGTCAATAAAATAGATTTATTTCTAAATCTACTAGAGTAAAGGAATAGCGTGATTTATTTTAGCCCGTAGCCTTATTCAACTATATAAATGTAGTATTAAATTATCATTAATTTTTATATAAACCCAATGTCAATTAATATAGAAACAAGTGGAAGTTGGATTGATTTTAAACATCTCATCAAAATATTACCAAATTTTAAATATAAGACTAGGCTTGGTTAATACTATTAATACTATGAATATTATTAAATGTGATATTAATAATATAATTATATATATTTAATGTATATATACTTAAACTATATATATATATATATTTAAATGTATATTAAACAAAAAATAAAAGTTAATAAAAAAACCTAACCAAAATCGGTTAGGCCGAATTATATTGACCATGACCTATAGTTATTAATAAATGGGATGGGGGTGGGGTCAGTAACCCTCCCCCAAACCCAAACACTTTACTTCCAAACATTAAACTCCCCAGTCAATGTTTCTCTTCTGCACATTTGGCTTTCCTCTCTTGTGGCATATGTAAACCGATTTAGTCACGATTCTTTTTTAACAAGTGTGTGTGTGTGTGTGTGTGTGTGTGTGTGTGTGTGTGTGTGTGTGTGTGTGTGTGTGTGTGTGTGTGTGTACGTATGTATGTATGTATGTATGTATGTATGTATACAAAGGTATATATATGTATATATACCCTTTTCCCAAGTATATACTTATACCATTTTTAACCATTCCTCTAAAATGGGGCAAAACCCATATGCCCATTTGGGAAAATATTGAAATAATGAGATAAAAAATAAATGAAATACATTAAAACCCTAGGTGAGGGTGTAAATAAAATTAGAAAAGGAAAGAACAATGTGCATATTTCCAGGAGCTTGAGACTTCCTCTCATGACTTCCTCCTCCTCCTCCATCAATTTGTAAAACAAAAAGAAAACAAACAATAAGTCAAACAAAAGAGAAAAGAGATTTTCATAAGAAAACTTAGGGTTAGATGGATTTCCAAATCGAAGGGCCCAAAATAAATCCATAAAATGGATGAGATTCACCCCTATAAAAAGTAGGTTGGAAGTGGGTAAGAGGAAATTCAAAATTCAAAAAGTGCATGGGTAGAATTAAAGTGGGGCCGATTAAATAAGTGTAAAAGGGTTGGGTGTTATTACTTTTCTAACCCAAATGTATTTTAGAGACATTTTAATTTAATACAACTTAGACCCCTTTGTGGGTATTATAGAACTTTAATTATTTAATTAAATAGACCACTTTTCACTTGAGATTAACTAACCAAATTTAATTAAGGTGAAATTAAATTATATTAAAGTAAACTATAGGGAAGCCTAATTCTTGATTTGGACTAACTAATCTTATTATAAATTATTGAGATATTTTATTACTTTATTTTTAAAGGGGGTCTAGAGGAAAATTAATAATGTTGATTTAAAGTAATTTTAAAATGAGAAAGTGTGACCGTAATTGTTAACCTTATTTCACGAGTGTGTTTAACAAAAAAATAAGTTATTCCATAATTTTTCTAGTTTGACCTAGGTTGTTCTTGGGTCTCATGCGGTAAAAAATTATGGGCGTTATACTTTGTATCAAATCCATGGGTTCAAATCTTGGACCTTTGGGCACACTTGAAAACATGAGACATGAACATTAAACCTAGCACAACTCTAAAACCTAGAAAACAAAATTGTATGATATTTGTATAATGTAGAAAACTTGAAAACTAAAACAAAACCTAAAATGATGAACTAAATCTTGCCTTGGTCTGTGTAAGAAACAGGGACAAGACAAGGGGTTTTTACACATATACCTAGACTTTCCACCTCTAGATCAAGCTATAGCAGCCATTTTACCTCAGATATTATAGATGCTTCAGGATGTCAATGTCGTTATACGAAGAGGGTCCTTAGGAGGATGACTTGCTAGACAAGATAGAGAGCCATTAGTTGAGGATCATGCATCTCCTCAACACAACGATGAGCATAGGGTAGATGACTTCGTATGAAGTCAGCTAGATCCAATTCACCTCGGAGGGGACATGGATATAGGATTTCCTTACTCGAGATATAGATCCCGAGCCCTAAGCTAAGGGAGGACCATATAGAGACATAGGGGTCAACATTCATCGGATGCGAGATCATATCATAGAAATATTGAAGTTACGTCTATCTCATTACTCAAAGATACATGTGGGTTTAGGGCAGAGGCTTGGTTAGTAAGATTGAGCGGGTGCTTCAAGATTTTCCCATGTACTAGCAACATGAAAGCTTGTATTACGATTCACCTTCGAGGTATGGAGCATGTGTATGGTTGAGGAATGACGTGTAGAAGCTCCACGTAGACTTAGAGATAGTAACTTGGGAGATCTTCGAGGAGCGGTGTAGGAGAGGATACTTATATAGGATGTTTTTTCGGAGAGAGGATAAATGAGTTTCATGACCTCGTCGAGGCATCCATGCCTGTAGCAAAAAGTACGAGAGTCGATTTATGGACCTACTTTAGTATGTAGACTATATGAAGGATGAGTATGCTAGGAGTCACGAGTTCATTAGGGGCCTAAATTTGGATTTGGGGGTGTGGTACACATTTATTTCCCGTAGACCTTAGTAGAGTCCATTAGGAAGGCCTACATATCGAGGATACTCGGGGAAGTCTTAACAGGCTAGGGATAGAGTGCGAGTCAAATTTAGAAGATGAAGGATAGTAGGTTGAGAGGGTTAGCTCCTCCTCCTCATGTTAGACATGGTTATGTTGATTCTTCATTTGGGCCACCACAACAACAGACTTGTCCACCGTTTAGACCTCCACAAAGATTCAATGCTTAGAGGGGACAGAGTATGGGGCTCCCCTAGGGGTCCCATTAGGACACATGGTGCACCAAGAGCTCAGTCAACACAAGTTCATCAACAATGACCTCATCAATCCATACATAAATCATCGGGATCCACAATATAAACCTCTAAAGTACCGGATGGAGCCACATCTCATTGGAGAGGACTAGGTAGTTGTTATGGATGTGGCGTTGTTGGAAATCATTAGAGAGAGTGCCCAAAGAACCCTAGTAACAAGGGTAAGGCACAAATTTCAGAGCCTATAGTTGGTGACATTGGATGTAGCCATCGGATCTATGGTACGATTGAGAACCACAAGCTTAAGCATCGAGTCTTTGTGATAGAGGGTAAGTGCATGAAGTTGGTGGACAATTCCGTGGACATAAAAACCCGAAATAAAGGTACCGCGATCGCGGTTTTAAGACCGCGATCGTGGTTCTTGAATTCTAGGTTCGGTAATTACCTAACCTAAAAATACGATCGTAGTTTATAACAACAAGCGCGATTATAAACCGCAATCGCGAACACTAAGACAAAATTTAACAGTCTCGCGACTCGTTATTTTCCTCATTTTTCATTTCGAACCGTGACTTTTCCTAAACATTTTTCACTCGCGCTTTCAATACTATCTCAAAATTGCTCATCGACTTGGATAGCAATAGATTCAACCATGCTTTGCCAAGACGAGGAGGTAAATCCCGATTGTAATCATTTTTTTGCATTTTAGGTTTTTTTACATTTTCATGGGTTTTTTGAAATGTTTGTTTATGTATCCAATTTTCTTGTTTTATCGGTTGGTCGGCAAGCTCGAAATCGTGTAAACCATATAAACATTCCTCAAAACCCACCGAAAATTCCTCAAAACCCTCGAACATTCCTCAAAACCCTCCTCCAAACACAGATCCGCCTCCCCCGTGGCTCCTTCATCCCCACCGAGCCAGCGGGAATGTAAGATAATATCATTGGAAGAATCCAAGAAAATAAAATTGTCATTGAGAACCTAATTCAAACTATAAGACAAAATCATGCTACAAATCCATCCCACATGACTTTAGCCAATACATTGCAAACATTGATTGGCGAAGTCGAGTCTGAACCAACCAAATACATAGATGGAACACCTTTAGAAGTTACTGTAGGTGGTGGTATGCGGATAAACTATCCCATGCAGTCAAAGACAAAAAAATGGAAAAGACCTCATTTGTGCATTATTTACCGACCCTAGAACCAATGCCCCCTGGGTTGCTACTTACAAATGGTTCCCAATCCATTGGTGACATGATGATAGAATCAAAAATAATTTTTGGGACCGATGGTGGATGGTTTTTTATTATCCACCATGCAACAACAATGAGGTTCCTCTTTAATTTTTGAAGAAATTATATTGTGAGTTCGTGCTCAATGAGGTCCCGAATTATTTTGATAACTTTTTTTGGTCGAGGAGGTGGCTCTACACAGAGCAAACCTGGTGCACGTGTAGGTCACCCTAGGATCCCCATGCCCCAAAACCCCCACTTGCCTTGATTATCCCTCCTACAGGTGAAGGAGGTTATGGAGATTGATACATTACATGCATTGAGGAGCTCACGACACTCTCACCCAAGATAGCACCCAGATTACATCTGGTGATGTTGGTGGAGGTGTCAGTTCTAGTGCACCACACCACTGTGGATCATGTGGTGCCGTATGCACTATAGGCGAGACATCATTTGCTGGTTCATAGGATTTATTTTCTATAGATGGGATGCTTTGGGAATGTTTTTGGAACTGGAGCCACCGATATTGTTCTTTCATAGGTAAATTTTAAATAAATTTAAATAATATATATATGTACACAATAGTTTAATCACATGTTTGAGATATATATATATATATATATATATATATATATATATATATATATATATATATATATATATTTTGATTGTACGTCATGTACATACATGTAAAAAACTAATTTTTTATTTTATTTTAAATAGCAAGAGCCGGTGAAGGAAACATCCTAGTGTCGTCATGCTAGCTACTACTATGTCATGCGGGCGTGTTTCAAACGTAAGTTTCAAGTTGTACAAACTTACATTTTTAATAAATCATTTAATTGCACTAGATTATTATTATAATTTGTTTCACGTGTATGTTGTACATGTATTAATATTTTCTCTTTTATACATAGGAGCACAGGCGGGTCATCATCTGCTCGAGAACGAGGCTACTTTGGGCGCCTCACATGAGTTTTACGCGAGTTAGTAAATCTCTATACACTTTGTTTCTAATTCTTGGAAGTTCACGCACGGATTGCATGCTTTGGACCTCTGTGAATCTATATGTGTTTGGTCTGGTGATGTTAGATAAAAGTCCTTCAAATTTGAATGATGCTCTAATTGTCATAGAAGATGACTATGGGTTACCTTGATTAAATACAAAACTTTGTCAAAATCTTATGAAGATAGATGGCCTTCGTGCTAACATTTATAGATCCTATGTATTTAGCCTAAATAGAAGATAAAATAATAACATTTTTATTCTTTCTTGACTAACTAAATAAGCCAGAACCTAGCAAGAAATTGTAACATAAAGTGGACCTATGTTATGAACATAAAGTGATTTTAGATTAATCTGGATTTTCTAAATACTAAAACATGGATTTCTTGACCTGACGAGGATTATGAACTAGAAAATGACTTCAATGTACCACATGGGGTAAGATTGTATTGTAGGGATGGAAATGAATGTATAGTTTCCCTCCTTTGTATAGTTTTTTTACCTTCTTAAAATCTCAACATGTGGATTTTTGTTTTTTTAGCTTATTTAATTCCCTTCGCCACTATTTTTCAATCAATATTTATCACAATGTGATGTATTTAAATACATTTATCAAACCTCTTGAAAACCATAACCATGGATGACGTCGTCTATAAAATAAACATTAGCTGGATTTTGGGAACCCTTATACATTTCCTACATGAAAACTTATCCAAAGATGCCTCAAACCACATGTTATTCTCCACCTAACATGTGTTATCCAATTTTAGTGTAATCATATTTGACATATATTATATTTGAAAATTCTTGACTTGATTTTTTTATCTTATGTAATATACAAGTTCAGCGGACAAATTTGAGTGCTTGTAAATGTGGGAAGCAATTCCCTAGACGTAGTGGGAAGTTTCATACCTATATATAGATGGTGTTTCCTTGATGAACGTGAAAATATATGTTTAGAGTGTAGGGACCTTTGAGTTCCTTTACTATTATCTTTTTCAATAGGTTTCGATAGGATTGCTAAGCTCTTAAGTAGATTTTAATATTGATTTGTACATATTTTTGTATAGCTTATGACTGCTAGAGAGACTCCTCCATATATGCAGACTGTGGAGGCTGCTGTAGATACTGCCATAGCATCTGCAGATCCACTAACTGAGGTACATAATTTTTTAAATTTGTTAAATTTTGGAGGTTCATTATTTCTTATTAAACTTAAATCTACAATATCAAATTTTGTAGGTATATATGTGAAATATTTAATTTGAAAATTAATTATTTTTAAGTAGCTTACCCCTCGTGAGTCTATTGTTGTCCCTACGACATGTCAACAACAAATTGATAGGGATCATGACATTGCGGTAAGATTTCACATGCATTTTAACTAAATTGTACAAGTTTCTAAATTTTGAATGTATTTTAAAATTTTGGGTGTTAAAAACTTGTTGTTTATGAATGTGCAGGTTAGGTTGCAGGCATGCTTAGAGACACCTAGGACCACATGGATGAAATCCGTAGTGGCATCTCCCTCCACTACATCCCCAGGTCGTGGACGTGCTACTTCTAGTAGGGCGAAGAGAGGGAAGATGTTTCATGAGTAGATTTATAGTCCACCTAGATGACACATATGTGGTCATGAGTAGATTCACAGTCCATTATATATATATAGCCTTTTGTGACCGCATGTGTTCCCATATGTACATTATGACATGTGCTTAGTTCGAGATGTATACATACATTATGAACTTAGGTACATATATATTTTCAAAGACGTGCGTGTCTAGAGCACACTTTGTTTTATTCTTATATATATGGGACATGCCCCTGCACCGTCATGCTCTCATTTTCCATGTCTAGCCTCAGTGAAACTCCAAATATGTTGCACACCCATCTTGACATGCATTCTGCTCATCCAATAAAACATTCATGCATTCTTAAACTGAGACGTGCAATTATTTGACCATATATAATGTTGTTTGAAGTGGATGTCCCTATCAGAAAAGTTTCCATAAAATAAATGGAAACACCCTTGCACAAATTTAGTAGAATGAGTATGATCATCATTGATATAAAATTGGTACTCTCTTAAAAATTTCGATCATTCTCTGTACTTTCAGGAGAATGTAGAAATGTTATATGCACAAAAATGGCAACTTGTACTGAGTTGTAATATTGCGATTGAACCTCCATTTGTGGTTGTAATGTGTAATTCTCTGCAAAATCGACCACTAAACAATAGTACCAATAGGAAATGTGTCTTTGCATAGCTTGAATTGTTCATCCAACCATCGAGCTCTATGTGTATGCCTCGCATACTCATAAACAATTTCATCCTTAAATTTTCTCATAAATTGAAAAATGGGCATTTGTTCTATAACTAGCTCACACCGTTTCGACTCTTTTCCATCTTTCAACTGGTATGCAACTGATTTATATTTATCAAATTTAACTAAATTATGTCCTATTGTACCTTCAATTTACTCATGGATGCAACTTTCCAATTTAGGTAATCCGCCGCATGTACTACAACTTCCATCTAAACAATCCTGACTATAAAAAAATTCTAACTTCTTTTTCACAAAATATAGTAGGAATGAAATCCCTGGAAGATATTGGTGGAACTTGAACACCACATTCAGATAACATAGTTTCAGAATGAAAAATAGAACGAATATGTAAAAATTTAGCATAATGCATCGCAAATTCAACATGTTGCCTACAACAACAAGTGGTGCGAGCATGGTTGATTTTCACATAGAATGGTTTCAATATTTCAAAAAAACGTTGACTAATTTTAATTTCTAGATTCTCTTGTTCAAACTTACGAAAAAATTGAGTTTGATTCATATCTAAGAAATGCTTTGGATGTGGTTCACGATTAGTAGAACCAACTCTCCGTTTTATAACATCTCTTGTATTAGGTGAAACTCTAGTGTTATCATGCCAAAATTTAATAACAACTTCTCTTATAGCATCAAATTATTTTTGTCCTTACACGGTGCTCTAGCAAAAATACCCAAAAATCGACATTATTGAGTTATTGAAGGATATTACGTCTTTCAATTGCTTTTATTAGAGTTTTTTGATTAACTTGCAATATTCGACTTGTTTGCGTAATCAAACATTGTTTTTTTATTGATTCACTTACAACACTAGTAGCAAGTACACGACGCACAATATTAATCTCCCTAGTGCGTCTCTTGACACCAACAAGTGTGATATGCATCATGAAGGTTTTCAACGATTGTAGAGTTTGACCATGTATGTTAGATGTTGTCAATCCTAAGGTGTTTAATGTAGGTCTCATTTTAATCAATTTCATCAAACTAACCAACAACTGACATCTTTGGGAATCATTTAAAATTTCAAAATGATTATCCCAAATTTCAGTGGCTTTTCTTCTGATTTGTCATTTAGAAAGTTTGTCAGACATTGGTTTCAAAATGTTTTCATCAATTTCAATAAAAAAATTAGGTTTCTTATGTAAAATCCTAGGAGGTGTTTTTGTCAAATTTTGCTTGTCTACAGTTTCAACATGAATTTCCTTATTCACATTTTCATTTTCTCCTTCAATTTCAACATTTTCTACATCATGAGTATTTAATTCTTCTTCAACATTGACAGTAAAAACTTCTTCATCACGAGTATTTAATTTAACTTCAACATTGATAGTAGAAACATTACCTAGTTATTCATTGCTTACAATAGTTGGGATTGAAGATGAACCTCTTCTAGATTCACGAAGTTTCTGCATTCGCTCAGCATTTTGAATTTTTTTGGCCTCTAATTCGTTTGGTGTTTTTTTACTTAATGACTTCCTTTTTTGACTTCGTTTTTTGTCTCCCATGATGTTTTGCTTCCGGTGATAAGAAAAACGTGCCTAGAAAAAGATAGAATTTTGTAGTAATTCATACGGTAAGGTCAGAGAGTAAAAATCACATGGTAATTCAGACATTGGGATGTGTGTAAATATGATTTATGAACCGCGAGCGTGCTTTATAAACCACGAGCATGCTTTATGAACCGCGAGCGCTCTTTATAAAGCGCGCTCGTGGTATTGTTAAAAAACCGCGATCGCGGATCTATCTGCCGAACCTAAGCCTCGGAAAATCTTTGTTTTTCCCCAACCAAAGCTATGGAAGGTCATTATGAAGTGCAAAAGGTCAAAAAACCTCAAATCTGCTCTTCCAAAGACTTGAACCATGCTAAAAAACTGAAAACATTTCACAAAAATAGTGCCATCACGTATGGTAGACTCTTAGATTTATACAAATATTGTTTTTAAAGTGAATAGAATAAGATAACCATCATTTTATAATTTCTTACTAACAATAGGTCTTTAAGACATTTTTTCCCGTGAATGTTCATGTCTACGTTTAAGACTGTAACTTTTGTTTTGATTATCAAAATAAGATAAAACTTATACCATCCCAAGCGTTGAAAAATTCTATACACCTTAAAAAAAAAAAAATTGATTTCGATATTTTTTGATATAGTTATGGCGGGCAAACGAAAAGCGCTCCATTTTCTAAATATTTTCAGACCACTTTCACGGAAAAAATCATAAAAAAAAATATTTCTAAAAAAATACAAAATAAAATCCATCCCAAGATAGACAACTACATCTAACGTTTCACCAAAGGAAAAAAAAAAAAACAAGATTTGGTCATCCAAAATGCGGGCAAACGGACTACAATCTTATAAGTTTTTTCAAAAAAAAAAAAGTCATATAATTTTAAGTGTTTAATATAGCTAAACTTGTCCATTTTTACAAAAATTAGTATTTTAGAAACTAGATTCTGAATGCTACGATTCATATTTATATAAATTTTTCTAATTTAGAGTGCGTGTATAGCTAATAATCCCTACAAGTTGAGATTTCGTTGTTTTTTGCAATATGACGTCCACGGATGACCCTATATTTGTCCATCAACTTCCTGCACTTACCCGGAGACTACATGTAACATTAGTGGTATTCCTACCCCTATACTATTTGATTTTTGTTTGTCTAATTATTTTGTTGCACCATCCTTACTAGAGCGTTGTAGGTTATCGACGCTTAAACAAGGCCTTAGTTGGGATGTTGAGATGGCTTTTAGAGAAAAAATCTTAGTAGATTCCTTAGTTAAGAAGTGTGTAGTGGATTTGTGACCCTTAAACACTACCTCGGATCTTCATATCCTTTGGTTGGGTTTGTATGGTGTCATCTTGGGCATGGATTGGTTATCTACACATAGAGTCAGAGTGGATTGATACCATAAGAATATATCATATACGGTGATTTCAGATTTGAGTCAGTGATAGGTGAAGTTAGAAGACTCATTTCTATCCACACTATTTCCGTTATGCAACTTAAGCGGTGTGCACAACGTGGGTTTCACTTGTACACTATTACTGTTAGTGATAGGTCAAAGGATGGGGCTAGTAGATCCTCACTTGATGATCACCCCATCTTGCAGAGTTTTCTGATGTGTTTCCTAGGCATTCATTGGGGATGCCTCCCCCAAATGAGATGGACTTCCACATTGACTTGGTTCTAGGAGCAAAACCTATCTCACGCGCTCCTTATAGTTAGAAAAAACTTGAGCTCTAGCGTATTCCCTTAGGGTGTAACATTGATATTTGTTAAGAAGAAGGATGGATCCTTACGGTTGTGTGTGGACTACAAGTAGCTAAACAAAGTAATGATAAAGAATCATTACCCCCTTCCTTGCATTGATGATTTGTTTGATTAGATGAAGGGGACCACAATATTTTCTAAGATTGATATTAAGTCCAGATACCATCAGTTGAGGATTGCAGAGGCATATATCCACAAGTTATCTTTCCGCACGAGATATGGGCACTATGAGTTCAAATTTGTGCCCTTTGGTTTGACAAATGCCCCAGCAGTGTTCATGAGCTTGATGAATGGGGTGTTCAAGACATTTTTGGATCACTTCATTCTCATCTTCCTTGATGAAATTTTGATATAATAACATACGTTTGAGGAGAACAAGGAGAAAATTCATCAAGATCTACATTATCTTCATGAGCAACAAATTTATGGGAACCGAGAGAAGTGTGCATTCTTTAAGTCTAAGGTGAAGTATTTAGGTCACATCATTTCTCGGGAAAGATATCACAGGTTGATCCTTCCAAAATTTGGGCTGTTATGGATTCGCTAACACTCACTAGTGTGAATGAGGTGCGTAGTTTCATGGGTTTGGCAGAGGATAATACAAGATATTTGTACAAAACTTTACTCATGTTACACACCCCACCAGTTCCCTTCACAGAAAGGGAAGAATTTTGTATCATCACAAATATGTGACAAGGCCTTGAGAAAATTGAAGGAATGCCTCATGATAATGCCTATTCTTGTAGTACCAAACCCTTAGGGTGATTTATTTGTTTGCACGATGCTTCATTAGCGAACTTGGAGTTGTGTTGATGTATGAGGGCCGAGTGGTTCCTTTTGAGTCTTAAAAACTCAAGGATTATTAGCTCAATTACCTAGCTCATGTCCTTGAGTTTGCAGTAGTTATGCATGCCTTAGTGCGGTGGAGAAAATTTATTCTTGGAAAAATATTTAGACTCAAGACCGATCACTTGAGTCCGTGCCACCTCTTCATGCAACCCAATCTCAACACTCGTCGGTGGTGTTGGATGGAGTTTCTTTGTGAGTATTACATGGAGAGAGAGAATGTGAAGGGGTGAGAATATGGTTACATTCCCTAAGTAGACAGAGACATGTGGCTATGGCTACTTCAAAGGGTATATATTTACATAGTAGGATTTTGTAATAGCTTCCTCATGAGAGCTTTTACCTTGCATCTAGAAAAAGATTGAGTCTCGGAGGCATCTTGAGGGAAGATTTTATGGTTTTTCTTCTAAGGAAGATGGTATTCTTAGGAGCAAAGGTAGGATATATGTTCCTAGAGATGGAGGTTTGAGACAGGATATTTTGACAGAGGCTCATCGTGCACCTTTTTCATCCCATCTCGGGGTGAACAAGATGAATGCCACCTTGAGACAGATGTACCATTATAGGGGAATATAGAGAGATGTAGCTCAATTTGTGTCATGCTATTTAGAGTGGTTGAAGGTGAAGGCTAAGCATAACCACCCAACTACCCTTCTCTTTCCTCATGTTATACGAGAGTGAAAATTGGACACTATTTCCATTCATTTTGTAGTTGGGTTACCGACGTTAAGATACCACCACAACACCATCATGGTCACGATGGATAAATTGATGAAAATGGCCCACTTTTCTTTGGTGAAGACCACCTACACATCTAGTGTAGTGGCATAGGTATACCTTGATGAGATTGTCATATTTCATGGGATTTTATGGGAGATCATTTATGATCGTGATCCTTTGTACACTTCTCACGTTTGGAGTACCATGTAGTATGATCGCGGGATGAAGATAAAATTTAGTAAAAATTATCACCCGAGATAGGTAGATAGACAAAGTGGATGAATAAAATCATGGAGGAAATGCTTATGATGTACATCATGGACCATTATTGAGGTGGGAGGATTACTTGTATTTGGTGGAGTTTTCCTAAAATAGTAGTTTCCACAATTGGATAGGCATGGATCCTTTCAGAACTATATGGTAGAGAGTGTAGGACACCACCGAGTTGGGACAGTTGGAGGAAATGGTTTCTCCTGGTTGGATTTACTACAAAATATGGAACAACAATTTTTATGATTAGGTAGAGATTACAAAGGCTTAGGACAGGATAGAAGAAGTATGTGGATCAGCATAGGAAACATCATCTTTTTGAGGTGGGAACGGAGGTGCTTCTTCATGTCATGACTCATAAGATTCCTATCCATTACGGAAAAGACTATAATCTTGATCCGAGATTTGTGCGTCCCTTTGAGATCTTAAAGTGTATCATTCCTTTGGCCTATAGTCTAGCATTTCTACCCGGCTTGTCTCACATCCACAATAAATTTCATGTTTTTATACTTAGGAGGTATATTGCAAATCCTTCTCATGTATTAGAGTGGACATATTTGCAGTGCAAGATAAAGGGTAGGTGATGGTTGAGCCCATCCATATTTTACAGGCGTAGGACCCCGTGCCTTTGAGGTAGAGAGATTGACCAAGTTTGAGTTGAGTGGGATAGGTATGATGAGACTATTGCTACATGGGAGGATGCTACGTTACTGCATTGCTGGGAGGAATTAAAGTCTAAGGGGATGGGGATGTAGCATCCACTTCCCTTCAACACTTCTTATATTTTCATTTCGATTACTCTTGACTATAATACATGGATATTATTGTATTATTTTGGCTTAGCATGATGTTAGATGACATAGATACTTTGACTATTAATGGATTGTGATTCATAGTATGATTTTTGTGGATTCTTAGAGAGACATTTTATATTGTTGATGATGTGTTGTTGACATATTTTATATTTCTGACATTTTACATTTTTTTCATATTGAGTTGGTTTTAGCAGTTGAACTAATCTTGTTATCTTATTAGTGTTGATGAAATATAGAATTGAGATGTTGTTGGAAATTTAAAATAATAAAAAAATTGTCTAGATGATGATTTAATGTATATATGGATGATTATTGACTTGTATGCGTATATTTTATCTTGGATGTTTTGATACGACCATGGGGCCAAAGGAGGTATTGTTTGATTTTACAGGTAATTATATCACAATAATCAAAAGGGGATTGGATACCAACCATATCATAATACTGGATGGATACAACAATGGTCACCATGGAAACTTGTGTAATGTTGTTGTTAGGGGGTCCTCTTGGGGGATGACCTCTAATTGTGATCAAGTGATTGTTTGTAGTTATTTTCCTTTATTTTATTTCATTTTAGTGTATGTGATTTAATTTGTGATATAATTTCCTTTTATCATTAATTGGTTTATGTGTCTTAATTAAGTGAACTAATCATGTTATTAATCTAATTATGGATGTGAAAAAAAGGAGTCATTTATTAGAGTAGTTGGGTCTTTGGTTCTTGTGTTTATTTGTTGAGTGTATGTAATTTTGAGTATGGTACATTCCACCCTACTTGGGAAACTCTGATTTGGGCTTAAGGGTCATTTTTGGAGGCTTGTGGGACAAATTAAACTTGTCACACAACTCTTAATTTCTTATACCAACCCTACCTATGGGTTGGGGGGTAAAAACTTGACCCCATTATGTGTTTTGTAAGGAAAAATGTGATATTTAATTGCACTTTCTTACATGTGTTTAAAATTTGTCCTTAAGGGGTGTGGGTTAGAGTGGTGTGTGTAAGAGGTTTGTGATTCCTCTTAATATCACATTTATTATGCTTTGGGGTATGGGTTCGAATTTGGAGATGTGGGATGGACAAGAAATGATGTGGAATCCTACATGGAGCCACATCATCTCGCTCTCCCTCTTTTCTATTTATTGGTTTTTTGTGTAGTTTTAGGGGTTACTTACTTGGTTTTGGATATTTCATTTTGGGATGCTGTCTTTTTGGAGTTGAAGATTGCTTAAAATTGATTGAGCTTGGAGGACTTTGGGACTTTCTTGTAAAGTGCAATCTTTCTATGGTGAGGTAGGGTCTTGTACCCTTGTTTTCTTCTTTATTTTATTGTATGTTATGTGTTGAATGTATGTGTTTCTTGCTTGAAGTTCTTCTGTAGTGAATTGTCTTTAGGTTGTGTTGAGATAGTGAAATGGGGATGAAATATTTTGGGAGGCATAAGATATTATTTTGTTTATATAGGAGGGAGTGGGTTGGGATGCCTCACCTTGTTCTCATTTTGTTATTTTGCTATGTACCTTAGGGTATGATAATATAATATAAATGGGTTGATGGAGATGCCGACATGTGACACACATCCCCTTATTTATATGTATGGGTTCACATGGGATATAATATTATAATGTATATGGGTGGATGGAGATGCCGACATGTGGCACACATCCCTTTAGTTAGTTATATGGGCTCACATAGCAATTGTGTAATGGGTCGGCCTACATTGGGATTAGGTGTTACCCATCCTATTTAAAGGATGTGAGTATCATTATGAGTAGGTCATGTATGTATTATTTGAGTCTTCTACTTGGTAGAGGTATATTGGAGGTGTCCCCCTCGAAGTGGATTCCAATCTTTGGAGATTGTGGAGTTACTCCTTCCTTAAGGAGAATTGTATGGTGTTTCCCTACCTTAAGGGTATTATTATGCATATATTGATTATTTGGGTATATTTTCCCCCATATATCTGGTGTTGTGTTATCTTCTGTAATTTATTGATTTATTTTATGCAAGGTTCTTATCAAGTGGTATCAGAGAAGTGATCCAGGCAATTTGTGGGATGAAACCCTAGTGTTGGTGATTCGTCTATATCTAGAGATTGACTTGGAATTTTTCATATATTTTTGTGGGGAGTGGATACATAGTTAAAGTGATCTTCCTCCAAATTTCATATTTTTATAGCTGTTTTGCAAAAGTTGTGTCTGTTTTAGGGTTGAAACCATAATTTTATGGTTTCATCTATATCTTCTGAATAATGATGAATTAGGAAATAATTTTTTTTGGGTTGATGGTAATATATTCAAAGGTGATACCAATAAAATTTAAGAATTTTTGGATCTATTTTGTCATAGTTATTTCATTTTTATTTTTTTCCCTATTTTGCTCCACAGGCCGCAATTTGAGGAATTTTCCTGAATTTCTTACATTTTCAGAAACCTCTCAAAAATTAAATTGGGGTTTGTGTTCTGTGATTTCTAATTTTCACCAGAAATTTAGCTGAAAGGGTTAGAACAAGGTTTTATCAAAAGGGTTTATTCCTAAAACCCTAGTTTTGTGGATCATGGGGATGGTAACTTTTTTTTGAGATGGCAGGATTGATGCTAGAGAATGGTGGAACAAATTTAGGGATAAATTATCTGAACCATTAGATATTTGGTTATTCAAGTTGTGGATTAGTGGCCTGCATGATGCATTTGGTTTTACGAGTTAGACAAGGAGAAGTTTGATTGGTCTTTGACGAACTGGAACAAGTTTTAATGGACATATGGGAAACAAAGAAGAATAAGAAGAGGAAGAAGAAGAAGAAGAAAAGAAGAAGAATAAACAGTAGTAGCATCAATGAAAGAAGAATAAGAAGAAGAAGAAAATGTTGATGATGAAGTTGTTACACATGATAGTGCATCTCCAAGGAAGGAAGCTTCAATATTTTAGTTTGAAGGGTGTATTCAAAGGAAAAAGGTAATTTTTTCCATAAACCCTAGCAACAAATATAACTTCATTAGTATGGATGTAGCTCAAAATCTACATGTACAAGAAAAACATATTAAGTAAGCTCAAGTGGATGGTAAGCATATTCAAGTTTTTGATGATTTAAAGCTCTCTATGGATAAATATGTTTTACATTTAGATTTTTATGCTTTAGATATGGATGGTATGGATATTTTTCTTGGATATCCTTGGTTAGAGAGCTTGTGAACAATTAATCTTAATGTGTAAAATAAATTCATGAAATTATGGTACAAGAGAAAGAAAATTACATTGCAAGATATCACACTTAGCAAAGAAAAAAGTAATGTAAAATTGGATCATGAAGATGAATTTGAAGATGGTGAAGAAGGGAATAAGGATGAATCAGAAGGAGAGGATGAAAAAAATGATGAAAAATTCAAAAATAATTTCTCTACTCAAGAGAAAAAAGAAATAACAAACAAGTTGGAAGAGGAAAAAGAGGAAAAGATTGATAAGGTTGAGTATACGAAGGTGGCACCATATCGACACCCACACCATCATGAGAGGAAAAAATCATGGAGATATGTTAGGACACATGAGGATAGAAATCCATATGGATATACAAGGAATCACAGGAATACTTTTGGCTATACATGGAATCAATGGAACAATAATTATATGACATGGAATCACAGGAATAATAATTATGGATATGCATGGATGTCGAGAAGGAACACATATGGACCAGTATGGAACCAGATGAGCACAATGGAATATGGAATCAGGTTTGGAGTAGCATCACCCACTAGGATTTCATATGGGTGGTTGGATGATCGAGCATGGTGACAAGTGTGCAATAATTTAAAGCACACTCATTATATGGCTTCTTCTTATGTTTCAGGGACGAAACATGTCAAAGAGGGAGGAAATGCTATGTACCTTGGGGTATGATAATATAATATATATGGGTTGATGGAGATGCCGACATGTGGCACACATCCCCTTAGTTATATGTATGGGTTCACATGGGATATAATATTATAATATATATGGGTGGATGGAGATGCTGACATGTGGCACACATCCCTTTAGTTAGTTATATGGGCTCACATAGGAATTGGGTAATGGGTCGGCCTACATTGGGATTAGGTGTTACCCATCCTATTTAAAGGATGTGAGTATCATTATGATCAGGTCAAAGATGTATGATTTGAGTCTTCTACTTGGTAGAGGTATATTGGAGGTGTCCCCCTCAAAGTGGATTCCAATCTTGGGAGATTGTGGAGTTTCTCCTTCCTTAAGGAGCATTGTATGGTGTTTCCCTACCTTAAGGGTATTATTATGCATATATTGATTATTTGGGTATATTTTCCCCCCATATATCTAGTGTTGTGTTATCTTCTACAATTTATTGATTTATTATATGCAAGGTTCTTATCATATTTTGATCATCATGGGAGCCATAAGAGAGAGGGAGGCATAAGAGTGAGGGAGGCATAAGAGACATATATTTGTAATTTTAAGGAGGAATAAGAGATTTTGGGGTTGATTTTGTTTTGGAGGATTTTTTAGGTGGGCATCCAAACCCTTAAGAGGCACAAGGGTATCCCCATATTCGTTTCTCTACTTGGCTTGTTTTAGATACATTGTTTTGGGAAGTTGTTGTGCTTAAAAATGAGTTTTTGTGGTTTTTTTCTTATGTGATTGTTGCTTTAAAGTAAGTGTGGAAGCATTGTATAGTTTCCATGTGTTTTATCCATCCCTTATTGCCTTGTTGTTGGGGATCAGGGGAAAATGAGAAGGATTGCTCCTCCTCCTCATTGGATTTTTGTTGGGTGGAGAGTGTGCCTCTCCCTCATTTTTTTGTGATCAAGTGGAGAAAATATGGATCCTTGTTGGAGATTTTGAAACTTGGAGCACTTATAGAAGACTAATAAATCCTTCATTATAGCTACCTTTCTTGTAAAATTCCCACTTAAGGTGGAATATTTATAGTATTGTTTTTGAAAGAAAAAGTGTATTGAATATAAGTTAATAAGATTCTAATACATGCTAGAAAGAGAAACAATTTTAGTGAAACAAGTTTTGATATAATGGAAATGTAGTTTAAAAGAGAAAAACTTGTTCAAATTTTAGTTGATTTAATATCTCACATGGGTGTGTTCTTCTTGTTTTAAAATTATTGAAAAAAATTATTGAAAGTTTCTTGTGGGAATGTTTGAAATTTGTGTGTTGCGAAAGGAATACATATTAATTTCTATCATATTATTTTAACGGCATATGATAGAAAGATAAACTATATTTTTGCATTTTCTTGTATTAGTTGAAAGAGACTCAAACTTTATATGTGTAGATGGAAAGAACTTAAATTTTATTTATCATTACTTGGTAAATAAAATGGATTTATTTATAAATCTAGTAGAGTAAAGGAACTGAGTGATTTCTTTTAGCCCATAGCCTTATTGAACTATATAAATTTATTATTAAGTTATTATTATTTTTATATAAACGCAATGGCAATTAATGTAACAACAAGTGGAATTTGGATTGATTTTAAACATCTTATCAAAATATTACCAAATTTTAAAATAAATTTTAAATATAAGACTAAGCTTAATTAATACTATTAATGCTATGAATATAATTAGTCATTTATAATAGTATTAATATTAAAATATTATTAAATGTTATATTAATAATACTTTTGATATTCTTAATATAATTATATATATTTAATGTAAATATACTTAAATTATATATATATGTATATTAAACAACAAAAATAAGTTAATAAAAAAACTAACATAAGTTAGTTAGGCTGAATTATATTAGTCGCGGTGTGTAATTGTTAATAGGGAAGGTTGGGGGAGAGTCGCCATCCCACCCCCACCCCATTAATAAATGGGATGGGGGTGGGGTCGGCGATTTTCCCGAACCCAAACACTTTTCTAGCAAACATTAAACTCCCCTTAGTCATTGTTTCTCTTACTACGCATTTGGGTTTCCTCTCTTGCGGCTGTGTAAAATTATTCACTCACGATTCTTGTTTTAACAAGTTTACATACATACATACATACATACATACATATACCATTTTCCCAATTATATTCTTATACCATTCTTAATCATTCTTGTAAAATGGGGCAAAATCCATATGCCCATTTCAGCAAATATTGAAATAATAAGATAAACAAAATAAACGAAATACATTAAAACCCTAAGTGAGGGTGTAAATAAAACTAGAAAAGGAAAGAACAATGTGCATCTTTCCAAGAGCTTGAGATTTCCTCTCATGGTTTCCTCCTCCTCCACCAATTTGCAAAACAAAAAAAAGAAACAATAAGTCAAACAAAAGAGAAAAGATATTTTCATAAGAAAACTTAGGGTTAGATGGATTTCCAAATCCATGGGCCCCAAATAAATCCATCCAATAGATGAGATTCACCCCTATAAAAAGAAGGTGGGAAGTGGGTGAGATGAAATTCAAAATTTAAAAGTGCATGGGTAGGATTTAAGTGGGGCCACTTAAGTAAGTGTAAAAGGGTTGGGTGTTATTACTTTTCTAACCCAAATGTCTTTTAAAGACATTTTAATTTAATACAAGTTATACCCGTTGTGGGTATTATAGAAATTTAATTATTTAATTAAATAGTCCACTTTTCACTTGAGATTAAATAACCAAATTTAATTAAGGTGAAATTAAATTATATTAAAGTAAACTATAGGGAATCCTAATTCTTGATTTGGACTAACTAATCTTATTATAAATTATTGAGAGATTTTATTACTTTATTTTTAAAGGGGGTTTAGAGGAAAATTAACAATGTTAATTTAAAGTAATTGTAGAAGCGAGGAATTGTGACCGTAAGTATTAACCTTATTTCACGTGTGTTTAACAAAAATATTGTTCCATAATTTTTCTAGTTTGACCTAGGTTGTTCTTGGGTTTCGTGAGGGAAAAATTTGTGGACATTAAATGGCCAAACACAATCCAAATTAAACAATACATATTTTCTTATTTTATATAATGTGGCATGAAAGTTATTTATATAAAACTAGGGGTTTTCATATGTATAAATATAAATGTTAGGGTCACAACCATATAAGCTAAATGTAATCTACATCATAAAAATAATTTAAACTAACAAAATTTTGAATAATTATTTCTACTACCATCTTTTGGGTAGATGATAACTTTAAAGTGCTTGATGTTGTTTATGATATTTGTTGAATCGAGTTTAAGGCTATATATCTACACAATCTGAAATTTACCTAAATTGAAAATATTTTGAATCTTATGTCATATTTTGTTTCAAAAATATTTGCTCGTAACATAATATGTTTCAAGAAATTATAATCATAACTTTAAACCCATACACTAATTTAAGTTTAAAAGCATATTAATACAAAATATCACTAAGCTAATGTATTAAATATTAGCCCAAAAAATTAACATATTTTTGGATTTAATTATTAACTACCAATTGTCCTCATTTTCACTTGACAATTCTATTGAGAAATATTTTCTATTTATAGTGTTACATGTATCATTTTACATAAAAATTTGTCAAAAATTCTTATTGTATATGTAGTTCCCACTCCTCTTCGACATTATCTTGCTATGATTTTTATTATTGTGGACTAGAGACATGAACATTATTGTTATATTTTGATTAGAAGACATTGGTAGATGGACATTATTATCATATTTTGATTAGTAGACATTGATAGATGGACATTATTAGTATGTTATGACTTATATTATAGATGGTATGGACTACTAGTAGACATTGATAGATGATGATCTAGTATTGTTTCATTGTATATTGACGCTTTGGATTTTGGATGATGATGATTATATTTGGATGTTGGACTAACCTTATGATCTTATTGATGTTATGATTTATCAAAATTGAGATGTTCAGTGATTGCAAATAATTGATAGAATTTCCTAATTCTAATGATGACGATATAACTTCGTCTATGATGTTGTTGGATGATATGTATGTGTGAAAGTTTCTAGATATATTTAATGCAACCTTGAGGTGGAAGTGGTATTGTTTAATTGGTTACAAGAAATTATATCACGACAACAAGAAGGGTCTAGGAGACTAACAATGGAAGAATATTAGATATTGGATACAAGGTCACCTTGGCATCTTCATGTCATTTGTATTGTTATGTTTGCTTGAGGTCCCCATAGGAAGGGGTAACCTCGTATGTGACCAAAAGGTTGAATTTTTATTTTAATTATCTTATTATTTATTTAGTTGTGCATGTGATTTATTTATTGTAATGTATGCTCACTTTATTATTTCTTAAGTAATGTTCTTTGTTTAGCTAATTAATCATGTGGTTAAGTTAAATTTAGATGTGACAATGTGGGCATTTAATGTGGTTGATAGTCCTTGTTATCTTATTTATTTTTGATGGATTTTATTGATTTTAAGTTGTGCACTCAACCTCACTTTTCAAATCTCGAATTTGGAATTTGGATCTACTTTTGGAGGCTTGTGGGACAAGTTAGACTTGTCCCATGCCTCTTAAACTCACCCACCAACCATACCTATGATGGGAGGGGTTAAATTTAGCCTTCATTATGTGTTTTGAAGAAAAAGAGGAAATTAATTGCACTTTCTTACAAACTCTTTTAATTGTGTCCTTAGAAAGTATGGAGTGGATGTTTGTGTGTGGAAGGAAAATTTTCATATCCCCACCACCAATTTTTTCACTTGTATGCTTTTGGAAAATTTCATGGAATCCTTGCTTAGAGCTTGGAAGCTTGCTTTTGAATTTTGGTTTAGAGTTGGAAGGTTGTTGCTTAATGATTGAAGGCTTAATATGGAAAAGGCATGGTCTATTCCTTACATACTTCTTATATTGCATTGTGATGTTATTGTGTTATAAATTGGTGCATGTATGTGATCTGTATAGATTTGGTAGATTTTGGCCGTAAGTATCGTGTTGGGAGAGGGAAGTGGAGTTATTATTGTGGAGGTAAAAAGGAGTATGTGAGGATTATCGTGGAGGTATTATGGGAGAGATCTTCCACCTATGTGGAGGTAAAAGGTATTATCTAATTTTTCATTTTGTAAATGAGAGATAAATAGTTGTTTGTGAGTGTGAATGTGCACTTTGTAGTGCCCACTTCTCTACGACACTTATTGTATTTTGATTTCGATCACTTTGTTGACTATAGATATGGATTGTATTGTATCATTTTGGTTTACAATGATGTTATATAATAGAAATATTCTGACTATTGATGAATTATGATTCATAATATGATGTGTGTTGATTCTTAAATACATGGAGAGACAATATATTGATGATGATTATAAGTTGTTAGCATATATATTACTGAGATTTGGAATTCTTGTCATGTTGACTATGATATAACTTTTTAACTAATCTTATAATCTTGTCGATATTGATAAAATATAGAATTGAGATGTTGTTGAAATTTTAGAGAAATGATAGAATTTTTAGTTGAGATGATGATTTAGCTATATGTGAATGGTTATTGATTTACTTGTGTATATTTTATGTTGGATGTTTTGATGCAGCCATGAGACCGAGGAGGTTTTGTGTGATTTTGCAAGTAATTACATGACAACAATAAAAAGGAGGATTAGAGACCAACGACAATGGAATACTAGATAGATACAACGAAGCTCACCATGACAACTTGTTTAATGTTATTATTTTGTTTTATTTTATTAAGGGGGTACTGTGGGGGGGATGACCTCCAATTGTGGCCATGGTCTTGTGTGTTATTCATTCCCTTTTTCTTTTATTTATTGTAGAGCATGTGATTTATTTGGTGATTTAATTTAATTAATCATTGTTGATTAATGTGCCTTTATTAAGTAATTTAATCATGTTGTTATGTTATTTGGGGATGTGAAAAAATGGAGTCATTTATTAGATTTGTTGGTTTTTTGGACTAGGTGATTTTGATTGAGTGTAAGTGAATTTTAGTGTTGTACACTCTACCTTGCCTTGGAATTTCAAATTTGGGCTTAACGACAATTTTTGGAGGCTTCAGGGACAAGCTAAGCTTGTCCCACATCTCGTAATTTCATATACCAACCCTACCTATGGATTTGGGGGGTCCAAAAGTGACCCCATTATCTGTTTTGTAATAAAAAAGTGATATTTATTGTACTTTTCTTACATGGGTTTTAATTTGTCTATAAAGGGTGTGTGTTTGAATTGCGTGTAAAATAGGCTTGTCATTCCTCTCAACCACCAATTTATTGTGCATTGGGGTTGAGGTTTTACTTTGATGTGGATTTGACGATGATTGATGTGGCATCCAACATGGAGGCACCTCACCCTCATCTCCCCTTTCTTTATCTATGCAAGTTTATTTGTTTGTTTGGAGGTTACTTCATTTTATTTGTGCTCTTTTATTTTTGGAGTTAAAAGGTTTTGAAGTTCATATTGAATTCTTGGAGCTTTTTGGAGTTGGATTGAATTCCAAGGAGCTTGGAGTGTTATTATTTGATCAAGTTCTTACCATGGAAAGGTAGGAACTAAACTATTTTTACTTGTATTTTTATTATGTGTGTATTGCATGTATGAGAATGTTTTGGTATATTTGTTTGGATCTTGGGTAGAATGCCTAAGTATGGTATAGGAGAAGGCTATGGGGACTTTATATGTAGGGAGGCATAATATTTTATTTGAGTTTTAGGAGAGAATTGGGTTTTGTGCCACACATTGGGTAAGAAAATTCTTGCATTTCTTACTTGGTTCTTTTAAGAGAGACAAGAGATTTTAGGGAGGCATAAGATAATGTGGGAGGAATAAGAGTATATTGAGGGACACATAAGAGTTGTGTAGGGGTTTGAGATGTATTTTTGGAGGGTTTTAAGGTGTGAACCTAATTCCCATTGGGAGGCATAAGTTATATCCACATAGATCCTTTCTCGATTGGCTTTTCATTTTCAAGCGTTGTGTATTTTTTGAGTTTCAATGTTGTGATTGTTTTCTGTTTTGAATGTGTGTTAAATGGTTGTAAAAATTTTCATTGTTTTGTTTCCATGAGTTGGATCCATCATTTATTACATTTTTGTTGGGGCTCGGGGGCTAATGAGGAGGATAACTTATTCTCCTCATTGGATTATTGGTTGGGTGGAGAGTGTTCCCTCTCCCCCATTTTTGGTTGTTGTGATTAAAGTGAAGAATCATGGAGATCTTTTTAAAGAATTGGGACTTGGAACATTTTCTGAAGTCAAAACAAATCCTTCATTGTAGAATCCTTTCTTGTAATTCCCACTTCAAAGTGGAAGAATAGTAACATTATATTTGAAAAAATAGTTGTATTGTATATTTTGTTATTAATTTGTAATGTATTGTGGGAAAGAAATCTCTTTACATTATAAGAAATGATCTATACTCAAAGAAGAAGAAATTTGAGTATTAGTTTTGAAGTTGCATTATTGTAACTTATTTATAATGTATTATTAGAGATCTTAATATGAAATGGAGTTGTTTGTAGTTACTTGTAAAAATGGTTGTAGTTGTAATGGAAGGATGCAATAAATTATAATGAGTATTTTGTTGAAAATTCACATTTTGTTGAGGAAAAGAAAACAATAATACTAGGGATAGAATAAGCTTCACTCATACCCTTGAAATTGAAATAAATTTTGTTGGATGAGTGGCGGTTCATTAATCTTCACCCGGTAGGGAGGAGGTCCTAGGACCACCAAACCGCTTTGAGTTGTAGTTTCATCGGTGATGGTAAAAATAAATATATGCGATTGAAAAATTTACAACTTATTTTATTAAAAAATTAAGCATTCAAATTTGTAGAGGAAACTACCAACAAGCCATAAGGGCATAAATTCATTGTTCTAAACTTGTAAATCTTTAAATAAGCATTTAAATGTATGGAATCTCTTGGATTAAATGGAAAAAGGGTTTTACCCAAGTAGAGTACAAAAACAAAGAAATAACTAAGTAAACATTCCAGATTTAGGGAAGAATCCCTACAATCCACTAATAGAAAACAATGCAATAATAAATCCATAATCCAATCTAAACTAAGCTTGATTTTTGTGAATTCCTCCATGGCTTCTTCCTTCCTTGCTCCCATGGCTTCCATTTCTCCAACTTGCAAATTAAACAAAAGAAAAGTGACCAAATGAGGAGGCTAGGGAAAATAAAAATGTTTAATAAGATTTCATAAGGATAGTTAGGGTTAGAATGGAACCCTAAGATCTAGTGGCCACAATTGATTTGATTCAAGGGTTGAGAATTAACCCTACAATTTTTAGGTAAGAATAAATATTATGGGTTTTTAGATAATTCTAATGTGTGTGTAAATGGGTGAATGGGGCCGTTTAATACCCTTGCATGTTAAGTTAATTATTTAGTTCCTAGTATGTTTTACAAATCATTTAAATTCACTTTAAGACAAATGATTTAAAATAACTAAGATAACTCGTATAAGAGTTGATTAAATGTGAGCTGAATGTTAATTCCTAAGGGGAAACTATTTAACCTAGTGAAAGGAATTATTGAACACTTATCTAGTGATGATAATTAAACTGACTTTAGCACTGGATTAAGAATATTTAATTAATAATCTAGACTTGGTCTATCATATGAACTGTAACTTTGCTATTAGAAATTAATTAAATGTATATTATATTTTAACACCCTTAACTTTTAAAACAAAAATAAAATTATCATGCAACTTTTCGAGATAATTATTTATGAGTTATTGTGGTTTTAGAACATAAAAATTATGGGCATTACACTTGATATCAGAGAAATGGGTTCAACGTCGGGACCTTGGGCACACTTAGAAACATAAGGTATAACAAGAAAATATATCGCAACTCTAGTAAACCTAGATCACACAACTTAAATGATATTTAAAATGAAGAAAATCTAGAAAATTAATAAAAAATCTAGAATAATAAACTAACTCTTACCTTTGTGTGTGTAGGAAGTGTGGGCGAGACGAGGGTTTTTTACACATGGACCTCGACATACCACCTTTATACCAGCGGTAGAAGCCATATTGTCCCGTATACTTCAAACATTAGAGGATGTTAATTCCACTAAACATAGATTATATTTGGGAGGGATAAACAATGCACATGACATAAAGCCATCAGTAGAGGTTTTTGCACCTTCCCAACATAGTGATGAGAATAGGGAAGAGAACTCCCATGTGGAGTCAGTCAAATGAGATTCACCACAGAGTGGTATTAGAGATATGGTTATAGGACATAGGGAGAGATCTAGGAGCCCTAGGTAGCGTGATGAGTGCGTTGAGAGACCTAGAGGTAGATAGTCTACAACGAAAGATCACATCAGAGAGATCCTAAAACTCCATCCATCTCATTTTTCTTGGGACACTGGAGGATTCTAGGTAGAGGCATGGTTGGTCAACTTGAGTGGATACTTCAATCTATGTCTGTGTACCAACAATTTTTTGAGAGACGGATCTGGGGTTTGGCAGAGGATCGAGGATCGAAGCTCCATGTGGATTCTAAGAAAGTCACTTGGAGCTCTTTGAGGAGTGGTTCAGGAGTAGATACTTGTCTAGGAGGTTCATTTAGTAGAGGATAGATGAGTTCCATGACTGCATCGACATCAAAGATGGTGACAGTACAAAAGTATCATCCTAGACCTACTTTAGTATGTAGACTATATACATGATGAGTAGGTGAGGATTCATAGGTTCATCAGGGGCCTAACCTAGAAATTAGAGGGTAGTACACATTCATTTCCCATAGACTCTAGCAGAGGTCGTTGAGAAGGCCTACATTGTAGAGGAGACTAGGGGAAGATGCAGCAGGCCAAAGATAGAGTGTAAATATGTATCCATTAGATACAAGATATCGGAGTTGAGGGGGTAAGTTCTTGCACCTCATGGCGACATGTTTTGCATAGTCTTCATTCATGCCACCATAGCAGCCACCTCAGCAATAAATTCTACAACAAAGTCACCCACCATTTAGGCATCCATAGAGATTTGATGCTTATAGGGGACACAATATGGGGCATCCTCCTAGGGCATCAATTAGGAATCAATCACCTCCTATAGCTCACCAATGTAATATCTTCAAAAGTTACCAAAATAGTCCATAATAGGATCGTGAGGATCTATGGAACAAACCACTAGAGAACCTACAGGATCCACTTCTCATTAGAGGGGACCTGGTAGTTGCTATGGGTGTAGAGTACTTGGGCATCATTGGAGAGAGTTCCTTAGAAACCTAAGAACAAGGTTAAGGCACCGGTTTTAGAGCCTACTGTAGGAGACATGGATAGGAGCCATATGATATATGCAATGGTCAAGATCCACTAGGTAGAGCAATAGAGCACGTTGATTAAGATGACCGGTAGCATTGATGGAATTTCTATTCCAGTTTTATTGTACTCGAGTCCTCATATTCTTTTATTTCCCCATTCGTATTAGAGTGATTCAAGTTTGTGGCAGTTAGGAAGAGCCATAGTTGGGATGTGGAGATGGCTTTTGGATCCAAGCTCACAGCAAAATCCTTAGTCAAGGAGTGCATAGTTTACATAGGACCCTTTTCCATGACGTTGGATCTTCGTATCCTTCCTTTGGGTTCCTATGGGATTATTTTGGGCATGGATTATTTATCTGCACATAAATCTAGGGTTGATTGTTAAAGTAAGGTAATATCATGTGGAGATGATTTGGGAATAGATTCGGTGATAGTTGGGATCAGTATACCCACCTCTATTCAAACCATATATGCTATACAACTTAAGCATTATACACGACGAGCTTTCAATTTGCATGTTGTCATGGTTAGCGACAGATCCAAGGATGAGTCTAGTGGGCCATCACTTGATGATCATCATATCTTGAGGGAGTTTTCAAATGTCTTTCCAGGGGATCTTCCAGATTACCTCCCCCACGTGAGATATATTTTTACATTGATTTAGTTCTAGGAGAAAATCCTATCACAGAGTGCCTTATAGGATGACTACCCTTGAGATCTGTGAGCTCAAGTTGTAGCTAGAGGGACTTCTAGAAAAATGCCTAATCCATCCTAGTGTATCCCCTTGGGGTGGATCGATGATTTTTTAAAACTAGAAGAAAAAATATTTGTGGTTGTGTATTGATTATCATCAACTTAACAATGTAATGATCAATAATCGTTGCCCCCTTTCATGTATTGATGATTTGTTTGATCAGTTGAAAAGGGCCACAATATTTTTCAAGATAGATCTTAAGTATGGATACTATTAGTGAAAAATTACAACACCCCTAAATGTCTGTAACTTGATGGATTGAGACTCTCAGTGTCATTACATAACATGGGACCATCTCTCAAGATTTGGGACTTGTGAACTTGAGATGGCCCTCCGAAGAAAGTTGGCATATTCTTCCTAAAATACCTTCCACAAGCTACTCTAATGCAAGAAAACTATCTAATCCTAATATAACCTTCTAAGGAGATAGGGAGGGAGAGAAATGCATAAAAATAGAGCCTACACTAAAGTGGTAATACACCAGAAAAGGAAGTTTCTGGTCACAAATCCAACTACCTAAAGTGGAGAGAGGTGAGAAATGGAGAGGATGGATAGATGCATTACAAACCAAAGATAGATTTCACACAGAACACCACTTCAAACCCATTAAACAAAACTCTCAAAACCTACAATAGACATAAGATGTATGCAAAATATACCCTGTAATGATGAGAGGCAAGAAGAGACAATAAAATAATGAAGGATGGATTAAATGCATCACAAAACATATTTTATTTCTCCATGAGTTCACATAGTACATCGTCAATGGGCAAGAGATAAGAAAATTCCATTATAAAGTGATGAGAGGAGGCTTAATCTCAACATTCAAGCTAAGGGAAGAAAGAGAGAGGGGGGCAGGAGAGAAAAGATGATCAACCTTTTAGAAATACCCCTCCTTTACAATATATAGAAGAATTAGAGAAGGAGAGAGGTAAAACTCAAATCTTTCTTCAACCACCCCAACCATGCATTGAATTCACCTACTCCAACCAGAAAAAGCGTTGAATTTTTCCTGAAACAATGATGGGCTCCTGATGCCTTCATGTGCTTTTCCTTGCTAGGAAAGAAACGAGGCCCATACTTCATTATGGTGGCGGGTGAGAATGTGAAAGCTTTAAAATGGTAGAATGAAACATTATGGTGGTGGGTGAGAATCTGACATCGAGAGATTTCCAAAAATTCCTCTCCCTCTCAATTCTTAGATACTAGTCAAAAGATATATCCATCTGAAGGTGTTTTGGGTTTGGATTCTATTCACGTAAGACCCACATGGCAGCCTCGCGCATCTTAAGGTTTCAGCCCCCTTCTTTCACTCTTGAAGTTGCATTGATTAGACACTTGGCATCATCCGCGGCCTATTTTGTTTGCTTTGTGTTTTATTCAAGTCCCTTCTATTTGGCAGAGCACTATGTCTGACCCTAGACACATGGAGGGGAAGCACTTATTTGGGACCTGCCTCCATATTTTACCTTTAGAGTTGCACCGATGAGGCACGTGGAGGATTCAACAAGATCTTGGAATTTGCAACAGCCATATTTACCTCTCCAAACTCGACCACGTGGAGGGCTAATGCTCATTTGGGAACCCACTTTTGATTCTACCTTTAAAGTTGCGCGGAGATAACATTTGGCTCTTTCCATGGATTTACTCTATTTTATTTTTGTTTTTCTTAAGTCCCCTCTATTTGGTGAAGAAATTATTCCTAAACTGAGACACATCGATGGTGGCGAGCTGCTTGGGGTCCCCACTTTGGATTCCACCCTTGGAGTTACACTAAAGAGACACGTGGCTCCTTCCACTAGACTTAGAATTTTCAATGGCCGATTCAACTTCCTCGGACTCGACCACGTGGAGGATTGGCACTCATTTGGGATCTCTATTTTGTCATGCCTTTTGGAATTACACCAAAATGACACGTGGTACCTAATGCGAGTCTTGTTTTTTTAACCGATTAAGCTTGTATGTGAAGTCTGAAAACTTCAAGCCTTTTCTCCAATTTTATCCTATTGAGATTTTGATCTCTTTTAACATTGTTTGGCCTTATTCACCATCCTCACTGGGATCAAATGTGAGCTCACAAGACTAAACCAACCCTTCAATTTTCTTGTCTTTAGAGTTATGTTTGATCAATTTTCCCGAGGAAAAAAATTAGATACATATACCATCAATTGAGGATCATGGAGGAAGATATTCATAAGATAACTTTCCGTATAAGATATGGCCACTACGATTTCATAGTAGTGCGTTTTAGTCGATCGAATTCCCCTCAATATTCATGAGTTTGATGAATGGGGTATTTTGGAAAATTTTAGATCGGTTTGTGCTCCTATTTTTGATAAGATTTTGATTTACTCATGCACGTGTGAGGAGCACGTTCAACGAGGTTTTGTATTGTCTTCGTGAGAAGCGGCTTTGTGGGAACCTAGAGAAATGTGCATTCTTTCAATTAGAGGTGCACTACCTAGGTCAAATCATTTTTGGGGAAGGTATCACCTTTGATCCTTCCAATATTTGAGATATTATCGATTGGCCTACGGCAACTAGTGTGGTGAGTTGCGTAGTTTCATGGGGTTGGAAGGTTACTACAGGATATGTTTTTAGGATGTTTCTTAGATTTCACATCTCATCACTTCCCTTTAGTGAAAAGGGAAGAAGTTTTTTTGGATTGATGGATGTCGAAGGCCTTCAGTACACTGAATGTATTCCTTACATCAACACTGACTCTTGAAGTTCCAGATCCACATGGAGAGTTTTTGTTTGTACGGATGCTTCCGTTGGTAAGAATAGGTGGTGTATTGATACGAGTGGGCCATGTGGTTGCCTTTGAGTCTTAAAAACTCAAATATCATGAGCTCAATTAACTAATGCATGAACTTGAGCTTGCGAAGTTATACATGCTTTAGTTTGATAAAGACATTTCCTTTTTGGTAGGAGATTTATTCTTAGGAAAGACCATTTGAGCTTGTGTCACCTCTTCACATAACCAAATCTCAACACTCATCAATGGCGTTGGATGGATTTTATTTTTGAGTAGTATATGGAGATAAAACATGTGAAGCGGAAGGAGAATGTTGTTTCCAACACTTTGAGTAGAAAAAGACATTTGGTTGTGGCTACTTCAGTGGGTACAAATTTGCGGGGTAGGATTTTATAACAGCTTTCTCACAATAGCTTCTACCGTGTATCTAGATCAGAGATTGAGTCTCAGAGACCCCTTGAGGGGAAGTTTGATGGATTTACATTATAGTTAGATGGAATTATTTAGATAGGATGGATTTATGTACCTAGGGATGGAGGTTTGAGATAGGATATCTTGGCAGAGGCTCATCGTTCACCTTATTCAATCCATGCGGTGGTGAATAACATGCATGCTACCTTGAGACAACTTTACCATTAGAGAGGTATTCAGAGAGATGTAGCTCAGTTTTGTCACACTATTTAGAGTTTCAGATGGTTAAGGCCAAGCATCAACATGCAACTGGTGTTCTTTACCTACATGTTATTCTAGATTGGAAATGGAACACCATTTCCATGGATTTCATATTAGGGCTACTGATGTCAAGATACCACCATGATTCCATCATGGTCATGGCTGATAGATTAATGAAATTGGCTTATTTTCTCCAGTTAACACCACCTATACTGCTAGTGTAGTTGCGAGAGTGTACTTGAATGAGATTGTTAGACTGCACTGGATTTTGTGGAAGATAATTTACCACCGCAATCCTTTATACACATCACACTTCTGGACAAACATGCAACATTCCATTGGGATGAGCATCAACTTCAACACAATATATCAACAAGAGATAAATGGTCACACAGAGCGGGTAAATCAGATTTTAAATGACATGCTTCAGATGTAACTCATGGATCACCAGTCTAGGTAGGAGGAGTACTTGTATTTGGTGGAGTTTGCATACAAAAACAAGTTCCAGAGTTCTATTTGGATTCCACATTTTTAGGTATTGTATGGCGAGAGAGTGTTGGACATCATTAAGTTGGGACAGATTGGGGATAAAGTATCTCTTGGAATGTCTTTGTTACACAACATGGAGTAGAAGCTTGTTTTGATTCGTCAAAGGTTACGGGAGGCTAAGGACAAGAAGCATGTAGATCGGAGGAGATTTTACCGTAGTTATGAGGTGGGCACAAATGTGTTTCATAGTGTCGACCTCATAAGAGTCCTATCTGCTATGAAAAAGGCTCTAAGTTATCTCTTAGATTCATGGGTCCTTTCAAAATCTTGGAGCTAATCGGTCCCTTAGATTATTATCTAGCCTTGTCACCCAACTTGTCTCAAGTGCAGAGTGTGTTTCACGTATTTGTTCTTAGTAGATATATCCTAAATCCATCTCATTTATTGGATTATACAACATTGCAGGAGTGCAAGAGAAGGGGATGATGATAGTGGTGCCCATGTGTATTTTAGATTGAAGGACCCTACACCTTTGAGGCAGAGAGATTGATCAGGTGCGAGTCCAATAGGATAGGTATGATGAGACTGCTACTACATGGGAGGATGTGACGCTTATTATGAGTTCAATTTCCACACTATTTTAGTGACTTCCAAGAGGAAATTGAGTCTAAGGGGATTGGGATGTAGTGCCACCTTCTCTTTAACACTTACTATATTTTGATTTTGATCACTACTTACTGTAGACATGGATGTTATTATATCATTTTGGTTTATCATGATGTTAGATGATAAACATATTTTGACTATTAATGGATTGTGATTCATAGTATGATATGTGTGTATTCTTAGATACATAGAGAGACATTTTATATTCATGATGATTAGGTGTTGTTAGCATATATATTACTGACATTCAGAATTCTCTTCAAGTTGACTATGATATAGCTTCTAAACTAATCTTGTTGATATTGATAAATGATAAAATTGAGGAGATGTTGAAATTTTAGAAAAATGATAGCTTTGTTTAGTTGAGATGATGATTTAGATGTATGTGAATGGTTCTTAATTTATGTGTGTATATTTTATCTTGAATTTTTGATGTGGTCACGAGGCCGAAGGAGGTGTTGTGTGATTTTGAGGTAATTACATCACAACGATCAAAAGTGGGATTGAGACCAACCAAAACAAAATATTGGATGGATACAATGAAGGTAACCATGGAAACTTGTGTAATTTTGTTGTTTTGTTTTGTCTTGTTAATGAGGTCCCCATGAAGGGGATGACCTTCAATTGTGACCATGGGCTTGCGTACTTTTATTCCTTCCCTTTTTCTTTTATTTATTGTAGAGTATGTGATTTATTTGGTGATGTAATTTATTTAATAATTTTTATTTATGTGCCTTTATTAAGTAATTTAATCATGTTTTTCAGTTATTTGGGGATGTGAAAAAATGGAGTCATTTATTAGATTTGTTTGTCTTTTGGACTATGTGATTTTGATTGAGTGTAAGTGACTTTGAGTGTTGTAAACTCTACCTTGCCTTGGAATTTCAGATTTGGGCTTAAGGGCCATTTTTGGAGGCTTTTGGGACAACCTAATCTTTTCCTACACCTCTTAATTTCATATACCAACCCTACCTATAGATTTGGGGGACAAAAATAGACCCCATTATGTGTTTTATAAGACAAAAAGTGATATTTATTGTACTTTTCTTACATGGATTTTAATTTGTCCTTAGAGGGTGTGGGTTTAGATTGTGTGTGTAAGAGGCTTGTCATTTCTTTCAATAACCAATTTATTGTGCATTGGGGTTGAGGTTTGACTTGTGATATGGAGCTAAAGATAAGTGATGTGGCATCCTACATGGAGCCACCTCACCCTCCTCTCTTCTTTTTATATATATGAAAGTTTATTTGTTTGTTTGGGGGTTACTTCATTTCATTTGTGCACTTGTATTTTTGGAGTGCTTATTGAATTCTTGGAGCTTGTTGGAGTTGGATTGATCTTGAAGGAGCTTGGACTGTGATTCCTTGATCAAGTTCTTACCATGGAAAGGTAGGAGCTACACTCTTTTTACTTGTTTGTTTTATTATGTGTGTATTACATGTATGTGAATGTTTTGGTATGCTTGTTGGGATCTTGGGTAGAATGCCTAAGTATGGTGTAGGAGAAGGCTATTGGGATTTTATATGTAGGGAGGAATAAGAGTTTATTTCATGTTTTGGAAGGGATTTGGGTTGGGTGCCCCACCTTGGATAAGATAATTCTTGCATTTCTTACTTGGTTCTTTTGAGGGAGACATAAGAGATTGTACGGAGGCATAAAAGAATGTGGGAGGCATAAGAGGATATTAAAGGTGGAAGAAGAGTTGTGTAGGGTTTGAGATGTATTTTGGAGGTTTTAAGGTGGGCCTATAATTCCCATTGGGAGGCATAAGTGATCTCCCCATAGATCCTTGCTCCATTGGCTTTGCATTTTCAATCCTTTTGTATTTTGTTAGTTTCATTCTTATGATTTCTTTCTTGTGTTGAATGTGTGTTAAATGGTTGCAAAAAATTTCATTTTTATTTGTAAGCATTGTGTTGTTTTAATGAGTTTGATCCATACTTTATTCCATTTTGGTTTGGGCTCTGGGCCATGAAGAGGATAGCTTCTTCTCCTCATTGGATTATTGGTTGGGTGGAGAGTGTTTCCTCTCCCCCATTTTTGGTTGTGATTAAATTTAAGAATGGTGGAGCTCTTGTTGAAGAATTGGGACTTGGAACATTTGTTGAAGTCAAAATAAATCCTTCATTGTAGAATCCTTTATTGTAATTCCCACTTAGGTGGAAGACTAGTAGCATTGTATTTGAAAGAAAAGTTGTATTGTATATTTTTTTATTAAGTTGTAATGTATTGTGGGAAAGAAATCTCTTTACATTGTAAGAAATGAGCTATACTCAAAGAAGAAGAAAGTTAAGTATTATTTGTTGAAGTTGCATTATTGTAAGAATGAAGGAAGAACATAAAAGTTGTAAATTATTAATAATGTATTATTAGAAAATCTTAATGTGAAATGGAGTTGTTTGTAGTTACTTGAACAAATGGTTGTAGTTGTAATGGAAAGATGCAATAAATTATAATGAGTTATTTTGTTGAAAATTTGCATTTTGTTGTGGAAAGGAAAACAATAATACTAGGAATAGAATAAGCTTCATTCCTACCCTTGAACTTGAAAGAAATTTTGTTGGATGGAAATAAAGATGATCTTGTAGTTATTTTTTCTTGTTACTATAGAAATAGAAAATCCTTTAAATCTAGTAATTTTAAGCATGGAATGAATAAATGGTGTAAAATTTCAACTAGAGACTTTAGGAATATAAATTCAAGCTAAGGATAATCTTTAGATGACTCTAGTAAAAAGTGTTTTTTAGAAAATTGGAGAAATGATGGTTTTGTTTTGAAGAATAGGACCTCCACCCTATGTAGATCAACCATCTTTGAACTCGCTAGTTAGATCAAAGCAAAGGTGGTTCGTGAATCGTCACCTAGGTAGGGCGGCAGTCCTAGGACTACTAGCCTAATTTTTGTTGTGATTTCATCATTGATGGAAGAACAAAAAAAAATCCACGACTGGAAAATTTGAAACGTGTTCTACTAAATTTTAAGCCTATAAATTTGTAGAGGAAACCACCAACAAGCCTTAAGTGTATAAATTCAATGTTCTAAACTTATAAATTTTTAAATAAGAATTTAAATGTATGGTATCCCTTGTATTAAATGGAAAAAGGGTTTTACCAGAGTAGAGTTCAAAAACAAATAAATAACTAAATACACATCCCAAATTTAGGAAGAATCCTTATAATCCACTAATAAAAAAAAAAAGCTATAATAAATCCATAATCATATCTAATCTAAGATTGATGTTTTTGAATTGCTTCATGGCTTCTTCCTTCATTACTTCCATGGCTTCCATTTCTCCAACCTGCAAATTAAACAAAAGAAAAGTTACCAAACTAGGAGGCTAGGGAGAAGAAGAAGGTCTAATTAGATTTCATAAAGATAGTTAGGGTTAGAATGGAACCCTAAGATGTAGTGTCCACAATTGATTTAATCCAAGGGTTGATAATCAACCCTACAATTGTTAGGTAAGAATAAATATTATGGGTTTTAGATAATTTAAATGTATGTGTAAATGGGTGAATGGGGCCATTTAATACCCTTGTATGTTAAGTTAATTATTTAGTTCCTAGTATGTTTTAGTAATTATTTAAATGGACTTTAAGGCAAATGATTTAAGAGAACTAAGATAACTATGGATAAGAGTTGATTAAATGTGAGTTGAATGTTAATTCCTAAGGGGAAACTATTTAACCTAGTGAAAGGAATTATTGAACACTTATCTAGTGATGATAATTAAATTGACTTTAGAACTAGGATTAAGAATATTTAATTAACTAAATTAATTAAACTACAAAATTTCTAGTAGCAATTAATTAAATGTATATTATGTATTGACACCCTTGCAACCTATTTAAAACAAAATAAAATCGTAACTTTTTCAGATAATTATTTAAGAGTTATTGTGATTTTAGAACGTCAAAATTGTGGGCCTTACGAGATTTGAGGACTTGGGTGGACCCTCTTCGACTTGGCAAGTACAAGGAAATGAGTTCATGTTCTTGTCTCCTTTAGGATGATTTCGAAAGCCTTTTTGTTTGGTTGTAAAATTGTAAATGGATTCTTGATATTGTGATTTTATATGTATGTCCAAGTGTTGTTTGTGTCTTTTTTGTTGTGTAAGCCTTTATAAAGAGTTTTCATGGTTTCTTATTGTCCCTTATTGCTATATTATTGGAGCTCGAGGCCTAATGAGGAGGGTGAATTCTCCTTCTCATAGGAATAGGTTGCGAAGACCATTTTCTACTCCCCTTCCTTTTTTGTGTTTTGGAGATGAAGGAAAAACGCTATGGAGTTGTGAGTTGATAAAGAGATAAATACATATATATTCGATACCAAAGAAAGAACCCCATTATTGTAAATTTTATCATGGTGCTTCCACGTTGAGATGAAGGTTTGTATATTCTTGTATTTGAAGAGAGTTCTTGTAAATTTACTTATCAAACCATGTATTGTAATGGTTGAATGAAGGAAGTTGTAAGTTGTATTTTTAATGGAGTTGTAGCTCTTTTCAAATCTGAAATTTAATCAAAAGTTGCATTGTGACTTCATTTGGAAATGGTTTTTTTCATTGGAAATGAATGTAAGTTGAAAGGAAGAATTCGAATGTGCATTTTAAATGGAAATTTGACTCTTGTAAATCTGCAACTTTATTAAGAAGTTTGTGTTACAATGACATTTTTAAAGTGTTCATATTGCTTGAACATAATTGAAAGTGTATAAATTGTTTTCCTTTTTATTTGTTCTTGAAATATATGTCTAAAAGGAAGAAGGAACTTGTGTTTGATTGGTATCTATATTTAATATAATATTTTAAATGAAATTGTAAAAATTGAAAAATTTAGTATTGTGGTTAAAGTATACAACCTTGTAAATTAAACAATGTAATCATCTATATAATTTTAAATTATTATTTTTATTCTACTCTCCTCCTATCTTGCATTTGATAGAATTGAAATAACAATACTTGTAACTATCTCATTTATAAATGTATATTGATTTATATAAAAAAGGGTGTGTTATATTCATGTTTATATATATATTCCTTGTATCGTTGAAAAAAAAACATATACCTATATACACACACACACACACACACACACACACACACTAATACTAATTGAGTACATATGCTAAATAAGTTATTTTTATATTATAAATATTTGTCTATACATTAACTAGAAATATATATATTAAATAAAATTATATATATATAAAAAAAAAATATATAATATATATCTATATTATATATATATATATATAATAAAAAAATGTATAACTTAAACCAATTGACCTTTGTATATTCCCATCTTAAATTAAAGCTATGTTTTTGGTAATGGCCCAATGTTAATTAAAGAAATATATGTGTGGGGTGGGGGTGGCGCCTCCACCCCAACCGTTATATTAAACAATGCATAGGATGGGGTAACTCCCCCACCCCACATAGATATTAAACCCGAACTCTAATATAAACAATGACCTATCTTCATTAAAACTCACGGCCATTATACACATCACTTGGTATTTGGGCCGAACCATGTTTATTCAATATTAAGAAATATTAATAGTTATTAATACACACACACACACACACACACACACACACACACACACACACACACACACACACACACACACACATATATATATATATATAACTCACATTTTAATGGCGTTGTATCACCTTAGGCTTCAAATTTTACATAACACTTTGCATTTCCAAATGCAATAAATAAATTATATATATATTACATACTTATATTTATATATGTAGACATATGGATATTTACTCGCAAACTTACAAATATCATATCTAAGGCAAAATAAAACAAGGGTAAATGCATATCCACAAGTAACAATCGGTAAATGTGCAAATGAAAATAAATTAGGGTATAAAGTGCATAAAAGAATCTGTAAAGGATTTTTAGGGCTTGTTGGGTAAAACCTAGATCTAAGGGCCCTAATAGATCTAATCCAATGGTTGAGAATTGTCCCTACAATTTTAAGTGGTTGACATTTTTATGGGAATGGGTTTTTAATAAAAAGTATGGGTAATAAGTGAATGGGGCCATTTAGTTGGTTAGAATAAGTTGTAGCCCCCTTTTACATGGATAAATAAATAATTAAATAAATGACACTTTGGATTAATGAGATTAAATAAATGATATTGTGCATGGGTAATTAGATAATGATTTAAAAGGATTAAATTATTTAGAATTAAAATGTATAGTTAAATAACTATATGATGGAAATGGATGTTAGGTTTAAACCAAATTAGGAGATGACCCTTTTATAACTTAAGAGGATTTTCTTTAAACGGGTAAAATAATGGGATTAATTAGCCAATTTTAAAATAAGGATTAATGGAATC
Organism: Taxus wallichiana var. yunnanensis; assembly: GCA_018340775.1. Classification (NCBI taxonomy): domain Eukaryota; kingdom Viridiplantae; phylum Streptophyta; class Pinopsida; order Cupressales; family Taxaceae; genus Taxus; species Taxus wallichiana. The sequence continues at coordinate 456,639,702 of CM031243.1, forward strand.
CTTAGAAGAGGGTTGGATTCGAAATGCATTTAGAATTAAATTAATAATATTTAATTATTAATTTAATTCTGATTACATTAAATGGGTAGAGTTAATTAAATGTAATTAAAGTGCATTGGCTTGTTAACTTAAAAAAAAGTCCCGTAATTTTCCTAAGTAAACAATGGTGTTGCAACAAGGTTTTAGTACGTCGAATTTTGTGGGCATTACACTTGGTATTAGATCCATGGGTTCAACACTTGGACCATGGGCCAACATCAAACACAACAAGTTAACGTAGCAAAACCTACACCTAGAACACAAAAAATTACTTGATATTTTGAAACGTAGAAAATGTAGTAAACACAAATGATGATGAATTAACTCTTTCCTTGGTACATGCTTTGGAGGCACGGACCATCTGAATATTTCTTGCATGTAGATCTATAGGGACCACCCCCGAACATGGAGTCACCACTATATTGCCATGGATACTATAGAAATTATAAGATGTCAATGTTGTTATATGCGGAAGTTGTCTTGGAGGATGATCTAGGCGACCGTGTAGGGAGTCATCGGTGGAGGCTCATGCTTCCCCATGAAATAGGGAGGAGCATAGGGCATATATTTCACATGTAGAACCAGATAGATAGGGCTTGGTACAACAAGAGAAGGTCATGATACCGAGAGTGCAATCTAGGAGGCCTAGAAAGAGTGACGACCATGAGGAGAGACCTAGGGGTAAATAGTCGACAATTGAAGATCATATGAAAGAGATACTAGAGATTCACTCATCACACTTTGTAGGATATATAAGAGGATTTCAAGTAGAGGCTTGGTTAGTCGAGTTGGAGAAAATGCTTAAAGTTATGCTGTGTACTAGCAACTCAAAGGCTCATGTTGTGTTACCTCTTATCGAGACACAAGGAAAGAGTTTGATGGAGGATCGAGGAGAAGAAGCTCCATGTAGACTCGAGACTCTTACTTGAGAGCTCTTTGAGGAGCTTTACCATAGTAGGTATATTTCAGGGCAATTTATACAACAACGGATCGATGAGTTCCATGATCTCCAAAAAGGTGATCATGATAGTGGCTAAGTACGAGAGAAAGTGTTTTTATTTTCTTTAATACATGGATTACACGTAGAATGAGAAGGTTAGAGTACACATGTTCATCAGGGTTTGAACTTGGATTTTGATGGATCGGTGCATATGCATTTTCACCACACATTAGGCTGAGGCCATTGAGAAGGCCTATATTGTAGAGGAGATCAAGGAAAAGATGTGATACGCATAAGATAGGGTGAGGAGTCATATCAAGCGATTCTGAGAAAGTTAATCTAAGGGGGAAACCCCTCCCCCTTATAGCGGAAATGGATCATCATAGCATTCCTTTAGGCCACACCGGTAACCATACGATTATTAATGGACCCACCAAATTTTCAAGCCTCCACTAAGGTATGATGCCCAGGATACGGCGAGCATGGGGCCTCTAGCTATATGACTCGTTAGGATAGAGACACCATCAAGAGCTTAGTAAATTTGAGCTCCTTATCATAACCCACAATGATATATAGAAGGATATCTAGGTCTATAGAAAATACCACTAGGAAATGCGGAGGAGTATCTTCCTAGTGGAGGGGACCAGGCGCAGTTGTTATGGGTGTGGTGTATAAGGGAACCATTAGAGATTTTCCTACATAACCCTAATAAAAGGGTAAGGGCCCCATTTCATAGCTAATAGTTGGTGATATGGCATAGAGCAACAATATATATGCAATGTTTGAGAACCACGGAAAAATCACCATGGTACATTTATGAAGACTTCATGTAGCATCGAGAGGTATTTATACCTCCATCTTGTTTGATTCGGGATCTTATGATTCCTCTATTTCTCCATATTTAGGAGAGCAATATAGGATTGTGGTAGTTAGGAAGGGTCATAGTTTGGATGCTGAGATGGCTTCTTGAGCCAAGCTCTTAGTGGACTCCTTAGTTAAGAAGTGTGTAGTTGACCAGGACCCTCCACCACGACCTTGGATTTTTGCACCCCCTTTGGATTATTATGGAGTAATTTTGGGTATGGATTTACTTGTCTACACATAAAGGTATAGTAGATTGTTATAGCAAGATGATATATTGTGTAGATGATTTGGGTTTTAGTCTGTGATAGTTGGGATTAGGAAGATTATTTCTATCTCACCATATCCGATATTTAGCTTGAGAAGTGTGTGTTATATGCTATATGCTATATGCTTATTACTATTAGTGACAAGTAAAAGGATAAGACTAACAGATAATTAACTTGATGATCACCCTATTTTGTAATATTTTTCAAATGTTTTCTGGTGAGTTATCTAGTTTACCTCCCCACATGAGATATATTTTCAAATAGATTTGGTTCGTGAGTATAGCCTATCTCACATGCACCATATAGGATGATATATACACTTGGGTTGCACCAGTTTTTTTTGTGAAGAAGAAGGATGGATCTTTGATATTGTGCATTGAATACAAATATCGAACAAAGTAAAGAGAAAGAATCGTAACCCTCTTATATGTATCGATGATTATATAATATATGTATTTTATAGTTGTGCCATTTGGTTTAACGAATTCCCCCATAGTATTCATGAGTTTTATGAATGGGGTATTCAAGACATTCTTGGACCACTTCATACTTGTATTTATAGATGACATATTGATATAATCACACACACATGAGGAGAACAAGGAGCACCTTCAATCGTTTTGCAGTGTCTTCGAGAGAAGAAGCTAAATGGGAACCTCAAGAAGTGTTTTTCTTTCAAATACAACTTCAATATCTAGGTAACGTCATATTTAGGAAATGTATCATAGTCGATTTGTCTAAGATTAGACCTATTATTGATTGGCAAGTGTTGACTAGTGTGACAAAGGTACGAAGATTTATGTGATTAGTAGGATATTAAAAGATATTTGTTCATGAATTCTCATGCATTACTCATCCCATCAGTTCCATACAATGGAAAGGGAATAAGCTTATTTGGTCGAGACAAATGTGAGCAGCCCTTCGGATTATGGAGTGCCTTAATACAAATCATATTTTAGTAGTTCCGGACACACAAAGGGACTTATTTATTTTCAGATGCTTTGTTAGCGAGGGATAGGATGAGTTTTGATATAGGATGGACATGTTTTTCCCTTTGAGTCTCGTAAACTCAAGGATTATGAGATCAACTAACCAACTCGTGATCTTGAGCTTGTAATTGTGGTTCACGCTTTGGTTTGATGGCAACATTTTTTGTTAGCTAGGAGGTTCATTCTTAGGATAGATCACTTAAGCCTACTGAAAACCTATTCACAAAACCCAATCTCAATCTCCATCAATGGAATTGGATGGAGCTTCTATGTGAGTATGATATAGAGATTGAGCATGTGAAGGGGAAGGATAATGTGGTTGTAGATGCTTTGATTCATCATAGGCATTTTATTATTAATACTTAAGTGGATATAGACTTACAGAGAAATATCTTGTAGCATATTCCTCATGATAGCTTCTACCTTTCAGTTAGAGCAGAGATTGAGTCTCAAAGTCCTCTTGAGGGAAGTTTAAGGAATTGATAGAGGAGCCGATGGAATTGTAAGAAACAAAGTTCATATTTATGTTCCTAGGGATGAAGATTTGAGGTAGGAAATTCTAGTAGAGGCACATTGTGCACCATATTCACCCGATCAAGGGGTGAAGAAGATGCATGCTACACCAAGACAACTATTCTATTGGAGAGGGATTAAGAGGAATATATCCCAATTTATGTCTCATTTTTTGGAGTGTCATAAGGATAAGGCCAAGCACCAACATCCAACTAGCCTTCTCTATCCTCATGCCATATCGAGTGGAAATTAGACACCATTTCCAGTACTTCATAGTGGGGCTACCTATGTTGAGATACCACAATGACACACGATCTTGGTCGAGTGGATGGATTGACAAAGATGGATCATTTTTATCCATTGAATATCACATATTCAGCTAGGGTTTTAATGTGGGTATATTTGTATGAGATAGAATCCATAGGATTCTTTAGAAGATCATTTTTTAGTGCGATCCATTATACACTTAAAATTTGTATACTACCATGTAGAATACTCTTGGGAAAAGGATTATAATCAGTACACCATATCACCTAGGAGAGAGATGGTCGGGCAGAGTGGGTGAACCATATATTAGAGGATATGCTTCACATGTATGTTATGGATCATCAGTCACGTTGGGAGGAGTATATATATCTGGTATAGTTTGCATATAAAAACAACTTTCGAGTTCTATTGGCATGGCATGATTTCATGACACCTATGATAGAAAGTGTAAGAATCCTTTGAGTTGGGACAAGTTAGAGGATAGGGTTACTATTGGGCCAGCCATGTTACAGGATATGGATAAGAAGGTCATCTTAATCAGACAGAGATTGTAGGAGACACATGATAGGTAGAACAAGTATTTAGATAAGAGGAAAGTAGACCACAATTTTGATTTTTTAACAAGGGTGTTTCTTAGAGTTAGATTGCATAATAGCCTTATCCATTATAAAAAATAATCTAAGCTAGCATTGAGGTTTGTGAGTCCATTTTAGATCTTGGAGTGGATCGGTCCCATAGCCTACCATTTATCCTTTCCACCCAACTTGTCTCACATCCATGATGTGTTCCATGTTTCTATTCTTAGGAGATACATACCAGATCCATCTCATGTATTGGATTGGACCACATTATAGGTATAGAAGCAAGGATAGGTGATAGTGGATCTCATGTGCATTTTAGAGTGTAGGATCTTGGGCCTTTGAGGCCATGAGATTGATTAGGTACACATCTAATGGGATCGGTATGATGAGTCATCAACTACATGTGAGGACATCACAACATTAAAATCATACTTCCCACACTTGTTCCTGTGACTTCCAAGAGGAAGTCAAGTATAAGGAGAGGGGGTGAGTGCCTACTCCTCTTCGAAATTATCTTGCTATGATTTTTATTATTGTGAACTAGAGACATGGACATTATTGTTATATTTTGATTAGAAGACATTAGTAGATGGACATTATTATTATATTTTTATTAACACAAATTTATAGATGGGCATTGTTAGTATGTCATGACTTATACTATAGATGGTATGGACTAGTAGCGAAAATTGATAAATTATTATCTAGTATGGTTTCATTAAATATTGAAGATTTGGACTTTGGATGATGATGATTATATTTGGATGTTGGACTAACCTTATGATTGGATTGATATTATGATTTATCAAAATTGAGATGCTCAGTGATAGAAAATAATGTATAGAATTTCCTAATTCTAATGATGATGATATAGATTCGTGTATGATGTTGTTGGATGATATGTATGTGTGTTTTTTTATTTATGTATTTAATGTGGTCTTGAGGCTAAAGGGGTATTGTTTAATTGGTTGCAGGAAATTATATCACGACAACAAGAAGGGGCTAGGAGACTAACAATGGAGGAATATTAGATATTGGCAACAAGGTCACCTTGGCAACTTCATGTCATGTGTATTGTTATGTTTTCTTGGAGGTCCCCATGGGAAGGGGTAACCTCATATGTGACCAAGGGGTTTGAATGTTTTTTTAATTCCTTTATTTTTTATTTTTTTAGTTTTGCATGTGATTTATTTATTTTAATGTATTCTCACTTTATTAGTGTTTAAGTAATGTGTTTTGTTTAGCTAATTAATCATGTGGTTAAGTTAAATTTATGTGTCAATGTGGGAATTTAATGTGGTTGATATTCCTTGTTATCTTATTTATTTTTGATGGATTTCATTGATTTTAAGTTGTGCACTCAACCTCACTTTTAGAATCACGACTTTGGACTTTGGAGCCACTTCTAAAGGATTTTGGGACAAGTTAGAACTGTCCCATGCCTCTTAAACTCACCCACAAACTATACCTACGATGGGAGTGGTTAATTTTAGCCTTCATTGTGTTTTGAATGAGAAAAGAGGAAAATAATTGCACTTTCTTAAAAACACTTTTAATTGTGTCCCTCGAAAGAATGGAGTGGATGTTTTTGTGTGGAAGTAAAATTTTCATATCCTCACCCACCCATTTATGAGTCTTGTTATTTTTGTTAGACCAAGTGAGGTTTATTTCGGGAGAAGCAATGTGGCATCCTACATGGAGCCACCTCACCCTCCTCTCAATATTTTCTATTTATTGAAGTCATTTAGGAGTTTTAGGGGTTACTTGTTTCATTTTGGCACTTGCATGATTTTGGAAAATTGTTTGGACTCCTTACTTGGACATTGGAAGTATGCTTTTGAATTTGGACTTCGATTTGAAGGTTATTTCTTAAAGATTTAAGGCTTGATATGGAAAGGTAGGGTCTATTCCTTACATACTTGTTCTTATATTTCATTGTGATATTATTGTGTTGTAAATTGGTGCATGTTTTTGAATTATGGAGGTAAAAGTCATTATGTGAGATTATCGTGGAGGGATTGTGGGAGAGGTGTTCCACCTATGTGGAGGTAAAAGGGATTATATCATTTTTCATTTTATAAGGGAGAGATAAGGATTTGATTGTGATTGTGAATGTGCACTTAGAGTTCTTGGATGGATTCTCTTCCCACCTCGAAGGTACAAGGAGATGACTCCATGTTCTTGTCTCCTTTGGGATTATTTTGGAATTCTTTGTGTTTGGTTGGAAAGTTGTAAATGAATTCTTGATATTGTGATTTTGTATGTATGTGAAACTATTTTTTGTGTGTGTTTTGTGTTGTGGAAGCCTTTATAAATAGTTTCCATGGTTTCTTAATGTCTGTTGTTGCAAATCATCAAAGACACCCCTAGATTTTGATCAGGCTTTTAGTTTGACATCTTGGACATCTAGTGTGATTGCACAACATTGAATCCTCTCCCCAAGTGTGGGACTTGTAAAAATGGGAGAGGAATATCCATATTAGAGGCTGGTTCCTCAACTCCTTTGATCAGATATATCACTTACAAGTTGCAGAGGTTTGAATTCCTAGTTCCTACCCTAAATTCCAAGGGGACAAGGATAGGGAATGCAAGAAAATGAAGCTAATGCTAATGAGGTGATGCACCAAAGGAGTTGCAGACACCTAATACTATAATACATACACAATCCATAAGAAAACACAACACAAGCATGCACAAATTGCTCAAAATGTAATGAAAGATCAGGAAAACAATGGTAGATATATGAAAGGATTGAGGGATTTTAATCACAGAGCATATATTAACATTTCAGATCCAATACAATGCATTACAGTGATCAAGAGGCAAAAGGGGTGCTTTGTATTACATGGAAAGGTAAAAATTTCCACAAATTCTACCAAAAAGGAAGAAAAGGGAAGTTGCAGAGCTGAAAAAGTCTCTTCTTTTTTAAAATGAACCCATTCTCGCATTTACAAAGGCAAACCACGACCCCGGAGAGAGAAACACGGGAAAAAGTGGGAGAGCTTCAACCACTGACCCAAAATGCATTAAAACAACATGGGCATCCTTACAAGGGTCCATCCCTTGACATTTTTCGCCTTCTTTAGGAGAGAATACGAGCCATTCTTCATTAAAAATGGTGGTTGAAACATCATTTCTATCCATGACCACGTGCCAGAGGTGTTTTTCAATTTTATCTCTCCAAAATCCATCAAAATGCAAAAATGACCCCGGAATCTTGTAGATAATTTCACTATCTTTCCATTGATATAAAGAACGCAAAAAACCGAGCTCTGGATCGAAAGATATGGCCGTTTGAAATTTTAGGGCAAAACAGGGCCAAATCGGATTGGCGGGCAAATTTTTAAAATTTTCCACTTTTTGGTCATTTGGAAAATTTTCCAAAATTTCCCACGCTCCACCATTTTGGGTGCCACGTGGCATGTTTTGATTGGGTGCGGGCCTTTAATGCTTCATTTTCCATTGTTTTTCCCTTTGGAAACTTTCCAAAATTCCGTCGGTCGATGATCTAAGGACACGTGGCACATGCTGATTAGGTGCGGGCCTATCCTCCTAAATTTTTGTCACTATTTGATCCTATTTCTTGACTCGGACACGTGGAAAAACCTCATTCGTTGTGGGCCTTTCCCTTCAAATTTTCCATGCGGGCTTGTCTTGAGTTTTTTTGGTGCCACCTAACACGTGGCGAGATTCCATTGGTTCGTGCTCGGGGGGCGATTTTTCCTTTGAAATTTTCTTCTTTTCCTTTGGGAAAATTTCCCAAACTCTCCCCACCTTCCACCGGTCCGGGACACGTGGCACAATTTCATTCACCATGAGACCCTCTGTAAACATTTTTCCTTTTCATTTTAGCTTTTGGGAAAAAATCCCAATCTCCTCCCACGCTCCGCCACTCCGGGTGCCCATGGACACGTGGCGTAATATGATTGGTCGATGGGGGTAGCGGGCCAAAACTTCTCCATTCCCTTTTTGCCAAACATTTTACCAAAATTCTAAGTTCACCTCCGCCTCCGCTTTTCCGGCCTCCAGTGACACGTGGCAAAATGTGATTGGCGTGGGCACTTCCCTAAAATTTCTCCATGGTGCCAACACTTAGTCATTTTTCAATTTTTTCCCCATGGACATGTGGCATAATCTGATTCACCAGTGGGCCACGGAGCAAAATATCCCTTTTGAAAAATTTTCCAAACACTTGGTAAAAAAAAAAGTTTTCCTCCGACCCCCGCCACTTCCTTGGACATGTGGCGTCATCTCATTGGCCGCGGGCCTTCCAGGGAAAATTTCCCACAAAAACTCCGTCGAGCCATAACTTCAAAAATACATGGAGTTAGGAGGAAAAATTTACCTTTCTGGAAAGCTGAGAAAGATCTCTATCCAATGGTGCCATTTCCAAGGTTTTGAGTGCCTAAAAAGAAAAAAATTATGACTGAGGCACAAGAGAGGGAAGAATGAAAGGAGTTAGCCACAAAATGAGCAAGGGGTACATTTTGGATAACAATTTTGGTGACTCAGAGGGGTCATCTACCTATTGGATGAAGTTACCAGTTGCCTAAAGCAATCCATTGGGCATGGAGTCATCAAATTCTTTGTTTGGTACCCCAACTGACTAGAACACTGCAAGGAGGAAGATGGAGGGTGGAACATCATCTGATTGGAGCAAGGCCTGTAACACACATTCCAGGAATAGCAAGCTTGTGCCAAAGCACTTAGGGAAAGAAAAACTTATCTACAGCAAAACAATGTGCACAAGCACTTAGAGGAATGAAAATCTAAGCTAATATGTACAAGGTGGAGAATTCCCTTTAGTAGCAATGCTTTAGATAGATCCCATTGACTGGAATCTATAGTTCTTTGCCATCCAATGAAGACAATTGGAAAGCATTGCTGTCCTTACACTTTGTGACCATGTATGGGCCACTCCAAATGGCATCAAACTTTGAATGCTTTCCCGGTTTTTCTCTATCTGCATCCCATTTTAACACTAGATCTCTAACTTGGAAAGATCTATTCTTTTCTTTTCTATCAAAGGTATTCTTTATCAAAGCTTGATCCTTCTCCATTGCTTGGGATGCCTGATTTCTAACTTCTTGGAGCTCCATCAATTCTACATATCTAACCTCCATGGGCTCAAACTCCAACAACTCCAACTGTTTCATGAGTTCCAATGTTGGCAACTCAAGTGACATGGGTAAAATTGTGTCTCTCCCATAAACAAGCTTAAATGGAGAGTTACCTGTATATCTCTTGGGAGTTATCCTATTAGCGCATAAGGCTGATTTCAACTTAGTATGCCAAGACCTCGATTTTCATCAAGGGTCATCCTAATGATCCTTAACAAGTTCTTGTTTTTAGATTCAGCCTGGCCATTACCCTGAGGGTAATAATTTGATGAAGTGCTTAGGTAGATCCCATTCTTGACAGCCCACTCAGTCACCTTGGACCCAATGAATGCCAATGCATTATCTGATATTATTGTAGCAGGTATGCCAAATCTGGTTGCTATTCCCTCATAGAAATCTAGGATGCTAGATTCATTTGCTTCCTTGAGTGCTACTGCTTCAGTCCACTTGGTGAAATAATCATGTGCTGTTAAAATCTATTTGTGCCCTTGGCTTGAATTGGGATTAATGACTCCAATGAAGTCTAAACCCCATTACATGAATGGCTAGTCAACTAAAATTGGATGCAATGGAAGGGTAGCTAGCCTCTCTTTACCTGTGAAGAACGTCAATTCTTGCACCTCTTGATCCATGCATAACAATCACTGAAAATATTGGGCCAATAATAGCCAGCCCTCATGATCTTTAAAGCTATCACTCTTGGTGAAAAATGACCACCAGCTGGTCCACCATGGAAATCTTCCAACACCCTATGAATCTGGTTTGTGCTAATGCATCTCAAGACACTCCATTCACATCCTTTTTGAACAAAACACCATCAACAAGGGCATATGGGACAGCCTGCAATTTGAAGGGTCTTCTTTTGTCTTGTTCATCTCTAGAGGGCATAGACCTATGCGTAGGAAGTGCATTATGTCTCGGGTCCAACAAGGAGTGAGAACACCATTATTTTCCTCTTGATTGCTTCCTTGCTCATGGTTGTCTTGCAACACCAAAACAGACTCCTTCCCATTGCATGCTTCCTTTTGTTTGATCAAAATCAGCTGCTCACACAATCCTTTTCCTCTCACCAACTTGGTGACTTTGATCTCTATGTCATACTCCATGACACGAGTAATCCAACCTACCCTTTTTTCATTCAGGTCTTTGTTGAGGAGGAAATCTTTAACTCCCACATGAGAAACCAACAACTGAACCTTGTTGTTTGAAACTAGATGCTTGAATTTCTTCAAGCTCCTGATTACTGCAAGAACATGCTTCTCAATGAAAGAATATCTCACCTCATAATCCTCTAGGCTTTGGCTGAAGAAAGCTATTGGCTGCTCATCATTGTCTTTGTTCTGCTGCTGTACCAAAATTACGAAATAGTATCATCACTCCCAAATGCATAGAGGATGAAATCCTTGGAGAAATCCGTGTTGATGAGAGTTAGGGCTTGAGAGATGGATTCTTTGATTGCTTCAAAACTTTCCTTGCCTTCTGCTATCCATTTTTAATCCATGATTTTCTTTAACATCTTGGTGATAGGCTTGACAAGGGCTACAAAATTTGGGACAAACCTCCGAACAAAATTTATTCTCCCTAAGAAACTTTGAAGGGCCTTTTTGTGGCTTGGAAATGGTAGTGCTTTTATGGCTTCAACTCTTTCTAGATCAATTGCTAATCCTTATTTGGAGACAATGTGGCCAAGGATTTTTCCTTCATGGGCTAGAAAAATACACTTTTTAGGATTCAAGGATACTCCAAATCTTCTGCACCTTTGGAACACTTGTCTCAAATGAAAGAGGTGGTCTGCTGCATTTTTTGAAAAAATAGTGATATCATCAAGATATATCAGCACAATGTTGTTAATCAAACCCTTGAATGCCATGTCCATTGCTCTTTGGAAGGTAGCTCCAGTGTTGGACAGCCCAAATGGAATTTTCCTGTATGCATAAGTTCCCCATTTGGTTGTAAAGGTTGTCTTGAACTGATCTTCTTCTTTCACCATAATCTGATTGTACCCCGAATAGCCATCAAGTAATGAAAACCTCTCAGAGCCAGCAACAACTTGTAAAATCTGCTCCATGGAAGGAAGTGGATAATGATCCTTGAGAGATGCTCTATTCAAATCTCTAAAGTCAACACACAATCTGATTTCCCCACTCTTCTTTCTAACTGGAACCAAGTTGGCCACCCAACTAGAATGCTTGATAGGGAATATGATTCTTGATTCTATCAACTTATTCAATTCCTTTCTCATGAGAGGCTCCATGTGTGGATTGACTGGCCTTTGTTTTTGTCTGATGGGTTTAGTACTTGGATCCAATTCAATGGTGTGTTGAGCTAACTTGGGATTGAAACCTTTCAAATATTCATAGCTCCAAGAAAACACATCAGGGAATTCTTGAAAAAGTTGTATGAACTCATACCTTTCTTGCTCAGTTGTCACCTTACCAACTCGGAGTGATTTGCCTTCTTCCACCAAGATGGACACTGAATCTTCTCCCTTGACTTGAATGTTTTCTTTCTCCTTCCTAAACTGATCATTAGGATTAAAAATGGACTCCAAAGTAATAATTCCCTTTGGTAGTTTGTTGGTTCTCAGTTGTACCACTTGGTCACCATACTGCTGCTCCAACTTTTCCTAATTTTTAGCTGAGAACTCAACCTCTTCTTGCAAGAAATGGATGATTTTCTGATCATTTTCAAACACTTGCCAACTTACATTGTTGTCTGGTACTGAAGGCCTCACAATCACATGGATGTTTGGTTGTACCTTGTCTTTTGGATGCTTTCAACAATGTCAAAGGCTGCCCTAACTGCTGCAAGCCTATCAGCAGCTTGGTTCTCTTTTCTAGGAATGGATTTTATGCCAAAGCCCTCAAAATCTTCAATGAGGTCCCACACCCTATTTTTGTAGCACTTGAGTAGATCATTCTTGACAGCATGCTGCCCCTTAACTTGGTTGACAATCAACTCACTGTCACCAAAGACTTGCAAGTTCTTTATCCCTCTCTTGATTGACCAATGCAATCCTTGTATCAAAGCTTCGTATTCAGTAGTGTTATTAGAGCATGCAAACTGAAATCTAAAAGATGAATAATACTTAACTCCTTGAGGTGAAACAAGCATAGCTCCCCTCCTGCACCTTGTCTACTCCTTGATCCATCAAAAACAACCCATACCTCATTTTCATCCTTGTGGTTTGGCTTGGTGATGCTAGGAATAGGCTGATTTTCTTCATGAATGCAATAGACTCCTAGCTCAGGTTCTTCTATTTCTTGATAAGGGTCAAAAGCATGCACCTTATTTACCCATTCATCAAGAGTTAGGTCAGGATGCTTCCTACCTTGGTGTCAGTTTCATCAGTGCTTAGATAATCCTCTTGATCAAACGTTGAACAATTGGTATTGATTTGACTTGGAGTGTGAGGCTCAATGTGAAAGTTTGCAATAGGCTCAGATCTGATTGTGGATTTAGTTCCATATCTTGTTCTGAGCAACATGTGTGACCAATCAGAAGATAAGTAACCTCCAATCTTGGCATTAAATCCCTTAATAGACATAGGGCAAAGAGTGGTGGAATATCTATTACTGAGACATCTTGTAAAACAACAATGTTGGGGCATGCATGCAAAGTAAGACTCAAGTCCTTTATCACTCACTGTTGTTACTATTGTCCCATCCAATTACACTATCCCTTTGGATATGACTTCATACTGAATTCCCAACTGATCAGCTATTTTCTTGAGCATTACTGAACTACTTGCTCTGGAATCAATCATGTAATTGTGTACTAATTGGTTTCTAATGATCAATGAAACATAAAATGGAGGGGGCTTCAACACTTTACCTTCTTTGTCATCAATGATTCCCTTCTAGCTAGGTAGCATTTGTGAGCACCTTTTCTTGCATTTGGATTTTCTGATTTGAAGTTGACCAGTCCTTCATGGCAGCTTGTAGCAAATCTCTTTGGCCTGGGATAGATAGTGATTCCCACATTGATATGTTTACATTTGTCTTCTTCATCTGATCAATGATGTTGAATGGAGATGAAGCATCTCTCTAGCTGTCCCTTGGCCTACACATTCATTCCTTGCATATGGGCAGCAACAATTGGCATTTGAGTTGGCCTAAGAGTTGTTTTAGGTAGCCCTTGTGTGTTTGGGACTGCACTTTGCTTGCCAATAACTTGTGGAATAGTAGGAGGTTGTGGATTACTTAGAGCCAATGGCTGTTCTTCACCCAAATTTCTCCTTTTTGACCTTGTGTTGGCTGCAACACTTTGGGAATTGTTTGATTCATGCCACAAAAATCTTCTGCCTGCCAGTTTACAAGTGTGGTATCATTTGGAGTTGATTGATGTTGGAATGTTTCTTGTTGCTGGTTATTTCTTTGACTACCTTCACCCTCCACACCATTATTTGTCACCATTAATGCTTGATTTAAGGCACCATTGAAACACATAGACTGGTTGTGAGGTTCATTGCATGGGAAACACCAATCATACTCTTGAGCTATGTTGTTTTGCACTGGCACTAATGCCTTAGAGGCAGATGTAGCATTGGGATTATAGGGCTGAAATGGTCTGTTGGCAGGAGGTCTTGCTTGATTTAAATTTGCAGCTGGATTGGGTGGTCTTTGAGGTTGGTATGGTTTCCTGTTAGGATGAGCTTGAGGCTGGAAGGGAGGTCTAAAACCTTGGGCTTGCTTGTCTCTTGAGTGTAACTAGCTCATTTCCTAAATTATGCAATTGTTTCATGTCTTCTTGAAGTTAATTTGAGGCACTAGAAGGTGAAGTAGAAGCTTCACTTGAATTCTGATTTCTAGGAGTGGGAATAGGAGCTAAATTAGGCGTTAGATTAGTGCTTGGGCTCCCTAAAGTTGGAAACAGTGGCATTGGAGGCCTAGGAGCTAGCTTGCCAACTTGAATCAAACAATTTTCAGCTCTAATGGAAATGCTATAAGCAACAGGGATAGTTGTGCCTCCCATGGATTGAATTAACATAGAAATATCAGAATTTAAAGCTTTAAGGTAATATAGAAAAGCACCTTCTACTGCTGGCCTTACTACCACTAGAATTCTCTCCCAAGTCATTTGAAATCTGAAGTTGAAGTCAGTCAGCTACTCATTGGGAGCTCTCTTGATGGTTGTTAGCTGCTCCAAAAGGGACAAGTTGTCTCCCTTTTCTCCAAACTACTCATGGAGGGCTATACATAGCTGGTTCCAATTTTGGATAGATCCTAAGGCAAGACTCCTGAACCATTGCAAAGCTTTCCCTTTGAATGAAGATGCCAGCAGTTTGACAACAACTTACATCTCATTAATCTCATGGATTGCACAAATATTAGCAATATCCTTAACATGATCACCAGGAGTGGTCTGATTCTCTCCAGTAAAGTATGGGATGTTCTTCAATGCTGCAACTGGGATTGGATTTTGTGCATTGAGAGCAAGTGGGCTGCTGCCAATGAAATTGACATAGGGGTTGTTTTGTGCCATTCTGATTGGCCTTAGAACCCTTGTTGATTGAATGAAGGGCCTACCAGGTGGAGGAGTTGAGAGAGTTCTGTTTGGTGGAGATGGAGACCTTTAATTCTCATCCCTCTCTTGATCTTGTGTTGATTCTTCTCATGAGTTTTCAGTGCCTCATGCACTGCTAAAACTAGTTGATTCTTCTTCCTTAGAGTTGCTAGATGTGCAATTTAGGGATATTTTAAGAAAGAAACATGCAAAAAATGCACATCAATTTGTTGCCATGAATATGAAGACCTCTAAGCTCCCACCGGGCATGCCAAAACTGTTGTTGCAAATCAGCAGCACCCCTGGATGTTGATCAGGCTTCTAGTTTGACATCTTGGACATCCAGTGTGATTGCACAACATTGAATCCTCTCCCCAAGTGTGGGACTTGTAAAAATGGGAGAGGAATCTCCAGATTAGAGGTTGGTTCCTCAACTCCTCTGATCAGATATATCACTTACAAGTTGCAGAGGTTTGAATTCCTAGTTCCTACCCTAAATTCCAAGGGGACAAGGATAGGGAATGCAAGAAAATGAAGCTAATGCTAATGAGGTGATGCACCAAAGGAGTTATAGACACCTGATACTACAATACATACACAATCCATAAGAAAACATAGCACAAAGCATGCACAAATTGCTCAAAATGTAATGAAATATCAGGAAAACAATGGTAGATATATGAAAGGATTGAGGGATTTTAATCACAGAGCATATATTAACATTCCAGATCCAATACAATGCATTACAGTGATCAAGAGGCAAAAAGGGGTTGTATTGCATGGAAAGGTAAAAATTTCCACAAATTCTACCAAAAAGGAAGAAAAAGGAAGTTGCAGAGTGAAAAAAGTCTCTTCTTTTTAAAATGAACCCATTCTGGCTTTTACAGTGCAAACCACGACCCCAGGAGAGAGAAACATGGGAAAACGTGGGAGAGCTTCAACCACCAACCCAAAATGCATTAAAATAGCATGGGCATCCTTACAGGCCCATCCCCTGACATTTTTCGCCATGCTGGGAGAGAATGCGAGCCATTCTTCATTAAAAATGGTGGTTGAAACATCATTTCTGTCCATGACCATGTGCCAGAGGAGTTTTTCAATTTTATCTCTCCAAAATCCATCAAAATGCAAAAATGACCCTGAATATTGTATATAATTTCACCATCTTTTTTTTTTGATATAAAGAACGCGAAAAATCGAGCTCTGGATCGAAAGATATGGCCGTTTGAAATTTTAGGGCAAAACAGGGCCAAATCGGATTGGCGGGCAAAAATTTTAAAATTTTCCACTTTTTGGTCATTTGAAATTTTTCCAAAATTCCCCGCTCCGCCATTCTCGGGTGCCACGTGGCATGTTTTGATTGGGTGCGGGCCTTTAATTCTTACTTTTCCATTGTTTTGCCCTTTGGAAAACTTTCCAAAAATCCTGTCAGGCCGATGATCTGAGGACACGTGGCACATGCTGATTGGGCGTGGGCCTATCCTCCTAAATTTTTCATCGTTGTTTGATCCTATTTCTTGACTCGGACACGTGGTAAAACCTCATTCGTTGTGGGCCTTTCCCTTCGAATTTTCCATGCGGGCTTATCTTGAGTTTTTTTGGCACTACCTGACACGTGGTGAGATTCCATTGGTTTGCGCTTAGGGGGCGATTTTTCCTTTGAAATTTCCTTCTTTTCCTTTGGAAAAATTTCCCAAACTCTCACCACCTTCTGCTAATCTGGGACACGTGGCACAATTTCATTCGCCGCGGACCCTCTGCAAACATTTTTCCTTTTCATTTTAGCTTTTGGGAAAAAATCCCAATCTCCTCCCGCGCTCTGCCACTCGGCGCCCATGGACACGTGGCGTAATATGATTGGTCAGCGGGGGCAGCGAGGCCAAAACTTCTCCATTCCCTTTTTGTAAACATTTCACCAAAATTCTAAGTTCACCTCCGCCCTCCACTTTTCCGGCCTCTGGTGACACGTGGCAAAACGTGATTGGGCGCGGGCCCTTCCCCTAAAATTTCTCCATGGCACCAACACTTATTCATTTTTCAAATTTTTCCCCATGGACACGTGGCATAATCTGATTCACCGCAGGCCACGGGGTAAAATATCCCTTTTGAAAACTTTTCCAAACACTTGGTAAAAAAACCAAGTTTTCCTCCGACCCCCGCCACTTCCTTGGACACGTGGCATCATCTCATTGGCTGCAGGGCCTTACAGGGGAAAATTTCCCACAAAAAATCCACCGAGCCATAAATTTAAAAATACATGGAGTTAGGAGGAAAAATTTACCTTTCTGGAAAGCTGAGAAATAGCTCTATCCAATGGTGCCATTTCTAGAAGGTTTTGAGTGCCTAAAAGCAAAAAATTATGACTGAGGCACAAGAGAGGGAAGAATGAAAGGAGTTAGCCACAAAATGAGCAAGGGGTAAATTTTGGATAACATGTCCCTTATTAGTCTATTGTTTGGGCTTAGGGGTCAATAAGGAGGGTGACTTCTCCTTCTAATTTGAATTGGATGGGAGGAGAACGTTTCCTACTCCCCCTTCCTTGTTTTGTGATTTGGAGATGAAGGAGAATAGTTATGGAGTCTCAATTTGATCAAGAGATAAATACATATGTGTTATCACTGAATCAAAACACCCTCTGATTTTCACAAGTGTGTGTGCTTGAGCACACAACATGACTAGGTAACAAGGGTAGTATCTTGAAGTTGTTGCATTGTATACTTGAGATAGACCTCAAGAGAAAGATGGTTCTTCTTCCTAATATTAGTGCAAACTAAGTCTACTAAGATGAAACTACTAACTATCTCTATCCTACAATTTCCAAGGGACCAAGGAGAGAAATATCATGCAAATGAAGGAAAAATACACTACATAGGTGATGCACCAAAAGAAGGGAATGATAAAATTTTCCAATGTGCAAAAATGGAAGGGTGATGACATTTATCCACACTATAATAACAACATTAAAAACACATTTCCATGCATACATAGTAGTAATAGGTCCTTACAAGAGTATAGAGTAGACAAAAACATTTGCAATAACATTAGAGAGGTAAGGAGAATGCAACAACCTAGCAAGGGAAGATACATCCACAAACATGAATCTATTGCTTCCTTGATATGCATAGTCCAAGCTATTATAAAGGAAAGGATTGGATAAACATGCAATGAGTTCACTACAAAGTCCTACAGACATTGGCTTTACAAAACCAAAATGACAGATTTTTTCTACTCAAACTATCCTCCTTTACAATGAGCCCAACACATCAATTTATAGAATTTTGAGAGGAGAGAGAGAGGGGGATGTAATTCCTGAATTTCTCTTTCCCATAAATTACAAGTCATGATAAATGGGTGTGGTTTTGGTTTTGGACTTGTAAAATCAATCTCAAGGTGTCCCATAACCCATACAAGAGAAGGAATGGAAACCCATGCTCATTAAATGCCTCTCCAAACACTAATAAAATCACTTTGTTAAAAATATGTCACATTTTCATTAAAATCATCAATAAAACTTCATCAATTGAGAATTGTAAAAGTTATGGCCTTCTGGGTGTGAGCAGCTATTTTAAAATTTACATGGATGTTATGCATTTTATGTGACTGAGAATTTAATTTATTGGATATGGAGTTGGAGAGGATGTCAAGATATTTTTAAAAAGTCCAATTTTGTTGAAATCGTAACTTCAGGTCAAAATTTATGCTCGGTTGAACTTCAAGGCTTAGGTGTTCCATGCGGGTCCTCACAATCTGCATCACACTACCTTCCTTTGTATTGAGGGTATTTTGGGATTTCGGGAACTTGTGGTATAGGGTCTACAAGGGTTGTTTATGCCACCAACTCCTAGCTTATCCACATCCAACTCAATGCGGACATTTCGGCTTTTACGGGCCCATGACACACTTGGGCCACTTGTCTGCATGACCCCGCCATCACTGCACCATACGGACTTGTGGCCATTTTGGGTAGCTCGCTGCTCGATGGAACCCGAGCTTCCTTGGACAAAAACTTCTGAATTATCCACATTTCAAAGAGTCCACTTCAATTCCTTTACATCTTTGGATAAATTGGAATTTTGATGAACTTGTGACCCAAAGGAACTTGGACTTCCTTGGACACAAACTTCCACCTTATCTGCATTTCAAAGAGTTTTCTTAAATTCCTTACCGTGATAAGATAAATCGGCATTTTGGGGAACTCATGACCCGATGGAACTTGGACTACCTGGGAAACTAGGACCCAATTTTTCTACAATACATTGGGCCTTAGCATTTTGGACCCAATTCAAGGATGAGGAACCCTAGTTCCATCTATAGTAGTTCCACTCGAGCCTCGAGACCCGTAATGTATTAAAACATACCTTTTTAAGGTTTTGATATTTTTAGCAAATTTTCGCTAACTCCTGAGATTTTCCTTGAATGGGGAAGTTAGAGAAAAGAAAGGCATGCCCCAAAATCTAGATTTCTTATTCTCACCATTTCTATTTATCCTAGTCTAGAAAAATTGTGCAAGTTATCGAAATCACCTTGGGGTAAATTTTTGATAATAATATGTATTTAAGACCAAAGAAAGAACCCATTTTTGTAAAATTTATCATGTTACTTCCACCTTGAGTGGAAGGCTTCTATATTCTTGTATTTGAAGAGATTTCTTGTAAATTTATTTGTCAAACCATGTATTGTAATGGTTGAATGAAGGAAGTTGTAGCTTGTATTTTTAATGGAGTTATAAATGCTTTCAAATATGAAATTTTATCTAAAGTTGCATTGTGAATTCAGTTGGAAATGTTTTTTTGCATTGGAAATGAATGTAAGATGATAGGAAGCATTTGAATGTGCATTTTAAATGGAAATGTGACTCTTGTAAATCTACAACTTTATCAAGAAATTTGTATTATAATTGCATTTTGGAAGTGTTCATCTTGCATTGAAATTACTTGAAAGTGTATAAATTGTTTTCCTTTTTATTTGTTCTTGGAAATATTGGTTGAAAAGGAAGAAGGAACTTTCATTTGATTGGTGTCTATATTTAATATCCTGTTTTAAATGAAATTGCAAAAAGTTAAAATTTTAGTATTATGGTTAAATTTTACAAACTTGCAAATGAAACAATGTAACAATCTATATAATTTTACAATGTTTTTCAAATGGTTATAGGGTTTTGGAGCAACTAGTTGTAATTGGTCTAGTTTGAACTACTAAAACTAAGATCGGAGGCCTATAAAATGCCTTTTCCAAGCTACCCGGAAGAATTTTTTCCCCTGAACTAAAGGTTTCAAGAAATTTTATATTAAAAATACTAGGGGTTTGCAAAGTTGGATAAGTATTTTTTTGTTCAGTGTTTAAACAATGGGTCAAAATTAAATCCAACGTTTTAATTTTAACAACTCCCTAAAAGTGTAAAATGAAGTGACATGGATCCTCGAAAAGAAATAAAGAGAGTGCAAAGAGTCAAATGATGTCAAGATAATTCTTGACACGACTCTCTACATAACAAGTAACACATATGATGCTTGAAATATCTTTTAGGGGGCTCAAAGTGTTGTTATAAAAACTTTCGAAAATTATGTTTTTCTAACTTTGCAAGGTAGGAAAATGGTTGTTTATTTTATAGAATCATCTAAATTTCGCGGATGTTAGCATATACAAACACTTAATTCAAAAACTCTAGTATCATCGTATACGGTTTAGGTAGAAACCACAATTAATGTTTAAAGTGTAAATTGGTTTTGTCAATCACAAGGTGGAGTTTTATTTCTTTACACTATTTAAATTTGGTTACATATCCATTTGTAATATTATCCAATGGTTTAACGTTTCTACTATTTTGCAAATGAAGAACGAAATTATGAAAATTAGGATATTGTTCTTTCTTTAAGTAGAATCACAACATCACATTTGATGGGACCCCACTTCCTTTGCATTTTATCGGACAAAATAAGAAATCCATAAGATCTTCCATGCTTTGCATAGTGGTCTACGAGCACGAGCAAGCTGTAACATATAACAATGTTCCTATAACATTATTCGTTAAAGGGATGCCCATATCCTAAAATCCCCTCAGTCCATCGATCAAATTTCTTTTAGGAATTTGTTCGACAATTGTGTTCTAGTTGTGTGGGTGTCTATGACAACACAATTTTTATGTGTTCTTTTTTGCAATCCACACATTTTCTCTCTATTTCCCTTCTCACTTTTTTTTCTATTACGCTACACCCCAAATCCATAAAATACCAATACATTCACTTCCCAACTTCATCTCTAACACTATACAGTGGCCAATGGAAGGAGGTGATGGTCAGAGTTTGTAAAGTCAGGCTTTCCACCTGTCAATTGCATTTTCTTGAAATTTTCTAAGCCTTTCCAACAAACCCATTATGTGCATATCCTGCAGTCCAAGCATTCCATGAACGCACATTTCTTCAGGCATTTTGTCAAACATTTCACATGGTTTGTTCTTGCTTCCATTTTTTTGTATACATATCTACCGGAGGATAACTTGCAACTAAAACATTTGAAAAAATACTCTTCTCCATAATGCTTTGGTGGATTCCCATACCCTATTTCCAAAGCTACAACTATTTTGGCATTGGTTGTGTGTGTATGCTAGAAAACATGGAACTAATCAGGTTGGACACATATTGGTTGCATATGGTGAAACAAGGCTATTTTAACAAACCCGTTTTGTGCACATACAAAAATCATTTCCAACCATGAGGCCACGTCTCTTTGGGCACTTTGTCAAACTAATCACATGCCAAGTATATGCTCAAACATTTTGAATCCATGACTATCAAGTCATTTGCAACTACAATATTTGACAAACCCCCAATTTGGCACACAGGCTAGTTAGAAGCTAGCAAAAAAATCAGATTTGCATTAATGATTTGATGGATGTCCATTCCCTATTCCTATGCTCACGTTTTGATACGGGATGGGGCGACTGGAAAAGTGGAACAAGCAAGGGAAAGGGAAAGAGACAAATATTACACAAACATAAGTTCGATATCAAAAAGGAATTTTCAATGTCTTGATAAGAAAAAACAACAACATGAAATAAAATATAAATAGCATGGAAATGGAGTGGTAAAATGTTGCAATAAAGGTTTGAGGGCACCTAAAGCACAATAAACCGGAGGAAGAAGATGCATAATCAATATAGCCGGACATTCTACATGAAATACATTCTCCTAAATCTCATTCTTCTCTCTCTTTTTCCCAACAAATATAATAGAGAGGAAGGATTGTGATTTCTATTAGAGGAAATTGAACATGCTGCAACTATCCATTCCTTCTACATCTATAACATGACTTGGGTTTATGCATGGTTAAAGCCTCGAGTCAAAATAAAGTGTTTGTATTATTGTGTAAGAAATGTGACGTGTCTATGGGCTAGAACAAGCCCATGTGCTTTCCGAACACTTCTACACGTCAAAATACTCTCCCCACATGCCTTCACTTGCTCGTCATAAATTCTCCAACCACTCCCACTCAACCGCATGCACAACATACCTATTTGTTAACTTCTATTTTTTTTTTGTGGGCACTACATTTCCCTCCCCTTATAACAACATTGTCCTCGATGCAACACAATACCAATGGTTGAAGGGTAGGAAGGCAAGAAATTCAATAATTACACATGTCTCTTAGTTAAACAACTGGTTGGTATAACACAACCACAAGGAAGCAACTAAATTTGGCAATTTAAAAAATCTTAATGTTCTATGAAGATTGGAAGTTCCATTTTTTTATTTATTACTTAGTCCTATTCCTTAACAATATTTATTAACCTCAACTCTCAGTATTTCATTGTTTAATATTTTAGTTTTATAATTTTTTTGGGTGCCCATAGAACTAATGTCATGATGTGAGACAAGAAACAAACACAACACTAACTCGTCCATAAGACATTTCTCTTCTTACTTCGATCGTAGTTCACATCACAAAACCTTTAATTTCACCATGGAATGAAAACAAGTAGTCCACATAGAAAAGAATTTTCAAAAATTCTATCATATGTATAAATCCAACACGCACATGTGAATAAAAAATAAGTAATCATGATGTTGATACAAATACAACTTGTATAACATTACCCAAATACTATGACTATACCGACACAATGCAAAGACAATATCCACTGGTCTATACCAACCAAGGGGAGAGCCAATACTCAATCATAACAATGTGTAACAAGACTCACAAGAGTACACATAACTCATAACACCAACTCAACACATCACAAAACATCACAAAATAACATCCATATATATCTCTCAAAGCTTCACAAAATAGTCCATATGCCTACCAAAGCTTCATAAATAAACTCTAGATACCTCCTAAAACATCACAAAACAACTCTATATACCTCCAAAGATCAAAAAGATAAAAATAAAACTCCAAGTCCACTTATCACACATACATAAGTTTATTATGCCTCCCTCAAGTATCTTATGTCTCCCTAAAAAAGGATAGGTCACACTATGGCCCTAGGCACATAGATTCCAGACACCCTTAACTCGTGGTTCAACAACTTGCTAGTTATCTATAAATCCTTGGGGCGTACCACCATACAACGAGGTGGGTCAATAGGTTTAAGAACTCCATGGTGCATCCCATGACCCTATTCCACACATTAAGACATTATAACCAACATAACAATTTTCTTCAAATACCAAGTGGAAAAATCCAAATCCTTGGGCTAGGCTATAAAACCTTTAAACATGAAAGAAAATTTAAATCCAAGTAATAAAAATGGCCAATAGCCATAGCTAGTGAATAATATACATGTTAGTGCAATAATCAAATAAAATTCCCAAAATATAAGAACACATTAATGGAGAAAATTGTTGGTTCTAGCAAGAAAAGGGAAAATGTTCAATTTACAAATAAACTATGTGTAAAGAAATAACATATCACAATAACTATGTAGCTTTATATAGCCACCAAAGGGGTACTCAATGAGTTTATGAAACTTGAACATCAATCATCAACTCGTAAAAAACATATAAAATAATACAACTATAATCATCTCTTTCTGAATCATCCCTCCAAAGACTTCCACAGGATCAACATAGTTGTAACTAAACTTATGTTCAATCCTTACGATAACCATATAGGGAGAGAAAAACGATCATATGTTTCTATCTACTGAGCCTAAGGTTTCCATAAAACACAATATGTATGACACCAATTGAGCAAGTGTCATACATACCAAACGAACAATATTGGGTTTTCAAACTATGTAAGACTCCACTAAAAATCTCGTACTCTGGTTGAGTGACTTGCCAACAATAAATATTTCCTCACTCCAAACATACACCCTTTTACCAATTTTGCTCAGGGTCGGTGAGTGTAGGGTTCACAATATAACACATAACTTCATCACAAACACAATGGTGATTCACACACATTAACCATATCGTCTTACACATGGTATATGTACAAGGTATAACACAATCATTACTTTCATGGGTTACAATACATCACATTACCACATACTACACCTAAAGTGAAATCACTATACAATAGGGATCATACGTTCACCATATGCCCCTAAATCACAACATGAACCATCAAATATTACATGAATTATATGTATGCTGAACATAGTGAGTAACATTACAACATAAAATGAATTACTATATAACATGGTGACACACACAATTCATCATAACATGGTGGCAACATCACGATACAATCCAATTCACTATACTATATAGTTATGTCATGAACACATAATCACACCTACATACCACATAATAAAAAGAAACTCCAACACTCCGTAATCCATAATAACATTATTTTAACACATAACAAGGTGGAACATCACACTTGAACTCTTCATTGAATCCATGAAAAGGATATTGAATACTCTAATCAAAAGCACACCAAGAGGATAAGAAATATGCACTAAGGGACATGCACAACATGTGTGTTCATAGTATCACAATTACAACATTTGTCACATAACAACATATATCACATTACTCTACCAATCTCCACCACCTCCATGAAGAATCATCATAAATTTAATCTATCCTAGAGGTTCAAGAGCATGAACCTTCACTCAGATGCCAAATGTAAAGCCCATTATTTACACGCAAAAATACAATACTAAAAATACCAGAAAAGTTTTTATTTTATTTTTGACTTACATTGTAGTACACATGACACTACAAGAGATCATGTGGGACAACACACAACACATGATATGTTTGCACAACATTAACCCACATAGATAACACAAAAAAACATGATGCACAACAAACCACTTATGTTCCCATATAACAAGGCACAACATAACGATTTAACTACAATACAAACTTATAGATAGGGTCTTCCCATAACATGATATTTTTAGGATTTCACATTTATTAAAATCATGTTTCAAAACTTAACTTAAGATCTAGAAGGGTTCATAATATGTGCATCATATAATCCTTTTCCTTTTTCCGATTCCCTCTATATTGATTAACATTTGATTTATGGTGTATCTCGTTGAATAAGGATTACCTTCTTTATTTCAATTACTTATTTAATTCACTCATTTGTTAATGGGATATTTATTTACACACAAGGATATTAGGTATTATCTCTAGGATCCACTCCTAAGGGCATGCATCTTTACCTTATATCCTACCTCCATTACACAATGGGACAAGCGTAAGTCCAAAGGATGTGAAGTTCACTTTTGTTTATTTAAGGATTTAGGGTCAAGTTTCATTCATTCATTTATAAATTGATAATTGAGTTAGTACACAATAAACATTATAGGGATTATGTTCTTCATCCATATCAAGAGGGTTTAATCACATTACGAGGAAGGTCATGTTTCACTTTCCTATGGAATAACATCCCACGATTACACTTCCCAAGGCAAAGCATCAATTATAAGTTTACTATAGTTATGCTCCAACAATTAGTTAGGGATTCAAAGGCTCAAAACATGGCAAAAACTTCCTTATTTTTGTTCCTAGATTAGGTTTCTTGAGTATCGTTGTACGTTTGACTTAAGAGGATTTTCCCAAATTAGGTTCATATGCCTTTGTAATGAGTTGTGTAACCTATTTTCTAATAGGATATTTGTATCCTTATGAGACTAGTAGTCCCTATCCTAGGAGATTTATCTATAAGGACAAGATCACATAGTTCCACATCATACATCTATTACCAAATAGGACTAGTGGGAGAGCAAGATGGAGTAGTTCATCATTTAAAGGGGTAAGGCTCACATTAGGGTTTACACCACATGGATACCTTTTCTCACCACAAGAATATTTAACACGATATAAGAAAACCAAAAAAATCACCTTTCCTCAAGTGTACATTATCATCTCAGTTCTTTGTTCCACCAACTCATCATAAATTAACATGTTATTAAGTTTCACAATTAACTCTTAATATTGCACCATAAGACCCAAATAATAATTGAGATTGGATATTGAGTTCTTTTATGATCCTAACTCATAACAATGGCTTCCAAGGCTAGTTGGTGACCATCACCACTCAACATATATATGTGACTTAATTGGAACACAATGTCCTTACTACACACACAATAACCAAATCTGGAAGGGAACAACATACTCTAGATAATATTTTGACCATATTGTTCTTAACAGAAGGGTTCACGGTGATGTCACTAAACATATAGGTTATGACGATATAGTCAACTAGGGGTATAATTTACCTAAACAAGATGATGCCATTGATTATGAAGGTATACACTTATTCTATGGTTGTAGTTTTTTATGATAAAATAAATCACACAAGAAGAGTACTTATATGTGAATTTAATACTAGGGTTGGTTGTTTCATTTAGATATCTTTCTTATATTTTCAAGGTAAGAATTATACACACCAATTATTTCTTCATCCACTTACACTGGAATTACACTATAAGTTATTAAATTCAATATCATTTAACACATATATCTAGCTTTTACAATGCAAAAAGGGTTAATCAAAATACCACCCACGTTTGGATGAACATTTCCCTTAACAATAGCATCTTTAAAATGTTACAAAATTCACTAATAAACATTTCATACTTTACATAATGTTGAACTATCCTTTATAATTTCACTTAACATATATATCCAACCCCCTTTTTACCATATGTAAATTTGAATAAAAAGAACACCTATAGTTAAATGCATAATTCCCCAAAGCAGCCCTAAAACTAGCATCGATTAATGTTACCAAATTTCAATAATAAGTTTTTATGTACATAACAATACATAAAAATTTATTTCCATTAACATAAATGAATTACAATGATATAAAATGAATCAAAACCATGTCATTTTGCCATCTTACTTGCATCCTACAAAACCATGTGAGCATGAAATTAGTGATAAAGAACGGCATGACACCCACCGAAATCTAGCATAATTAACGTATTGGTTTTCAATTTACATTGTAGTAGTAATACAACACAACAAGAGAGGGTTATGGCATATATTCAATTCATTTCATTTCATTCCTTAAGCGAGAGAAGAGGAGAAAGAGATAAGGAAGAGAGAGAAACACTATTTTTGTAAATGTCAAATTTCACACGTCAAGCCACAAGATAGAGTTTCAAATAGTTATTTGCATGTGTTAATAAGTTTCCATGATCATTTGCTAACTTGACCAGGGTCCTAGAACTTTCTTTTACATTTTTCTCGTGAGTTCTGCAAAATACCCAAGCTTGGCTCAGAGGTAAGAAATTCTATTCAAAAACTATCTTCCTACAAGTGAATTCACGACGGAAAAATTCCTACGAGTCCACCTATGTACCAAGAATCTATAGGGACTGATGTAATCCAAAATGGGGAACAATTTACAATTGGCGGCCAATTTTCGGATGCCATTGATCATAATTGACCTAGTTTAAAATGATAACAAGTTAGCTCGAGGGCTTAGAAAACAACATCCAAAACCAACATTTGATGGACGAACGCGAAATGAAAAACTTCTTACAAGTTCCTCTATATATGAATAATTCACGAGTTGTGAGATTGAAAACTAGGAAAGAGTTTTCAAATGGCGTGAGTTTCAGGGAGCCACCAGTCGTAATTGGTCAAGTTTGACCCACTCAAATTGTGACCGAAGGCCTATAAAATGCCTTTTTCAAACTACCAGAAGAATTTTTTTCTCGAAATGATGGTTTTAGGAAATTTTCTAGCAAAAATACTAGTGGTTCATAAGGTAGATAAGCATTTTGTTGTTACATTTTCAAATGGTGGGTGAAAACGAAAGCCATCTTTTAAGTTTTAACAACTCCCTAAAAGTGTAAATGTAGTGACAGGGCTCCTAGAGAAGTAGCGAAAAGAGTGAAAATAGTAAAATGAGGTTGAGATAATTATTGACACGAATCTATGGATAACAAGAAATAAATACGATCTTTGACGCTCTTTTATAGGGCTCAGAGTGCTATTTTGCAAGCCTATGAAAATTACATTTTTCTAACTTTGCAAGGTAGGCAGATGGTTATTTATTTGATGACACCATCTAACTCTTGTTGATATAAAAGATACGAGCACTTAATTCAGATATTATAGTATCATTATATACGGTTAAGGTATCAACCACAGTTAATGTTTAAATTTTAAATTAGTTTCATCAATCAAAATGAGTTATTTTATTTCAATACACTATTTAAATTTTTTTACATATGAATTTGTAATATTATCCAATGGTTTAGCGTATCTGTTATATTGCAAATGTAGAACCAAATTATGAAATAAAAATGTAAAGATACCATGTCTTATTTAAGAAGAATCGCAACATCGCATTTGATCATACCCGGATTCCTTTGCATTTCGTCAAACAAAACAAGGTCCTAGAAAAATCTTCCATGCTTTACATAATGGTCTACCAGAGCATGAGAAATTATAACATCTAACAATGTTCCTATAACGTTATCTCGTGAAAGGGATGCTCATATCGTGAAATCCCTATGTCCATCGATCACATTTCTTTTAGGAATTTGTTCAAATGGTTTCATTCTAGTTGTGGGTGTACATGACAACACATTTCTTTTATGTTTTTTTGTTTGCAATCCACACATATGGAATTTATTTCCCTTCTCTCTATTTTTCATTTTATTTTTCTACTCCCCAAATCCATAAATTACCAATACATTCACTTCCCATATTCATTTTTAACACTATACTGATAGCCATGGAAGGAGGTGATGCTTGGAGTTTGTGAAGTCAAGCCTTCCACCTGTCAATTGCATTTTCTTGAAATTTTCTAAACCTTTAAAAAAATCATTCTATGCATATTCTGAATTCCAAGCATTCCATGAACACACATTTCTTCAAGAATTTTGTCAAACATTTCACATGGTTTGTTCTTGCTTCAATTTTCTTTGCATACATATCTACCATGGCACTTGTAACTAAAACATTTTACAAAACACTCTTCTCCATAACGCCTTTTTGGATTCCCATACTGTGTTTCCAAATATACAACTATTTTGGCACTAGTTGTGTATGTATGCTAGAAAACATGGAACTAATCAAGTTGGACACCTATTGGTTGCATATGGTGAAACAAGGCTATTTAAAAAAAACTATTTTGTACACATAAAAAAATCATTTCCAACCATGAGGCCACATCTCTTTGGACACTTTGTCAAACCATCCACATGCCATGTATATGGTCCAATGTTTTGAATCTATGACTATCAAGTCATTTGAAACTACAATATCTGAAAAACCCCCAATTTGACACAGAGACTTGGAAGAAGCTGGAAATAAAAATCAGATTTCCATTCCCCATTCTTCTGCTCACATTTTTATACAAGATGGGACGATGTTGGCAAAGTGGAACACACATGGGAAAGGGAAAGAGACAAATCTTACAGAGACATAAGTGGGATAGATGAAGAGTAACTTTTAATGTCTTAATCAACAAAAACAACAACTTGAAAAAAATATAAATAGCGAGGAAATGGAGTGGTAAAATGGTGCAACAAATTTTTTAGCGCACATAGCACTAACAACTAGAGGAAGAAGAAGCAAAATCATTATAGCCATATGTTCTTCCTAAAATACATTCCCTTAAACCTCTTTCATCTCTCTTTTTTTTTTCCACAACAATAATATAGAGGAAGACATTTGTTTTATCTCGGAGGAAATTGAACCCATTGTAACTATCCATTCTTGTTAAATTTGTATCGTGACGTGGGTTTCTGCATGGTTAAAGCCTCGGAGTCAAAATAAAGTGCTTCCATTGCTATACAAGAAATGTGACATGTCTGTGGGCTGGGAACAAGCCCATGTGCTTTTCTAGAACACTTGCTACATGCCAAACTACCCTCCCCACATGCCTTCACCTACTCACCATATATTCTTCAACCACTCCCACTCAACGACATTCACAATATACCTATTTTTAAAAAATATTTTAATTATTTTTTTAAATTTTTAGGTAGGCACTATAGTCCCCCCCCCCTACATCTCATTTCTCCCATGCCGTCACATTCCCAACCCTTATCTACCCCCTCTATGTGCCATCACCTTTGTTACCCCCAACATGGACAGGATGACTCAGTTGTCCCACAATTGTATTAAACCTATGATTTTATCCATTCCACCATGGATTTTGTTTAGTATTATACATACATACAGACATACATACACACACACACACACACACACACACACACACACACACACACACACACACACACATATAATTAGAGAATCTTTCATTTTCGCAAAAACAAAAGAGAGATAATAATGAAGCCCTAATAAGGTAAAATAAACCTCAAATATAAATAAATAAGAGAGCTTCCTTCTCCATGTAATAGAGGTCAAATCTCTTGCATGGCCTCCATCTTCATCCCTGCACATTCAACCTGCAAAATGGAGGAAAATGAGAAGACAAAAATAATGAAAAGGAAAAACATAATGAGATATTATAGTGTCTAGAAATCCCTAAAATCAACGCATAGGATTGAAATACTCCTATGGTTGAAAATAAGTCCTCCTACCTTTTTAGTTGCGGATTTAAAATGGATTTTGGGGGTGAAATTTATTATTTGGGCGGGGTGAGTTAATTTTGGGGGTGAATAAATTTAATAGACACGTTACGGTTATTAGGGACCCTTGTTAGAGTTTAACCTTACTTTGAATTTTTGAATAATTAGGGAGTAAATAAATATTTAGCTTATGTGAAATTGGGTGAATTATTTAAAGAGACAATCAAATATTAAGACCATATTTAATTAAAATTTAAATTAAATAAACTAATTATGGGTTAAGGGTGAATTATAAGAAAAGTTCCATTCCCATTGAGTTCATTGGATGCTTTCATAGGTGGTCATGGAGACACTTTGAGGTAGGAATCGAATTTCTCCATATGGACCAAGTGGAGCATAATAGGGTGTTTGGAAAACATTAATGAGCTAAGCCCACCCCCATTTCTCATTTAAATAAATTTATCCTCCAACACTCTACTTCATAGCTTTGGTAAAATAAAAGTGTTTACCATCCAATTTTTTTCTATTATTGATCTTTCTTGTAAAATCCTTATTTTGATCACTTTTTGATTTGGTACAATTGTAAAATATGGCTTGTAATCATTTTTGGAGAAGGGTATGGTCCTTTCAAAAACTACTTACTAATAATAAAAAAATTATAACTTGATAACACTTGTGGGAAATTAAATCAGCATTGATTAACACTTTCAAAATAAAATCTAGACTTTTAGGTGTTTTCATGTTTGGGTTTAGACTTGGAAAATTTTGGACACTAAAAATTATTGGTATATAAGATATTTTTCATCCTAATAGATCAACTCATAATATTTTCTAGACCCAAAGATGTAGCTTTGCATCGGGTGAACTCCTTTATCACATGTTTTCTCTATCTTCTTTACTTTCCCTCATTTTGCTCATTGTTATCGTTTTTATATATTGTTTTAAATTCTTAAATAATCTTTTTATCATTATACATGAAATTGAGATCATTTTTAAAGTATTAAAAAAGTGTATGGATTAAGTGAATCACTCAATATCATTTTTAGATCAACTCGTCTCATGAATGCAAGAAGATTAGGATTTACATCGAAATAAAAGAAAACTATTTCCTAAAAGCATCAAGAAAGCATGTAAATAGAT
Source organism: Taxus wallichiana var. yunnanensis (assembly GCA_018340775.1). Taxonomy (NCBI): domain Eukaryota; kingdom Viridiplantae; phylum Streptophyta; class Pinopsida; order Cupressales; family Taxaceae; genus Taxus; species Taxus wallichiana. The sequence goes on from CM031243.1 coordinate 456,671,899, forward strand.
AAATGACATCACTCCACCAATATACCCAACCTTTCCTATTACTTGGAAAGGCCACTAAGTTCCAAACCCTCATAATATGATTTAGTGTAGGCCTTTTCTAAAGACGGGTAATACTAAGAACAAATTGTGTTATAAATTCTTCATCATCAAAATGTCAATTTTATTTATAAGAATCTTAAAAAATGGTAATAAAGGAAAATATTAGGAAGCAACTCTAAAAGTACCTAAAAATAGGTAGAAAGTGAAAAATAATAGTTTTGTTGATATCAATGCACATTCCAATCGTAACACTCACATTTTTCCAACACAATCCCACAATAAAACCCAATAATTAATAGAGGAAAATTAGGGAAAAAAAAAATTGAGAGGGTAAGGCATTAGCTAGGATTTAATTAAATTCCAATTTTAAAATTTTACACAATAACACGGCGGTTGGATAATAATTAATCATTAGTTAATATTGACCCAACCCCCAAATTAATATTACGTTTTAATTTCTCTTATTGAGTCCTAATATTTTATTTAAATATTTCTCATCTTTACTCTTCATTCTTTAGCCTTAATAATCTCCTCAAATTTATTTAATTAATGACCCCTAGTTAGATTAATAAATTAATTAGATAAGACTAATAATCCTATAGTTAAAAACCATGCACATTAAAGTTTGTTTATATTTAAAAAAGGGCAAGGGTGGATGACTTGGTCGAACCCCACTAGGCCCCATTCACACCTTTACCCATGCAAAATAATTAAGTTTACATTCCCACAAAAATACTCCCCACTTAAGTGATGTAGGGTTCATCCTACACCATTGGATAAAATATTCCTAAGCCACTAGATCTAAGTTAGACTAAGGGAACCCTAAAAATCCTTATGGGTTCTCTTATTATTCTTTATTAACCTAGTTCTTTCATTTTCTCTTGTTTTATTTTCTGGTTAAGGAAGGAGGAGAAGGTGAAGCCGTGGAGGCCATTAGAGAGATTGAAAGCTCCAATTTGTTAAAATTTTGTTCTAAGACAAGGATCTACCCATTTTCTTTGATGGTATTATTTTTCCTTCAATATTTTTTAAGGTATTTTACTTGTAGGGTAAATGTGTAATCAATATGTATATACCCATTTGGGTAAAAGAAGAAACCCTACATATTTATTTCCAAAAATTATATACACACACAAAAATATATATATATATATCCTTTACATCATTTAAGATACCACAAAAAAAAATTCTTGTGAAAATATAAATTAATTTATATATTAGCCATGCGATTTTGGATTTTATGCATGTCACATTTATTTTAGAAGGATGACTATAAAAATAAATGGCCATGTTTTATATAATAGATATGGTTTGAAATATTAATTAGAGTTTAATAACAGTGTGGGGGAGGTGTTGACCCCACCCTCAATCCCATATTAATATGGGGTGAGGGGTGGGGTCATGACCTCTCCACATTCCCAAACTCTAAACCAACAACGGATAGTTTGCGCACAAGCCATGAGCTATACAGGCCTAACATGTGACCAAAATAGCATTTCATATCATTTATTTTATATATAACAACATTTATAATTATATATATATATATATATATATATATGAATTTATATAATTATATATGTACCAATGTACATTTAACATTACATATTTATACTAAATGGGGTTTAAATATTTATTTAAAATATAATTTAATTAAGGAATGTCAACATAGGAAAGATGATTTACAAATTCCTCCCTCTCTATTTAAATGTAAAGTTGAGATATCTATCAAATCTTCTTGTTCTAACTAAAATGACTAACGAAGAGAATACATTAGCGGTTTAAAGAACTAAATGTCTATTTCCTTATTTCTCATATTTTAATATGAGATGAAAAATGTTTGAATTTCTTCCACATGCTCCTTTTCAATAAACTACATCTTTACTTCCACCATAGGACAAATGACATTTACTTGACAAGTAAAAACTAGGATTCCCTTACAAATGTTTTTCATTCTAACTCGACTATTTCACTTAAAAGAAACCAAAAATAAGTATGAATTTATTTTAAGTTTTGAATAAATATAATATATTCTTTTAATTTGAATGCCACTTCCAATTTCTCCTTTCCATCCGTTTTAATTTTACCACTACGACTATATAACAATGCAAATATTTTCTCAAGAACTTGGTCATTCTTACAATATGATAGTGCCTCTTTTCAAAAAATGCAAAATAATAAATTACAAACTCTCCATTTTCATTTTACACAAGTCTAGCATCACAAATTTGATATGTAGAATATCTAAGAACTTCGCTTTAAAATGCAAGTTTACAAGCCTTCCTCTTTGAGAGGAAACAATATGAAAAAAGCTTTTACGGGAGGAATATTTCTTCATTTTCCTCTAAGTGCACTATGAATAAATATTAACTTTAACTCCACCATCTTCATCAAATCCAATACAAAAGGGGGTGGGGGTGCGGGTAGGAAACACTCTCCACACAACCAAATATCTAATGAGGGAGAGAAACCTTCTTCCTCGTTGGCCCTCGAGCCACAACAATGAAGCAAAGAGGGGTCTTAGACAATAATTTTCAACTCTTAATGACTTCCAAAATAACATTCAATCAATACATTCAACATAATAAACACATTACCAAAAACACAACAAGACTAGTGAGTTTCCAAGCATAAAGGCTTCAAACTAAAGCCAAGAATGAGAAAGGAACATGGGGATTCTTCTTATGCCTCCCAAGGGTTTGGGTGTCCACCTTTGAGCCTCCAAGAACTCCATCACAATACCCACAACAACTCTTATCCCTCCCTCAAGAAAATAAACCACTCTTATGCCTCCCTCAATGAAATAAACAAGATAAGCACAAATATTACTTATCAACAAGGTGGAACATCCCAACCCAAATCCCTCCTAAAATACCCAATAACACTCTTATGCCTCCCTCCAAGTTATCCCCATTTCCATTTTCTCCTACAACCTAAAAACCATTCTATTTCCCACAACCAAAAGCATGCAACAATCATCCATTCACACCATGAACACAACAAAATAGAAAAGAAAACAAGGGTGAAGGTCTACCTTACCATTGTAAGAGGATCAATCCACAAGAAAGCTCCAAGCCTTCCAAAATCCCAAAGAAAGCACAATCCACTCCAAGCTCTAAACAACCATTCCAAAAGCAAGCTCTTCATAAAGCTACAAGAGTCCAAAAAAATGAACAAGTAACCCCTAAATTGTCAAACAATTTAGAATAAATAGAAAAAGGGGAGAGAGAGGTGATTTTGCTCCATTTAGGATGCCAAATCATTTCTCATGTAGTCCACATCATAAGTTCAAACACAAACACCAAAGCACAATAAATTTGTGGTTGAGGGAATGACAACCCTCTTACACACTCAAACCCAAACCCACACCCCTAAAGGACACAATTAAAGACTCTTGTAAGAAAAGTGCAATTAATTTCTCTTTTTCTCCATTAAAACACACAAAAATACCTAAAATAAGCCCCTGACATCATATTCATAGAGTGACTTTAAGAGGTGTGGGACAAGCTTAACTTGTCCCAAAAGCCTCCAAAATTGGCTTGAAAGTCAAAATCTGAAATTTACATGTAAGTTTGAGTGCACAACACTCAAAATTAATTAAATTCTTTCAAATCCAACACAAACCAAGAACTACCTACTCACATTAATTACCCCCCCTTTGGTCACATCTCAAATTACACTAATTAATCAAGTTTAATCAACTTAAATGGAGCATTTTAACTAACACTAATAAAGGTGACTCACAAAAATAAAATAAATTCAAATACTCACCAATAAATAAAACAAAAGGAAAAACAAAAAAATTACCCAAGGTCACATTTTAGGTGCTCCCCCATGGAGACCTCCTAGAAGATGACATCAGACAACAATAAAAACACAATTACATGAGTTGCCATGGTGACCTATTGCCAATACCCCAAATTCCTTCATTGTTGGTCTCCTATCCCCTTTGTTTGTTGTGCTACAAATTCCTACAAAAATCAAAACAATACCTTTCTGGCCTCATGGCCACATTAACAACATCAAGATAATAAAACACACAAATATATACACATCAATTCACATCATCAAATATCATAACTAAACCATTGCTAAAACCAAGTAATTCACCAATTTCAAATTTCTAAAATTTAGATTCGACTAATTCATCAATTTCAATAAGATCAAAAAACCAACTAAATCATCTAGCAACATCTATATATCAAGTCCAATGTGTTAGTACAGTAGTAACACTAGATTATCAAATATTGATATGTCAATCTATGCATATACTCTATCATATAAATCACATCATGTCAAATGTATAACACATCTATATTGTATATCAATTAAGATAAGAAAATCGTATATAGTAATGTACGTCAAATTCCACACTATGATGATACAGTAAAAATAACAATTAGAAAAAAATAGTAATCATGATCTCCTGCGTATCTTATCAATATACTAATAAGAATAGAGAAGCAAGGTTGTAGATTATAATCTATTCGAAATTGAAATCATAGTTCAATCATTGTTGAATAGGAGTGGGCATTACATCCCCCTTCCCTTACATATGACTTCTTCCTGGAAGTCACAAAAAAGGGGTAGTGAAACAATGCATATGAAAATAAGTCACACCCGCTATGGGATTACTTTGTTTCAAACAACATTGGGTTCTTAGAACCCAAGTTTTGTCCAATGCTATTCAACAAGGAGAAGGGAGATTGTTAGGCATGAATGCTAAACTTTCTTCAAGAAAGGTTGCAAGTATTTAATTCTATAAAGTAACTCTACATGGTCAACCGAGATCTGAGCGAGAGCATCTAAACAAGAAAATTTCCAATGGAATCTCAAGAATAACCACCAAGGTAAAAGAATAATAGGGATAAATCCATGTACTCAGGATGACCACATAGCCACCCATGGATACAACACACTACAATAATAAAGGTTAAGACTTCCACTTAGGTTGAGTTACACTTCAATGTTCCTTGTCTCGATAAGGTTAACAACTACCAATCCTGACCCTCAACTCTGCGCATGAGGACACACACCTATTCCCAGGCTTAACAAAATTTGGACCACACAAGACGAGGTTTAACAAAAAGGAAAATTCTTAAATTAGAAAAAAATTATTTACAATTATGAAAAAAATTCATTGGAAGCACTTTTTTAACTTGAAAGGAGTCAATTAAATTTTCATGGTAATACTAAACAGAATTTTGACCAATTTTTTTCTATAACTTTAATTTAAGTCATATTTTCACCCACCTCTTTATTATGCTTGGGAGAATGAAATTTTATCTTTTGTGTTTGGAGTTAAGGATGTGTGATGTGGCATCCTACATGGATCCACATCACCCTCTTCTCTTTCCTCTTCTATAACATTCAAATTCTTTTCTTGTTTTGAGTTTTGAATAATTTTGCATCTTCTTTGGGCGCATTTTTGCTGTTTGGAGCTCTTGTGGATTTGGGAGGAGATTGAAGATAATTTCATACTTGTCATTGTTGTTTTGAGACTGTATTTTTACATTGAAAGATTACTTTTGAAAATAAAATCCACCATGGAAAGGTAGGATCTTAGCTCTTCTTTTGTGATTGTTATTTCTTTTTTGTATGAATGAATGGTGCATGTTTTTGATTTATTTGTTGGCTGGTTGGGTAGACTACCATAGGGATGTTGTAGGAGAAGGATATGTGGAATCTATGTGGGGGAATAAGAATGCCAGTGGCATCATATTGTGTAGAGGAGTTTGGGTTTGGGATCCACCATGGAAAATTAATAGCTTACATTTATTACTTTGTGGGGGGCATAAGGAGGGATTGTGGTGGGGCATAAGGATATGTGTGGTGAAATTTATTGGCGGTTTATTCTGGTGGATACCCAATTCCCATTGGGAGGCATAAGTAGCTTCCCCCATTGTCATTTCTCCTTTCACTTGCATGATCAAGCATGAGTTTCTATTTGGATGTTTGAAAATACAGTTGTAAACTATTGTTTTTGTTTGGACTCTATTTTTATTGAATTATGCATGTTGAAAGAATGTTGTGTGTTGTGGAAGCCAGTTGTTTCCATGGGTTGAATCACACCTGTTATTGTATTATGGTTGGGGCTCGGGGCCAATGATGAAGGATGGCTTCTCCTTTCATTGGATGTCTTGGTTGGGTGGAGAGCATTGCATTTCCCCCATTTTTGTTGTTATCAATTTGGAAGAAAAAGAAAACTTGCATGTTGTTGTTCGAGCGCAGAAGAAGACAGTTTTGCTAGTCCCTTTTGAAACAAATTCATTTGTAACCTTTTCCACCTTGATGTGGATGAAATTATAATATATTTTTGAAGAAATTATAATATATTTTTGAAGAAAATATGTTGTAATTGGTTATGAAATTTGCATATTCGAATTGTGAAAGATATCTACATTTTGTTATGTACATTTGAAAGAAAGAAAGTGAAATCATTAATTGCATTCAAGGAATGGAAGAATGTAAAGATGTATTTTATTTTGAATGAATAAAGAATTGCAAGACTTTCCCTCATTTGCATGGCTGTGTTGAATTGGAATATCAAATAGTGATTTTAAATCCCTGTTTGGGAATATGAAAAAAAGGGAAGAAACACGTGGGATGTAATTGTATTATTTTGCCTTGTTTTCAAATATGATTTTTGGGAAAGATAGAAACTGGATTCTTTTTTTTAATGATTGTTGAAGAAGGAAAACACTTAAGTCTACCATGTATTGAATTAAATGTTTCAATTATATGGCAAAAAGAGATAGTTTGATCTTTGTTTGGAAAGAAGAAATGCACGTGGAAATAGTGCGGTATTTGGTATTCTTGGAAATGTGTAAAATGGAATTTAGTATTGCTTTTTGATTTAGAATGAATTTTTATAAACAACTGAATGTATTAGATTAGATTAGAAATGAAATACCACACTTAAATGATGAAATTGATATACATATTTTCTAGAAATGTATCTTTGTTGTAAATTTAAAACTGGCAAATAAATTTAATCAAAATGTACAGTTTGGGCCTGCACATTATAATCAACTTTGAAATGTTAAAATTTAGCATGTTGTATTATCAAGGAACTCAAATTGACAAAGAAAACTTAAGAAAACAATTTAAAACATTACAAAATTGAGCCCAATCCCTTTCATAGTCATTTTCTGTCAATTGTTGGAAAAATGTAAATTAGAAATCAAACAAGTGAAATTACCTCCCTAAAACATTTTAAATCCTTCCTAGAATAATCCTCCATGTCTATTTGGCATGTTGAGTGAAGGAGGAGATCAAATTGAATCAAATTTATAAGTTAAAAATTACCAGTTTGCTATTTAAAGACCTGCAGGCCGTTTTCACAAAATTGACCCCTTGAGCTTTATCAAAATGTAAAATTTTATGATTTTTGTGCAAAGAGGGAATCGAGAGATTTCCAGAAAGTCCTCATTTGCCCAAAACCAAGCTTCCTAGACAAACTTATGGCCCTCTGAAGTTTTTCTACCTTGGCGGAAAATTTAGGAAAATTTACTGGCGGGCCCGCGGCTGAAATTTTCCTATTGAAAATAAATCCTTAGAAAATTTTAAAAAGGTTTTGGAAATTTTTTTGAATTGACCCCACCAGCCGTAACCAACCGAGAGGCTGCCATGTGGCAACATGGAGTGACAAGCGGGGTGGGAAACCCTCGTGACCTTTCCTTTTTTTGAATTTTTGTTTTCAAAAATTTTCAAAGGACCCCACGGCTCAAAGCCTCCCACCCCGCCTCGGTGAAGACCCTTGTGGATGCGCGGACTCACAAGTCAAACCTTTCCCTTTTTCCTCCCTCAAAGAAAATCTCCCAAATCTCCCAAACTCTCCCACTACCATGCCCTTTCCTCCTCCTTCCCCATGTTGTTTGGTTGAGTGTCACGTGCCCCTAAACGCAGACCCATGGGCATACAAGCACTCATTAGATTCTTTCCATCCCTCTAGAAAAATTTGCAAACCTTCCCGCGTGAGCTTGGAGCTTGAAACGTGTCCCTAGTGGCACGGTGGAGGCACGAGCACAAATGGGAGTTTTCTCCCATGCAATAAAAATTTCAAGCACCACCCCACGACCCACCAACCCAACAAAGGGTCTTCTTCCCCACTCGACACGTGTCCCCTTGGGGAAAATTTGACCCCTAAGGTGCATCGATGCATAACTAGAGTTTAAAAAGGAGTTACGTGGACTTCTTTATATCATCGAAAAGGTGAGAAAAATTTCTATTTAATGGGAATGATTTAGGGAAATTTTTAATGTGTTAAGTGTGAGAAAAATCAAGTTGAAACTCTGATCCTGTTAGAGAGTGGGTATGGTGATATTTTACCCCCTGAACCTAGTTGAAAACTTCTAACCCTAAAATTTGGACCTTGTGACCTCTGATAATTGTTAATAAATAAAAACTATGTTCTAGTAATCTAAAATTGTTCCAAAACTTGTTAGTGTCAATTGTTGTGTTGTAACCTAGTTGTAGACACTTCTAATCAAAAACAAGTATTTCATAAATTTTCTGACTAATCTTCGGTTTCTTGCGTCTCAAGTGGGTTGTTTTAACGGGAATCACACTTGGTATCAGAGCAGTGGTTCAAAAGCTTGGACCATTAGGCACACTAAAAAACTTGAGACATGAAACTTAAACCTAGCACATTTTTAAATTTAAAACAAAATAACTTAGTTTAGAAATTACATATTTTTAGTAGACGTGTAAATTGAATAAAACAAAAAAATGAACTAACTCTCACTTTGGTTTGTGCAAGAGGTGCAGACGGGGTGAGGGGAATTTTCACATAGACTCAGACTTACCACCACCACCACCACCACCACCACCACCACCACTGGATCAGGGTGTAGCAGCCATCCTACCCCAGATTTTACAGACTCTTCAGGATGTCAATGCCACTCTACATGGAGGATTAGGAGGAGGACATGTAGCTAGTCATGACAGAGCCCCTTCCATTGAGGGTCGGTATCCCTTTGACCCGGTAGGGGCATAGAGGATAGAACTCCCATGTGGAGTCAGCCAGAGTAGAGTCACCATGTAGGGGACAAGGTGACCGAGTTTTATAGCGTAGAGAGAAGTCTCAGAGCCTTAGGCTTAGGGATGAGCACACCAAGAGACCTAGAGGCCATCAGACCACTATTGCAGATCACATTACGGAGATCCCAAGCTTCAAACATCACATTACTTAGGTGACATGGGTTGATTTTAGGTAGAGGATTGGCTAGTGAGCTCTTCAAGATTTTTCCTTGTTCTAGCAACATGAAAGCTTGTGTTGCGATCCATCTACTAAGGGATGGATCAGGAGTATGGTGGAGAACAAAGGAGTAGAAGCTCCATGTAGATTTAGAGACAGGTGACACAGGAGCGATTTGAGGAGAGATTCAAAAGAAGGTATTTGTCATGAAGGTTCATACAGTAGAGGATCGACGAGTTTCATGACCTCCGACAAATATCTCTTTCAGTAGTAGAGTACGAGAGTAGATTTCTAGATCTGATCCAAAGTATGTTGAGTATATGCAGGATGAGTAGGTGTGGATTCACGGGTTCATTCGGGGTCTAAATTTATATATTGGAGGTGCAATGTAGATCCACTACCCACAGACATTAGTTGAGGCCATCAAGAAGGCCTATATAACAGAGGAGACTCGGTGGAAGACCCAGAAGGCTAGAGACCAAGTCTAGAGCTGCATACAGTAGATGTAGGATAGTAGATCGAGGAAGTTAGTACCTCTCCCTCATGCTTTGGCCGGGGTTTAGCACAATCATCATTTAGGCCACCACAACAACAAGTGCATGCTGCAGCATTCCCACCCACCTCATAGACCTCCACATAGAGCTGATGCACAGAGAGGTCAGAGTACAAGGCCTCCTCCTAGGGGTCCCATCAAGACACAGGGTGGACCTAAAGCTCAGTCAGTGGGATATCGCTAGTGGAGACCTTAGCAAACCGCAACTAGATCATCAAGATCATGCCATAGACTTCGGGGCACCTAGTAGAGGTGCTACTCATTGGGGAGGATTAAGAGGATTTTGGATGTGACATTACTAGACACTTTTGGAGAGATCCCATAGAACCCTAACAAAAGGGTAAAAAATAGATCTCAGAGCTGACTATTGGTGACATGGGACGCAGCCACAAGATTTATACAGTGGTTGAGAACCACTAGGTAGAGCATCAAAGCACAATCATTGAGACTATAGGTAGCATTAGTGGTATTCCTACCTTTGTATTGTTTGATTCTGGCTCTTCTGATTCGTTCATTACACCGTCTTTAGTAGAGCGATGTAGAGGCTGCTGGCGATTAGGTAGGGTCTTAGTTGGGATGTCGAGATGGCTTCTAGAGCCAAGATCTCTGTAGACTCCTTAGTTAAGGAGTGTGTAGTGGATTTGGGACCTTTCACCACTACCTCAGATCTCTGTATCCTTCCTTTGGGCTCGTATGGAGTCATTTTAGGTATGGATTGGTTATCTGCACACAGGGCCAAGATGGATTGTTACCACAAGACTATATCTTGTGTAGATGATTTAGGAGTTGAGTTGGTGATTTCGAGTCAGAGACCCATTTCTATTCACACCATCTCTGCTATGTAACTTAAGCGGTGTGTGTGACGGGGTTTTCATATGTATGCTATTATAGTTAGTGATAGATCAGAGGATGGGTCTAGTGGACCATCGCTAGATGATCATCCCATCTTGAGAGAGTATGCTGATGTATTTCTAGGGGAGCTACCAAGGTTACCACCCCCACGTGAGATTTATTTTCATATAGATCTAGTTCTGGAGTAAATCCTATCTCACGAGAACCTTATCGGATGACCACCCCAGAGCTCTATGAGCTCAAGTTGTAACTTGAGGGCCTTTTGGAGAAATTCCTTATCCATGCTAGTGTATCCCCTTAGGGTGCACTAGTGATCTTTGTGAAGAAGAAGGATGGATCTTTGCGGTTGTGTATTGATTACTGCCAGTTGAATAAGGTAACAATCAAGAATCGTTATCCCCTTCCACATATTGATGACTTATTTGATCAGATGAAGGGAGCCACAATTTTCTCTAAGATTTATCTTAAGTCAGGCTACCATTAGCTGAGGATTTCAGAGGTGGACATTCATAAGACCGCCTTCCACACGAGATATGGGCACTATGAGTTCACAGGCGGTGCCTTTGGTTTGACTAATGCCACCGCAATGTTCATGAGTTTGATTAATGGGGTATTCAAAACCTTCTTAGATCGCTTCATGCTTATCTTCCTAGATGACATCTTGATATAATAACGTACATGTGAGGAGCATGAGGAGAACTTTTTCCAAGTTATTTAGTGTCTTCTGGGAGAAGCAACTTTACGAGAACTTGGAGAAGTGTGCTTTCTTTCGAGACAGAGGTACAATATTTGGGTCATATCTTTTTGGGAAAGGTATACATTGTCAAAATTTCCCCCAGGGTAAATTTCGATAACATGCATCAGAGTATTCAAGTCCCAGGCAGATTGATTGATTCGGGGCCAAAAATCATGTTGCTAGAGTCCCCTCAAATATTTTCTAAGTCCCCTGTCTGAGAGGAAAAGAGCAAGCTCTGAGAAAATGTAGAAGGGTTGCAGAAGGCAAGTAGGTTGATCCAGGAAAAAATCATAAAAATGACTAAGTCCTAGCCCTAGGGGCAGTCGGGACATTTGGGACAAAAAGGCCCGAACCGGCCGGCTCGGCCGAAGTAAGCACAAACAGCTGCAAAGCAACAGGGACATCTGGGACAAAAGTACGCGGTGGACGCGAAATGCCGGTTCGACCGAGAGGAAAAAATTGGCTAACTGCTGAGAGAGACGCCTGTGGGACAATCGGGCCAAAAAGGCGCGAACCGGCCGAACCGGCCGAAATGAGTCCAGAGGGTCCAAAATCAAATGGGACGTCTGGGACAAATGGACGCGAAATGCCCGAACCGGCCGAAATGAGCACAAAGGGCCCAAAATCAAATGGGACATCCGGACAAATGGAGGTGAAGTACGCGAAGGAGCCGAATCAGCCGAGGACCAATCAGAAGCTGCCACGTGTCCTCACAAGAGAAAATTCAAAAAGTCAATGGGCGAGTTTTCGACCACCGATCCGAACCAATCAGATAATGCCACGTGTCATCCAAGTGGCAGAGCGCGGGAAAAATTCCAAAATCCGTTTTGGTCTGCTCCGTGCCCTAAATCTTCAGATCGCCATATCTTTTGATCCAGAGCTCGGATTTCCACGTTCTTTATATCAACGGAAAGCTGTTGAGATGCTCTACATGATTCTGGGATCAATCTCGAGTTTTGGTGCAGTCTAAGAGAGAAAATCAAGAAACGGCTCTGACGTGTGGTAATGGCCAGAAGCGACCTTTCAACAACCCGTTTTAATGCTAATGGGTCGCATTCTTCTTCTGCACGGCCAGAAGTGACATTTTAGCGGCCAAATTAATACAAATGGGTCGCATTCTCCTCCAAAATCAGTCAAAGATGGCAGGGTATGGGTTGGAAAGGTATCCCATGCCGTTTTTATGCATCTGCAGTCAATGAGGAATGGGCTTGCATGTTTTCCTACGTTTCTGTCCCCTGGGTTCGACCCATGCAATGTAAAAGCCAGATTTGGCTCATTTTGAAGAGGTTGTTCATTCTTTCTACTCTGCCCTCCCTTCTTTTCTTCTCTAGGGTTGAAAATGGAGTTCGAACCTCCTCCCTTGCTCTGTAATGGCGTTTTTGCCTTTTACTAATGGAATGATGTTCTGTGCAAACTTCTGGAGCAACAAAACGTGTTTTGTGATGCATCTGTCCATCCTTCCTCGTTTTTGCTTGTCCTCTTCTTGCCTCTCTTCATTGCAGGTATTTGTGCATGTTTGAATGTTCATTGCAGGTTTGGAGCTGTGTTCATGGAGTTTTGGGACATTTTCTGTGTGAAATCTATCCTTGGGCCTGTGATGCATCTGTCCATCCTTCCCATTGCTCACCTCTCTTTGTCCCATGGCAGTTTTGATAGATGTCCAACATTCTCCTTCTCTGGTGTATCACCGTTTTAGTGTAGGCTTTTTCTGTTTTTTCCTTTCTCTCTCTCTCTCTCTGTCTCCTTGGCATGGTTAGATTAGGATTAGATTAGCTTGCCTGCACTGGAATAGCTTGTGGCAGGTAGTTTAGGAGCAGGAACCAGCCTTCTCTGGAGATTCCTCTCTCGGTTTCACAAGTCCCCACGCTTGGAGAGAGGTTTCCATGTTGTGCAATCACACTGGATGCCTGAACATCAACCTAGAAGCCTGATGTGCATCCAGGGGTGCTGTGATTTTGCACCAACAGTTTTGGCACGCCCGGTGGGACCTTAGAGGTCTTTCACTTCATCTTTTGCAGGTTGGTGTGTTCCTGTGAAGATTTCAGCCTTTGGAGGCACTTGCAAACACATCTGGCGACTCCATCTGATCAGCAACCCATTTCTCTGAGCTTGCAGACCCGTTTCCATACATTTTCATCCATCTTTCTTTCCATCCCTTTCATTCTTTTCCATTCCATGAAGTTGTGCAATCATGACTTCATTTCCATCATGGATTTCACATCAACAACAACAATATATTCCACCTCCAACACGTTTTACAAATCCTCCAAATCAGCATTTTGAGCAGATTCAAGATCAGTATGCATACCCATATGAGCAGCAGTGCCAAAGTCAGTTTGGCTATGGAGCTTTCCAAGAGCAAGAGTATGCATACAATGAAGACAATCAGATCCAAGATGCTGGTCTGTTGGAGAAAATCCAAAAGATGGAGGTGGGGATGGTGCAGTCCAGAGCAACAGCTCAAATGAGAGCTTTCGGAATCGGTTACAGGACTCCTTGTCCATGGGGAGGCCCTTTTCCAAGACACTTCAGCCCTCAGGAGAAGCTGGACTTCATGATAAAGATGCTGCCCCAACTTGCACAATGGACAGCAGAAATAGAGGCCTACAGACTTGTTGTTGAACAACCTTGTCAATGGGTAAGTTCTACACCATCATCTGGTTTTTCTCTTTCCATTACTCAAGCAGCACCATCTCATTCAAACTCCCCATCTGCTGTCCCATGTGTTGAATCCATCCCTCCATCCCCTAGTCTTCCACCCCATCTTGATTCTTCTTTCCTTTTCCCTTCCAAACAGTCATCCCCTCCACAAGAGCTAACAGAAATACCCCCTCCTCCAAAGAAACAAGAGTTTCTACCTCCTCCACCACCACAAAAAAATGTAAAATCAATCGAGTTTCAACCCATTCCTCCTTTTGCATTCCCAATTCCATGTGGGAAAGAAGAAATTGTAAAAATCAGTCATCAAGAGGACAACAAGAGGAAGAGCCCGAAAAAGAAATGACAGACGGCTTGAAGATTTGGGCTGCCAAATTTGGGATGACACAGATCCCTTTCTTTGGTGAAGCCCACGGAAGAGGCCGAGGTTGAACAAATGGTGGTTAGGACTGATTTGGTTGCAGCGAGAAGAAGAAGATCTTGCGAGTCCCAACTTATCCTCTAAAGCAGCCAGATTGAAGAGTTTGACTTGACAAACTTCATGCTGGAGAAGGAGTTCAATCAAGAGCAAGATTTCCTTCAAACATTGGAGGAAGGAGAAGCTGCTCCAAATCCAAAAGAAGAGGAGCACAATCTAGCTATGGAGGAGAAAAACGCAGATCCAAGGGCTTTGAGCACAAAGCAGGTTACAGAAGAACCTTCAGTTCTTCTTTCCACTTCATCTCTCTCAAGTTCTAGCACTGAAAAGGAGTTTGATCTCTCAAACTCAATATTGGAGAGTGAAGGAAACCATGGTGGTCAAGTTGCAGATCAAGAGGACACCATGGAGGAAGTTGAACACGAGCAGCAGGACAGCAATGAGGCAGTTTACCTGTCAGATTTGGAGGACTGTTTTGATGGAGAAGAGCCGGTTGAGTTTTCACCATTCTCTCTTTCATCATCCACATTCCAAACACAAGAGTCTGCTGTCATGAAGGAGAGCATTCATTTGCAGCAGCCTGCATCTTATAGCAGCCCTTTGGAACCAAAATTGGAAGATTTAAATCTTCCATGTTCTTCATCGGAGGAAGAGAAAGGGCAGAAGGGTCCTACCATTTCTTCCACGTCATCCATTCAGGTGGGTCTACAAGAAGACTCCATTCTTGGAGTTGAAAATCAGAGCTATGGGCATGTCAAACGGATCAGACCTTGCCCAATCAGGTATTTGGCTTCATTGGAGCCAAAGGAGAAGCCACAACCAGTCATGCTTGCTTCTGAGCATGAGGATGAGCTACAAAGTACCAAGGATCAGCTGCCATACCTCTCCAATCCAAATGCAGAGCAACTAAAAGAGGTATTGGATTTTTCAGTTGATACCTTGATGATTTGGATAGAAGACCAGCTTCTTGTTGATTTTCCATCCATCCAAACAGCCATGATCAGTGCCAAATCAATTGCATGGCTGCCAATTTTGAAGAAAGGAAGCTATTTCTCACAACCAGTTGCAGGGTTTGTTTAGCTTGCCTTTGCTTCCAGTTAGAGTAGAGTAGCTAGGTTTGCTTTCAGCAGAAGAAGTGCTTGTGCACACTCTGCATGTTCCATTTGGGGCATGTATGATTTTCAGTTCTGTACATAGTTTTGGTGTTGCTGGTTTTGCTCTTGCACAGTTCTTTTCAGTGGTTTTTGGTGAGAACAACTCCATGTCCGGTGGGTTTCAAGTGGCTCAGAGGGAGGTTTTCAAAGTTCAGATCAGTTGCGGGTTACAACTCATGACTCCATGCCCAATGGATTGCTTCAGGCTACTGGTCTTTTCATCTAGCAGGCAGATGCCCCGCTGAGTCGTCAAAACTGTTGTCAAAATTTCCCCCCCCAGGGTAAATTTCGATAACATGCATCAGAGTATTCAAGTCCCAGGCAGATTGATTGATTCGGGGCCAAAAATCATGTTGCTAGAGTCCCCTCAAATATTTTCTAAGTCCCCTGTCTGAGAGGAAAAGAGCAAGCTCTGAGAAAATGTAGAAGGGTTGCAGAAGGCAAGTAGGTTGATCCAGGAAAAAATCATAAAAATGACTAAGTCCTAGCCCTAGGGGCAGTCGGGACATTTGGGACAAAAAGGCCCGAACCGGCCGGCTCGGCCGAAGTAAGCACAAACAGCTGCAAAGCAACAGGGACATCTGGGACAAAAGTACGCGGTGGACGCGAAATGCCGGTTCGACCGAGAGGAAAAAATTGGCTAACTGCTGAGAGAGACGCCTGTGGGACAATCGGGCCAAAAAGGCGCGAACCGGCCGAACCAGCCGAAATGAGTCCAGAGGGTCCAAAATCAAATGGGACGTCTGGGACAAATGGACGCGAAATGCCCGAACCGGCCGAAATGAGCACAAAGGGCCCAAAATCAAATGGGACATCCGGGACAAATGGAGGCGAAGTACGCGAAGGAGCCGAATCAGCCGAGGACCAATCAGAAGCTGCCACGTGTCCTCACAAGAGAAAATTCAAAAAGTCAATGGGCGAGTTTTCACCACCGATCCGAACCAATCAGATAATGCCACGTGTCATCCAAGTGGCAGAGCGCGGGAAAAATTCCAAAATCCGTTTTGGTCTGCTCCGTGCCCTAAATCTTCAGATCGCCATATCTTTTGATCCAGAGCTCGGATTTCCACGTTCTTTATATCAACGGAAAGCTGTTGAGATGATCTACATGATTCTGGGATCAATCTTGAGTTTTGGTGCAGTCTGAAGAGAGAAAATCAAGAAACGGCTCGACGTGTGGTAATGGCCGGCGACCTTTCAACAACCCGTTTTAATGCTAATGGGTCGCATTCTTCTTCGCACGGCCGAAGTGACATTTTAGCGGCCAAATTAATACAAATGGGTCGCATTCTCCTCCAAAATCAGTCAAAGATGGTAGGGGTATGGGTTGGAAAGGTATCCCATGCCGTTTTTATGCATCTGCATCAATGAGGAATGGGCTTGCACGTTTTCCTACGTTTACGTCCCCGGGTTTGACCCATGCAATGTAAAAGCCAGATTTGGCTCATTTTGAAGAGGTTGTTCATTTTTTCTACTCTGCCTCCCTTCTTTTCTTCTCTAGGGTTGAAAATGGAGTTCGAACCTCCTCCCTTGCTCTGTAATGGCGTTTTTGCCTTTTACTAATGGAATGATGTTCTGTGCAAACTTCTGGAGCAACAAAATGTGTTTTGTGATGCATCTGTCCATCCTTCCTCATTTTTGCTTGTCCTCTTCTTGCCTCTCTTCATTGCAGGTATTTGTGCATGTTTGAATGTTCATTGTAGGTTTGGAGCTGTGTTCATGGAGTTTTGGGACATTTTCTGTGTGAAATCTATCCTTGGGCCTGTGATGCATCTGTCCATCCTTCCCATTGCTCACCTCTCTTTGTCCCATGGCGCTTTGATAGATGTCCAACATTCTCCTTCTCTCGGTGTATCACCGTTTTAGTGTAGGCTTTTTCTGTTTTTCCTTTCTCTCTCTCTCTCTCTGTCTCTCTTGCACGGTTAGATTAGGATTAGATTAGCTTGCCTGCACTGGGAATAGCTTGTGGCGGGTAGTTTAGGAGCAGAACCAGCCTTCTCTGGAGATTCCTCTCTCGGTTTCACAAGTCCCCACGCTTGGAGAGAGGTTTCCATGTTGTGTAAATCACACTGGATGCACGAACATCAACCTAGAAGCCGATGTGCGTCCGGGGTGCTTTGTGATTTTGCGCCAACAAAGTATCATTGTCGATCCTTCCAAGATTAGAGCCATTATGGATTAGCCATCACCCACTACATGTGATCGAGGTACACATGACTTCATGGGATTAGCAAAATACTATAGGATATTTGTTCAGGACTTCTCTCAAATTGAGCACCCTATCACTTCGCCTCAGAGGAAATGGAAGAAGTTTGTTTGGTCAGACAGATATGAGCGGGCCTTCAGCTCACTAAAGGAGTTCCTCACTATAACACCTATCCTTGCGAGTCTTTAGATCCAAAGGGTGAGTTCTTTGTTTTCACGGATGCTTCTTTAGCAGGGCTTAGATGTGTGTTTATGTAGGAGGGTAGATTAGTGGCTTTTGAGTCTCGAAAACTTCAAAGATCATGAGCTTAATTATCTAACTCATGATCTTGAGCTTACAACAGTTGTGCATGCTTTGGTTATATGGAGGCATTTTCTTCTTGGTCAAAGATTCACACTTAGGATAGATCACTTGAGTCTTCGTCACCTCTTCACACAATCCAATATCAATGCTCGTCAACGGCGTTGGATGGAGTTTCTTTATGATTATGATATGGATATAGAGCATGTGAAGGGGAAGGAGAATGTTGTAGTAGACGAAGACATGTGGCTATGGCCACTTTAGTGAGCACATTTACTGGAGCGAGATTATTCAACAACTTCCTCCTCTGATAGCTTCTACATTACAAGATCTGAGTAGAGATTGAGTCTCAGAGACCCCTTGAGGGGAATTTTGATGGTTTTTCCCTAGAGATAGATGGTTTTCTCGGGCACGAGGTAGGATATATGTTCCCGAGAGATGGAGGCTTGAGGCAGGACATCTTGGTAGAGGCACATTATGCACCCTATTCAGCCCATCCTGGTGTGAAGAAGATGCATGCCACCTTAAGACAGTGGTATCATTGGAGAGGACTTTTTCGAGATGTGGCCTAGTTTGTGTCACAATGTTAAGAGTTCCACAGAGTTAAGGTTAGGCATCAACATCCAGCAGGCCTTCTTTATCCTCATGCTATATTGGAATGGAACCATTTCTATGGATTTCATTATTGGGCTACCGATGTCGAGATATCACCATGACACCATTATGGTCATGGTGGATAAATTGACAAAAGTGGCTCACTTTTCTATAGTGAAGACCACTTATACAGCTAGAGTAGTGGCACGGGTATATTTGGATGAGATTGTCAGGTTACACAGGATTTTGCGGAAGATCATTTGTGACCGCGATCCTTTATACACTTCACATTTCTAGACTACCATGCAGTATGTCTTTGGGATGAGAATCAACTTCATTACAACATATCATCTTGAGATAGATGGACAGACTGAGTGGGTGAATAAGATTTTAGAGGACATGCTCAGGATGTATGTGATAGATCAGCAGTCTAAATGGGAGGAGTACATGTACTTAGTGGAGTTTTCCTACAATAATAGTTTTTAGAGTTCTATAGGCATGGCTCCATTTCAGGCTTTATCTGGTAGAGAGTGTAGGACACCTCTTAGCTAGGATAGGTTAGAGAACAGAGTATCTCTTAGACCAACTCTTTTACAAGACATGGATCAGCAGGTGGTGTTGATCAGGCAGAGATTGTTGGAGGCACAGGACAGGTAGAAGAAGTATGCAGATCAACATAGGATCGATTGTAGTTTTGATGTGGGCATGAAGGTGTTCCTTTGTGTTAGGACACACAAGAGCCCTATCCATTATGGAAAAGGTTCTAAGTTACCTCCTAGATTCATGGGTCCTTTTGAGATCTTGGAGCGTATCAGCCCTTTGGTCTACCTTCTAGCATTGCCACCCAGCTTGTCTCGCATACATTATGTTTTTCATGTTCCAGTTCTCAAGAGATACATTATAGATCCTTCTCATGTGTTAGATTGGACATCATTATAGGTGCAGGATCAGGGGCAGGTGATGGTGGAGCCCGTTTGCATCCTAGATCACATGACCCTAGGCTTTCAAGGTAGAGAGGTTGATTAGGTTCGGGTGCAGTGGGACAAATATGATGAGATTGTAGCTACATGAGAGGATGATACTTCATTACGAGTTCAGTTTCCACATTTGTTCCAGTGACTTCTAAGAGGAAGTCAAGTCTAAGGGGAGGGGATGTAGTGCCCACTTCCTTTGACACATGTTGATACTTATTTTGATATGGTTGATTACATTATGGACATTATTATGTTTTGATTTAGTATGATGTTAGACATTTGATCATGGATTATTGTTGATCTTGATTTGGTTATGATGCATGATGATTATTAGAGACACTCATATATGAATGATGATATACTATTTGACATGGATGTTTTATGGATGTTGTTCGGACATGTGATTTTTGATATTATGAGTAGATCTAGAAAATGGATATTATATGATGATGATCGAGTTGTTTATATAAATTGTATGTGATAATATTAAATTGCTTTGATTTTTTTGTGATTCACATATTTAGATAATTTTGTGATGATATTTATATTCATTTTAGATGTTCGATATGGCCATGAGGTCAAGGAGGTATTTGTGTTTTATAGGTTAATATCACAACAAACATCGGGGATCGGAGACCAACCACAATGTAATACTAGGTGAATTCAACAAGGACATCATGGCAACATGTTTTATTGTCTTGTGTTTGTTGTTGTTAGGGATTCCCATGGGGGGATCACCTCGTATAGGTGACCATGGGTTTTGTATATTTTATTAATGTGGTTTCTTTTGTTTATTGTTGTATGTATTTTATTATTTAATTAAAATTGTGGTAGATTAATGTGAGAAATCATATGGTTAAAATTTAAATAAATCAAATTGGGATATGAGAAAGTAATAATAGAAGGTGTTGGATCTTAGTATTAAATATGGAAGGAATGTGTAAGTTTGTGTAAGAGTTGTGTAAGCCAAATTTTAGAGTAAGAAACCCTCCACCTCCTAGGAAATTCGAATTTGTCCTTGGGGGCTGTTTTTGGAAGCTTGTGGGACAAGTAAAACTTGTCCCATACCTCTCAATTTAATTTAAAAACCATAATTATGGTTGGAGGGGTGATTTTAGACTTTTATAATGCATTTTATTAATCATGTTACAAGTTTTAATTGCACTCTCTTACATTTTATTTAATTTGCAGTCCTTTGGGGTGTGGGATTTTTGGAGTGTGCAAGTAAATTGTCATATTTTCACCCACCTCTTTATTATGCTTGGGAGAATGAAATTTTATCTTTTGTGTTTGGAGTTGAGGATGTGTGATGTGGCATCCTACATGGATCCCCATCATCCTCTTCTCTTCCCTCTTCTATAACATACGAGAATCTTTGCTTGTTTTGAGTTGTTGAATCATTTTGCATACTTCTTTAGGCATGCATTTTTGTTGTTTAGAGCTCTTGTAGATTTGGGAGGAGATTGGAGATAATTTCATACTTGCCATTATTGTTTTGGGACCATATTTTTAGCATTGAAAGCTTGTTATTGGAAATAAAAGCCACCATGGAAAGGTAGGATCTTAGCTCTTCTTTTTTATTGTTATTTCTTTTTGTATGAATGAATGGTACATGTTTTTGATTTATTTTTGGCTGGTTGCATAGACTACCATAGGGATGTTGTAGGAGAAGGATATGGGGAATCCATGTGGGGGCATAAGGGAATGCCAAAGTGGCATCATATTTTGTGGATGGAGTTTGGGTTTGGGATCCACCATGGAAAATAAATAGTTTACATTTCTTACTTTTTGGGGGCATAAGGATATGTGTGGTGAAATTTATTGGTGGTTTATTCTAGTGGATGCCCAATTCCCATTGGGAGGCATAAGTAGCTTGCCCCATAGTCCTTGCTCCTTTGGCTAGCATGATGAAGCCTGAGTTTTTGTTTGGATGTTTGCTAATGTAGTTGTAAACTATTGTTTTTGTTTGGACTGTGTATTTATTGAATTATGCATGTTGAAATAATGTTGTGTGTTGTGGAAGCCAGTTGTTGCCATGGGTTCAATCACACCTGTTATTGTATTGTGGTTGGGGTTCGAGGGAAAATGATGAAGGATGGCTTATCCTTTCATTGGATGTCTTGGTTGGGTGGAGAGTGTTGCATTTCCCTCACTTTTGTTGTGATCAATTTGGAAGAAAAAGAAAACTTGCATGTTGTTGTTCTGGAGCAGAAGAAGATAGTTTTGCTAGCCCCTTGTGAAACAAATTCATTTGTAACCTTTCCCACCTTGATGTGAATGGAATTGTAATATATTTGTGAAGAAAAGATGTTGTAATTGGTTATGAAATTTGCATATTCGAATTGTGAAAGATATCTACATTCTATTATGTACATTTGAAAGAAAGAAAGTGAAATTTGTTAATTGCATTCAACGAATGGAAAAATGTAAAGATGTATTTCATTTTGAATGAATAAATAATTGCAATACTTTCCCTTATTTGCATGGCTGTGTTGAATTGGAATATCAAATAGTGATTTGAAATCCTTGTTTTGGAATATGGAAAAAAAGGGAAGAAACATGTAGGGTGTAATTGTATTATTTTGCCTTGTTTTCAAATATGATTTTGAGGAAAGATAGAAAATGGATTCTTTATTTTAGTGATTGCTTGAAGAAGTAAAACACTTTAGTGATTAAATGTTTCATTCTATGGAAAAAATAGATAGTTTGATCTCTATTTGGAAAGAAGAAATACACGTGGAAATAATGCAGTATTTTGTATCCTTGGAAATGTGTAAAATGGAATTCAATATTGTTTTTGATTTAGAATGATTTTTTTATAAACAACTGAATGTATTAGATTAGATTAGAAATGAAATACCACACTTAAATGATGAAATTGATATACAGATTTTCTAGAAATGGATCTCTGTTGTAAATTTAAAACTGGAAAATAAATTTAATCAAAATGTACAGTTCGGGCCTGCACATTATAATCAACTTGGAAATGTTAAAATTTAGCATGTTGTATTATCAAGGAACTCAAATTGACAAAGAACACTTAAGAAAACAATTTAAAACATTGTAAAATCGAGCCCAATCCCTTTCACAATCATTTTCTGTCAATTGTTGGAAAAATGTAAATTAGAAATCAAAGAAGTGAAATTACCTCCCTAAACCATTTTGAATCCTTCCTAGAATGATCCTCCATGTTTGTTTGGCATGTTGAGTGGAGGAGATCAAATTGAATCAAATTTATAAGCTAAAAATTACCGGTTTGCTATTTAAAATATTGCGAGTTATTTTTGCAAAAATGACCCCTTAAACTTTATCAAAATGTAAAATTTATGATTTTGTGTAGAGAGGGAATCGAGAGCTTTCTAGAAGGTCCTTGTTTTCCTAAAACCAAGCTTCCTATCCAAAGTTATGGCCCTCTCAAGTTTTTTTCCTTTGAGGGAAAATTTTCCTTGGTGGGCCCAACTTTCGAAATTTTCTCGTTGATAATAAATCCTTAGAAAATTTTGGTGAAAATTGTTATAATTATCCTTACCGCTCGCAACCAACCAAAGGCTGCCATATGGTAGCATGGGGTGACAATAGGGTTGGGAAATCCTCACGACCTTTCCTTTATTTTTGAATTTTTGTTTTGGAAAAAAATTCAAAGGACCCCATGGCCTCGCACTCCTCCCCGCCTTGGTGAAGACCCTTCCACGACACGCAAACCCGTGCATCAAACCTCTCCCTTTTTCCTCCCTCGATGAAATCTCCCAAATGCTCCCACCACCGCTCCCTTTCCTCCTTACTTCCCCATGTTGTTTGGTTGAGCGCCACATGTCCCTGGTGGACCCATGGGTGTGTGAGTGCTCATTGGATTCTTTCCCTCCCTTTGGTGAAATTTTCCAACCTTCCTGCGTGAGCTTGGAGCCCGACACATGTCCCTGGTGGCACAGTGGAGGCATGGCCACAAATGGGAATTTTCTCCCACGCAAGAAAATTTTCAAACACCGCCCCGTGATCCGCCAACCCGACAAAGGGTCTTCTTCCCCATTCAACATGTGTCCCCTTCGGGAATATTTGACCTATAAGGTTCGTCGATCCATAACTGGAGTTTAACAAGGAGTTAGGAGGACTTATTTATATCGTCAGAAAGGTGAGAAAATTTCCTATCCAATCAGAATGATTTAGGGAAATTTTGAATGTGTTAAGTGTCAAAAAAATCAAGTTGAAAATCTGATCCTGTTAGTTAGAGAGTGGGTATGGTGATATTTTACCCCCGAACCTAGTTGAAAACTTCTAACCCTAAAATTTGGACCTTGTGACCTCGATAATTGTTAGTAAATGAAAAGTGTGGTCTAGTAATCTAAACTTCTTCCAACTTGTTAGTGTCAACTTTTGTCTTGTAGCACTGTTTGTAGACACTTCTAATCAAAAAAATATATTTCATAATTTTTCCCGACTAATCCTAGGTTGTTTCTTTGGTATCAAGTGGGTTGTTTTAACAGAATAAAAAATGGAGTGCAACACAACTAGAACACATCACTATCAACATGGTGTTTCATTAATCCAGATTAGGCAAACAGATTAAAAGGTTAAATTAATTTCCTCCTTGGCATGAGGGGATGTAGGGCCCATCAACACAAACATATCAATTAATTCACACTAACAGAGGGATAAAATATTTATGTATTTGAAAAACTTTCTCTACTCAAAGAGAGGTCAAAACATTACTTGGCATATACTTGTGTCATAACTATTGTACATATTTTTATAGTTTGCTATGATAAGAGGGTATGAGAAATACTCAAAATATCACAATAAAAATGCTAGGGAAAAAAAGAGTTTAGATAATCCTATAGTAGCTCAAGGAAACCTTTCAATTAGCTAAAAACATTATATTATGTATTTTATAAATTTAGGGCATGCAATAGATATTTATACAATCAGGGTTGTTTAATCATACATTTGCGCTCAATCTCATAAGCTTACTCATTCCATAATCCAAAATATAAGTCAAAAGTTACACTTACACTCACTAAACACATTTCTTATAAGTTTTATTAATTAATATATTACTTTTATTATGATATCACATACTTGTGTCATTAAGGAACACCACTATTGTTGCCATGATATCTCACCATTATATAAAGACGACAATTTATTTATTTATTTTACTTCTAGGGAATAAAAATGGAAAAAAAATCTTTATATTTTAACAAAGTTTTATTTCTTCTATTAATCCACCAGGATTAGTGTAAGGAATCATCTTCCTATTGTTCCAATTTACTTATTAAGTTTCAAGGTCCAAACCCCTCAATTAGATTTTTATTGTGTTCAAGTTAATCACGTTACCAATTAGATCTTAATGAGTAGGAAGATTCAAATATATCACATTGTTACCTTTATAATAATAAGAGATCTATCAACAAATATGCGACATAACAATGTTTTGAGATTTTACCAAAGAATTACAAGCATCACTGATCCACTCCAAGTGGGTCTCTATAAGTATCAAAATCATTTACGATGAAAATACCATTAAAGATACAAATTTAATTTGATGAGTTTAGGAGGTTTAGATTGGTTTTGGAAAGAAAAAATGGTTTTTGTTTAGGATCAAAATATTTTCACATAATAAGACAAGGAGAGTTTCCAAACGAACTCATACTTCCACAAGATACCACCAAGCAAGCAACAAGATGACAAGGGAAAATTTACTCCAAGGACACCACATTTCCCATCCATAAGACATCAAATACAAGAGGAAAATCAACTAATTTACCCAACATGGCCTCTATGGCCAAGATTTATAGCTTTAAAAGAAAGGGTACGACATAAGCACAACTAAGATTAAAATCTTAAGATCTAAAAAACAAAAATCTCTAAGAGCAAGGTCCAAAAGACCCCAAGGTATCCATACATGTCTCAACATAACCCAATACTTAATAGATTATAGAGTGGTATACATAACAATTTTAAAATGTTAAGGCAAGGGTAGATCTATTTACGGGTCATCGAGAGCAAAATAAGTATACTTAATTAAGCACATTGCCCATATGGGATTTAATCTAGCCATATTTACCAAGACACCTATAGTTCAACTTTTGATCCTTTCTAAAATAAAACAAGGAAACCATGTTAAAAATTAGCATGCCATTGGAGGAACATCACATCCAAACAAAACAATATCCACTAAAACCTACAATCATCTAAGAGTTAATCTGATCCTAACACAATCCATAAGCCCATAACCAAAACACATCTACTTTGATAAGGAATAGAGCTCTTACCAGGGTGCAAGAGAATCATGACCACTACTATCCAAAATACAAAATAGACTGCAAAACAAAGAGCACTCTCTCTCTATAAAGTTGTAGTAACAAAAGATTCACTCCAATATCCTAGAGCCATAAAGTCCAGTCATTCCAAAACCAAAGGCATAACTTGAAACACCTAAGAATACAATCAAAGAACCGAGGGTAGAACCAACTCATCAAAAGATAAGGTAGAATCACATAACATTTAGCCAAGTATCCAATAAGATAAAAGAGCTCGAGTCACCAATCAATGGTAAAATCAAAGAAATATCAAAAATCAAAGAAAATGGCTAAGTATCCGCATTGCAATCCCGAAAAATTTCACAATAAGATTTAAAAATGTAATAAAAATATCCTCATAAATTCT
Source organism: Taxus wallichiana var. yunnanensis (assembly GCA_018340775.1). Lineage (NCBI taxonomy): Eukaryota > Viridiplantae > Streptophyta > Pinopsida > Cupressales > Taxaceae > Taxus > Taxus wallichiana. Next base: position 456,698,245 of record CM031243.1, read on the forward strand.
CAATCGAATCATATAATAAAATGTTTGTTAAAATGCACATCCCTAGCCACTCTGTTGTAGAATCGACTAGTAGATACCAAAAATTGATGCACAAGTTAAAATAGTGGGTGGACAGGGAAAATATTCAACAACCATGAAATACTCAACACCATGTAAAAATGAAATCCTCTAGTGCACATAGGAAACCTAGGGGCATTAAAGGTGGAGACAAGGAAAAAAAGATCCAATCTCCTGGATTGCAAGAAATGGAGATCAAAATTGTGCTCCTCTCAAATTAGGGATATCCTCTGATGGGGATGGCTAAGGCGACCAAATCCATTAAACACTAATAAATCCCCTTCCCCTTCTACAAAGACTATTATGCATTGATTTAGTGATGGAGAGAGAGAAACATGGGTCATATAGAACTAGGGAAAACATAACAGTGCTAATAGGTCTAGATCTTATGCCGCAAAGTCTCAAAACAGAAGGAGAATGCCAAAAATGAGTTCTCAAAACCCTCTCAGGATACCCCGACACTTAAAATCAATGAGGATATGTTTCTGAAGGCTCTTAAGGATGAGGAAAATCTATCCCAGCTAGGTCTTCTATGCAAATTTAACAAATTTTTGCCTAAAAATTCTCAACTTTCATGACTGGATAGCCCAAAGATGGAGAGAAAAGTTACAAGGTAAGATTGAGCTTTACCCTTATGCTAAATCTTATTTCATTATTGTCTTTAAAACCCCTGAAGATAGGGATTTAATTTTTATCCAACATTGGGTTTGGGGGGAATAGATGATTATGGCCAAGCCATGGTATCTATCTTTTGACCCTTTAAAAGAATCTTTCGATACCTTCCCAATTTGGGTTTGCTTTCTGGACTCCCGCTTCAGCTTTGGAATAGATCTTATCTCATTTCTATACTGAGAATAATCTAGGCTCATGTGCAGCAGTTGATGATAAAACCTCCATTCAAACACATACTATTTATGATTGAATCCTTGTAGATCTCGATGCCTGTAAAACCTTACCAGCAAAAATCAATCTACAGATCGGTAAAGGGATCTAGATATAGAGGCTAGACTATGAGGGAATTTCCATCAAATTTTGGCATTTCTTCCAAGTTGGTCATATTACAGATGATTTTGAACATTCCAAATGTAAGAAAAAACTTACATGGTGGAAGGATTCTCTACCCAAACATCTTACAATTGATTCATATCCAGTTGAGGAATCTAGTGCCCCCAACCCATCATGGATGGTTCGCAAAACAATACAAAGAATATACCTCTATATTCTTCTCTTGAGGGTGTTGATTAAGTGATCAAATATGTTTTGACCACCCTTCCTTAAACTCACATCATTATAAAATCCTTTAGCGGTTGTTCTTGATTTCAAAGGGGATTCAAGAAATCACGAATGGAAAATGGTGGATAGGAAAAAGAAAGGAAACACCAAATCTAAATCCCCACCGTATCAGACAAGGTATGATTCTTGTCCTTTTGGTTACTATCATTGCTACATATGGGAAATTGGCACATTGTACGAATTCTGGGAAATTGTTTTCTTGTTAAGTGATTATTTTTTAATAGTTTTTAGCAGACTAGACCGCTTTTGTTGGTTTTAATCTTGGTAGATTATTTTCTGTTGTTGGGATTTTTGAGGTAAAATATGGCTTCTGAGCACTAGTGTACAAGGGTATAGTCCCTTTCAAAAAACTATTTACCCATGATAAAAAAATAACTTAAGTTTACAAATATAAAATATAGAAAAGTCCACATCATATTCACTTCATAGCCCTTCATGGGCAACTAGTAGGGTACTATACATCGAACTCGGATCGAAGAATGCATATGCAAAATTGCATCAAATGTGAAACCATGTCTTGATATATACTCTCCCATAGGGGTATAAAATTGACAACGTGACAACCAAAAATAAATTTCCTAACCACTGAAGGAAGGGGAGCTTTAAATGACTAATCAACTTCTAATTTCCTTTCACTAACTCCCCTAATGAAACCACTAGCACTAATCCATAAGATTCACACCATGGAAATTAACATTCCAAACAAGGAGGATTCTCTATGGTTCAACACATCACATGACTAAAATAAAGAGCTAGGACTCATCAAAAACATCTTTTCAAGGAAACCAAGTTCCTGATACACTAGAAGTTCACAAGAATATCAATCTAATTCAACATTTCACATTAATCGTGCTAAAACAAATGATACTAGGTGAGTACAACAATCCAAACAAATTTATTATTTTATTATTATTTTAATCATAGAGGTTCAAGTTTTGCTAACTAGTTATTGAGTTCCCATGTTTACCCAAGGTCCAAGCGTTGAACCCACAACTCTAATACCAAGTGTAACACCCACATTTTCCCCACACAATCCCACAATAAAACCCAATAATTAGCTAAATAAAATTATAGATTAATTTTTTTTAGGGCAAGGCATTAGCCAAGATTTAATTAAATTTCGATTATAAAATTTTACACAATAACACAACGATCAGATAATAATTAATCATTAGTTAATATTGACCCAGCCCCCAAATTAATATTACATTTTAATTTCTCTTATTAAATCCCAATATTTTATTTAAATATTTCTCATCTTTACTCTTCATTATTTAGCCCCAATAATCTCCTCAAATTTATTTAATTAATGACCCCTAATTAAATTCCAAATTTAATTAGATAAGACTAATAATCCTATAGTTAAAAACCATGAACATTAAAGTTGATTTACATTTTAGAAAGGGAAACAAAGTAAAACTTTGTCTAACCCCACTAGGCCCCATTCATCCCTTTACCCATCAAAAACAATTAATTTTACATTCCCACAAAAAGACTCCCCACTTCAAAGTGATGTAGGTTTTATCCTACACCATTGGATCAAATCTTTCTAAGCCATTAGATCTAGGTTAGACTAAGGGAGCCCTAGAAATATTTATGGGTTCTTTTATTACTCTCTCTTACCCTAGTTCTTTCATTTTCTCTTGTTTGATTTACAAGTTAAGGAATAAGGAGAAGAAGGTGAAGCCACATAGGCCATTCGAGAGAGTTGAAAACTCTAATTTTGTTAAAATTTTGTGCTAAGATAAGAATCTTCCCATTTCCTTTGAGGGTATTGTTTTCCCTTCTTTATTTGTTTTTGTAAGGTATTTTACTTGCAAGTAAAATGTGTAATCAACGTGTATATACCCATTTGGGTAGAAATAATAAACCCTACATATTTATTTTTTAAAAGTATATATATATATATATATATATATATATATATATATATATATATATATATATATATATTCTTAAATAGATAAAAATACTTTGCATCATTTAAGATACCCCGCAATTATTTTCTTTTGCATATACAAATTGATATACACGTGTACACACACACACACACACACAAAGCCATGGTTTTAGATTTTACGCAGAGTCACATTTATTTTATAACGTCGAATATAAAAGCAATGGTCGTGTTTTATATTATAGAGACGGTTTGAAATATTAAACATAGTTTAATAACATTGTAAGGGGGAAAATCTCCCACCCCATACACAATGCCCTATTAATATGGGTTGGGGATGTTTTCGGTGACATCCCCCATTCCCTAAACTCTAAACCAACAACTTACGGTTTGCGTAGAAGGCATGACCTATACGGCCTAACATGTGACCAAAATAACATTTCATATCTTTATATATATATATTCCTCAACACAAATATTTTGATAATAATTTTATAGTTAGATATATATATTTTTACATATAAATATATAAAATTATATAATGAATTATATATATATATATATATATATATATATATATATATACACCAATGTTTATTTAACATTACACATTTATAATAAAAGGGGTTTAACTATTTATTTAAGATAATTTAATTAAGAAATTTAAACATAGGCAAGATGATTTATAAATTCCTACCTATCCATTTTAATGTAAATTTGAGATATCTATCAAAGTTTCTTGTTCAAACTAAAACAACTAATGAAGAGAATACATTCAAAGTTTAAATCACTAAATGTCTATTCCCTTATTTCTCATATTTTAATATGATATGACTAAAGTTTTTATTTCTTGCACATTCTCACTTTTAAATAAACTACAGTAAACTACTTCCTTCCTTCCACCATAGGATAAATGACATTTACTTCAATAAGTAAAACTAGGAATCACTTACAAACTTTTCTCATTCTAACTCAATCATTTCACTTAAAAGAAACCACAAATAAACATGAATTTATTTTCATTTTTGAATAAATATAATATTTATTTATTTTAGTACCACTTCCAAGTTCTCCTTTCCATCCATTTTTAATTTTACCACTACGACTATATAACAATGCAAATATTTTCTCAAGAACTTGGTCATTCTTATAATACGATAGTCCCTCTTTTCAAAAAATGTAAAAGAATAAATTACGAGCTCTAGATTTTCATTTCACTTAAGGATAGCATCACAAATTTTATAAGTAGAATATCCAACCACTTGTCTTTAAAATTCAAGTTTACAATCATTCCTCTTTTAGAGGAAACAACATGAAAAATTTATTGATGAGGAATATTTCTTCATTTTCCTCTAATTTCACTATGAATCAATCTTCACTTGAACTCCAACATATTTATCAAATCCAACACAACAATAAAATGGGGCAAGTAGGAAACACTCTCCACCCAAACAAATATCCAATGAGGGAGATAATCCTTCTTCTTCATTGGCCCCGAGCCCCAACAAGGGAATAAATGAGGGGTCTTAGACAACCATTATCAACTCTAAATGGCTTCCATAATCACATTAAATCAAGACATTCAACACAATAAACACATTACAAAAATCACAACAAAAGTAGCATGTTTCCAAGCATAAAGGCTTCAAACTAAAGCCAAGGAGGAGAAAGGAACACAAGGATTCTTTTTATGCCTCCTAAAGGTTTGGGTGTCCACCTTTGAGCCTCAAAAAAATCCATCACAATACCCAAAAAAAAACTCTTATGCCTCCCTTCAAGATAATAAACAACTTTTATGCCTCCCTCACTCTTATGCCTCCCTCAAGAAAGTAAACCACTCTTATGCCTCCCTCACTCTTATGCCTCCCTCAATGAAATAAAATAGATAAGAAAAAATCTTACTTATCAACAAGGTGGAACATACAAACCAAAATCTCTCCCAAAATACCATGTAACACTCGATGTCTCCTCCAAGTTATCCCCATTTCCATTTTATCCTACAACCTACAAACCATTCTATTTCCCACAACCAAAAGCATGTAACAATCATCCATTCTATATGTATGTGTGTGTGTGTGTGTCTTTATCTTTATATTTCCTATCTTTTTAAAAAAAAAACCAAAGCGATTGTTATCCAAATTTGCTGAAATATACGTTTTTAACAAACATTTTAAATATATATATATATATATATATATATATATATATATATATATATATATATATATATATATATATATATTTGTCATTTAATTTCATTGAAAATATCCACCGAGTAAAATTTTGGCCGTGGCCTAAGGAATACGTAGGTCTTAATAGAAAAAAGGTAACTAAGAAAAAACATTGAAGAAGGTTTAGGTAGGATGGGTTTTGGTTTAAGGAGGGGTAATTAATAATATAGTGGGGAGTATGGTTTATTAGATAGTTTGTGGAAGTTTCAAAGTTTTGGGGGAGAGGTGCTAACCCCACCACCCCATATACAAGTCTATGGGTTGGGGGTGGGGTCGCACCCCGCCCCAAGCATATTCTTAAAAATAAAAACTCAAATTACCTAGAGCCATAGCCCTAAGGCATATTTATTTCCTTTTTTTAAAATTTTGGTTTCCATTCAAATGTATTTAGAATTTAATAATAATTTTTATTATATATATATATATATATATATATCAATTCCTCGTAGTAATATTAATATAATGATATTTTAATTTTGAAGGTAGTCAAAATATATTATTATTATATATCAATTTTATAGAAATATATGTATATATATTTAATTACTAATCAAGTTCCCATTAAAAAATTTAGGGGATTGCAAATAGAGTGGGGGAAATTACACATTGCAATTGTAAAGTATTAAGAGTAAATATTTTTCCTACACTTAAGCAACTATAGTAGAGCATAAATTTGTGTATTTGTCAAACTCTAACAATTTACCACATTCCTTTTCATTTATATAACTATTTTAAGGGTTTAATCAATTGTGGTTCATCCATTTGCTTAATTCAAATCCTATTGCAACAAGGAGGACATTATACTATAAAAACAATTTCATATATTCCTTCTTATACATCATTTGAATAGGAGAATAATAAACATACCCAAATGAAATTTATCTCATCCAAACCAGATTGCCAATAATGTCAAAATGATCAACACTCCCTTTTCATTCAACTTAAATAACATTCATACTTAAAGGATCTTTATTTGCATTTCAAAATAGTTACAAGGTTCCCATTTTGATAAAGAATGCAAGCCATAATAAACCATTTACAAGAATGAATGAGATTACATTCAATAAACTATTGATACAATTTACAAGTAGTAGGATCATACTAGCACAAGCCATAACTCCACATGTATTTTCCCAACAAGAGCATTTCATCCTTTGAGTCCACCATCTTCATCAAGTCATGCACACAACAAAATGGGGGAGTAGGCAACACTCTCCACCCAACCAAAATATCCAATGAGGGAGAGAATCCTTCTTCCTCATTGGCCCCCGAGCCCCAACAAGGAAGCAATGAGGGCTATTAGACAACCATGGAAACTCAAAAATGGCTTCCACACACACATTCAATCAAGACATCAATGAAATAACACAATACCAATTTTACAACAAATCAACAATTATAAAAACACAAAGGCTTCATACTAAATCCATGGAGGAGAAAGGAACATGGGGGTTCTTCTTATGCCTCCCAAGGGCTTGGGTGTCCACCTATGAGCCTCCAAAACTCCATCACAATACACACAACACTCTTATGCCTCCCTCTAAGAAGATACACCACTCTTATGCCTCCCTCAAGAAAATAACAAGATAAACATAAAACATATTTATCAACTAGGTGGATATCCCAACCCAACTCCCTCCTAAAATATCCAATAACATTTCTCTTATGCCTTCCTCCAGCTTTTATCCCCATTTCCATTTCTCCCACAACCCGAGAATCAAGTCTATTTCCCACAATCATAACAATACAACAATCAACATCTACACAAAGAGAACAACAAAAATAGTAAGGTAAAATCAAGGGTGATGATCTACCTTACAAATTAAGAGTATCAATACACAACAAGCTCCAAGCCTTCCAAAATCCTAAGCAAACAACATCCACTCCAAGATCCATTCCCATTCTCAAGCAAGATCTCCAAAATTACAAGCATTCCCCAAAATAAATGAGCAAGTAACCCCCAATACTTCCCAAAAACTCCAATAAATAGAAAAGAGGAAGAGGGAGATGATGTGGCTCCATGTAGGATGCCACATCATTTCTTCTCCATCCCACATCACCCAAGTCAAACCCATACTCTAAGGCATAATAAATGGGTGGTTGAGAGGTATGACAAACCTCTTACAAACACCACTTATCCCAAACTCTTCAAGGAAAAAAAATTAAACATATGTAAGAAATTTCAATTAAAACACACCCTTTTGCCTTCCAAAACACATAATGGGGTCTATTTTTTACCCCCAACACATAGGTAGGGTTGGTATAAGAAATTAAGAGGTGTGGGACAAGTTTATCTTGTCCCACACACCTTCAAAATTGGCCTTTAAGGCCAAATCCAAATTTCCAAGGTGAGGTAGAGTGTACAACACTCAAGTTACTTACACTCAACTTAAAAACACATAAACAAAAGAAAAATATAATCTAATAAATGACTTCTTTTTGTCCCATCCATAATTAGCTTAATAATATTATTAGTTCACTTAATTAAGACACATAAACCAATTAATGATAAAAGGGAATTACATCACAAATTAAATAACATACACCAAAATAAAATAAACCCTTGGTCACAATCAGGGTCGCCCCCCATGAGAACCCCTTAAAAAAAAACAAGACAACAATGTTACACAAATTGCCATGGTGACCAGTTGCCAATACCCCACATTCCTTCGTTGTTGGTCTCCTATCCCATGTAGTTTATTGTTGTGATATAATTACCTACAAAAATCACACAATACCCCTCTGGCCTCATGGCCATATTAACGATGTCGAACTAATAAAACACTTATATCTAAATATCAATTTCAACATCAAATATCATAACTACTATTTCTAAGACCAAGTAATTCAACAATTACTCCAATTTTCAACATTTCGATTCTACTCATACATCAGTTTGCAACTAAGATCATAAACCAACTGAATCATCTAATTTAAGAAATACTTTCACTCGTTCACAATTTCACCAATTCTCCAATATCAAATAAATCACAAAATAACTTTGAACATCATAATAAAAATCAATACGAAAATAATTTGAAATATCAACATATATCTAAACTGACAACACATCATTATCTTCCATACTGAATGTCTATCAAAAGTTAATCAGTTCGGTTATAGTAATGTCTATCCTTCAATTTCCATATCACAATGAGTTAAATTTGTTCGTCTATTAATATTTATAAGTACAATGTGTAATGATTTTTATGTGTTAAGTCACAAGGATAGATTAAATAAGAAAAAACAATATCGAAGAGTAATGATATCGCAATCAATTTATCACAAGAAAAATTTTCTAGCTAATTGTCTTATCCTTAGATTCCCATCGGGTCCATAGTACGACATATAGTCAAAATAATAACCAAAAAACAATAGTAATCATGATATCATGCACATCTTATTAACATGGTAACAAGAATACAATAAAGCTAGGTTTATGATTATAATCAATTCGGAAATGATAATCATGGTTCATTTAGTGTGTTGAAGAGAAGTGGGCATTCCAAGGAAAAAAAAAAATTACCTAAGGTCACATTTGAGGTGCTCCCCATGGAGACCTCCTAGAAGATGACATCGACAACAATAACAACAAAATTACACAATTTTCCATGGTGACCTATTGCCAATACCTAAAATTCCTTCATTGTTGGTCTCTTATCCCCTTTGTTTATTGTGCTACAAATTCCTACAAAAATCAAAATAATTTCTTATTGGGATCGTGACCACATTAACGACATAGAGATAATAAAACACATATATATACACATCAATTCACATCATCAAATATCATAACTAAACCATCCCTAGAACAAAGTAACTCACCAATGGTTCAAATTTCCAACATTTTAATTCTACTAATTCATCAATTGAAATAAGATCACAAGACCAACTAAATCATCTAGCAACATCTATATATCAAGTCCAATGTGTCAGTACAGTAGTAGCACTAGATCATCATATACTGATATGTCAATATATGCATATACTCCATCATATAAATCAAATCATGTCAAAAGTATAATAAATCCATATTGTCTATCAATTAAGCTAATAAAATCATATACAAGAATGTTCATCAAAGTACACACTAGAACCATACAGTCAAAATAACAATCGAAACACAATAATAATCATGATGTCCTACATATCTTCTCAATGCTAACTAGAATACAGCAGCAAGGCTCAAGATTATAATCAATTTCAAATTAAAATCATACTTCAATTTGTGTTGAAGAGGAGTGGGAATTACACCAACCTCCTAAGAACTATGTTAGGAAAAAGAAGAAATTAAATGGTATGGCATGAGTCTCAGGTTTAATTGGTCACTAGAGTTAGGCTCATAAAAACAAATTTTATTGTATAAGTACATCCATGCAGCTCTTTCACTAGCTATCTAACGTATGGGTAGGTGACAGCTTATTTTTATCACCAACTTAATCATATTTAAGTTATTACACATCACCAAATGCACATAAGGATGTCTACTTTACATATCCGGAGTGTCACCCTTTAAGCCACATCATTAAATGCAAAAACATTAATCACCATAAACTTTTGTTATCAATGTTGACTAGCTCCTATAGAATATAATGTTTCAAGTCAAATCCATGACTAGTGTAATAGGGTCTCCATTTAGGAGAAAATATATCACAATTCCTCTAGGGATAGGATCACGATTGGTAATCACAACTATTCTCCATACTTAGATTACTCTACTCAAAATGGATAGTAGAAAACTTACAACCTTAACTTATTTAAAAGAAAATGTCCCTCTCTAGATATCACTTTTGAAATTTTGAATGGTACATGTTCTTAAGTGGATTTTGTAATACCCCTAATATTCCATTAGAATAAATTCTTTGGAAACTTTTACTAAATTACATATCCTAAACTTTCAAGTTTTTGAGCCTTTTCATAACCTTTTTGCAAATTATAATTCTAGTTACAATGTAAGAATTTATTACATGAATCCTACTTAATTTTGATGGGAAAATCACCATCCTTGAAGTTGCAAGTAAGGATTTAGGAGTGCTAAGATCCTTTTTATGCATATAACCTAAGATAAAACACATCGAAGTAATAAAACCATTATCATGTGAAAAGGAATGAGAGAAAGGAAGAGCATAATCCATCATGGATGGGATAGTGTGTTCAACTTATAGATATTAATTCAGTCAATCATGAAAATAACATGATAATATATTTCATTCTCTCGATATTTATTCATACATAAAATGCATATATAAAGGAGAGACTACTCCTAAATATAAGGAAATCCAATCCCTCGAATATCTCCTACAACTTCTCCCAAAACTATAATCTATTCATGATATATTGTTATAACAATATATGACCAAACAATATATCCGTACTACCATATTAATCATATGGTAGATTTCACATATGTAAATATTATTTACTCACATGTAAATAATCATGTTAACACTATATTTTCCTAAATTCCCCCTTAGTGTCTACATGGTAGTAAAAGAATTTTTACACTTCCTCTGCATCCTTCTACCTATGCACACTCATGATCTTATCACACACTCGAACTAAAGGTAGAAGAAGGAAAACATCAACTTATTATCAACCATTCACTCTCGAGAACACATCTAGCTGATGAGGATGGGAACACTCTCAGAATCATCTACTTATCAACCAAATCACTCCAGGGAACACATCTTACCTAGCAGTGTGGGAAATTAGGAAAGAACACATCCGAGAAGTTTGTAATGGTTTTCAGGAGGTTAACCACGAACCTAGGTATGGACAAGAACACATCTTATTTTTATACCTCATCAAGACTCATGATGTTGCTTTTCACTATGCTATTTGTTCTTCACTATGTTCTATCATTTAGGAATTATGCAGGAATAGCCACATACTAGTGAAAATTAGCATACCACATTTGTTCTTATTTTTCACACCACAATGAAATGTTGAAATCCACACATACAACAAAATAGGTACTAAGAAACTTAAGTACATGAAACCACATGAAAATTCATATACTCACACTATATAAATGCCACCACAGCTCTATGCAGCCCCATCGTTGGTGACTCGATGAGAGATCGATGTATGACCTCCATCCTCCTCTACCTCCATCTTCGAATATCACGCTACTCACTAAGAAAATTGGATGCTGAATCTCGATGGTTTCCACATTTGGGTTATTTGTATTCCCCCTCGACATGTGAAATACCTTATTTTGTCGGACATCATGTAACACCTAAAAAAGATAGTAAATTTTGATAAAGGCTCATCTTGTACCTTATTTAGCCCATCTCGGGTGAAGAATATGCACGCCACCTAGAGAAAGTTGTACCAATGGAGGGATGACGAAGAGACGTGGCTCGGTTTGTGTCATGTTATTTAGAGTGTCGAAGGTGAAGGTCAAACATCAGCACCTAGCTGGCCTTCTCTTCCCTCATGTCATACCGCAGTTGGAAATGGGACACCATTTCCATGGACTTTATAGTTGGGTTACCAACGTCAAGATACCACCATGATGCCATCATGGTAATGGTGGATAAATTGACAAAAGTGGCTCATTTTTATCCGGTGAAGACCACCTACACTCGCTAGTGCAAGGGCACAAGTATATTTTAATGAGATTATCAGATTGTATGGGATTCTATAGAAGATCATTTGTGACCGCGATCCTTTCTACACTTCCCATGTTTGGACTACCATGCAGTATGATCTCGGGATGAAGATCAATTTCAGCACATCCTATCACCTTGAGATAGATGGATAGACTGAGTGGATGAATCAGATCTTGGAGGACATGCTTAGGATGTACATCAAGGACCATCAATCGAGGACATAGGAGTACTTGTATATGGTAGAGTTTTCTTACAACAATAGTTTTCAGAATTTGATAGGCATGGATCCTTTCCAAGAACTATATGGTAGATAGTGCAGACACCTCTTAGTTGGTACAAGTTGGGGAACCGGGTTTCTCTTGGGCCAACTTTATTTTAGGATACTGAGTGGTAGGTTGTTATGATCAGGAAGAGATTACAGGAGGCACATGATAGGTAGAAGAAGTATGCAGATCAGCATAGGATAGATTATAGTTTTGAGGTGGGCACAAAGGTGTTTCTTCGTGTCAGGCCCCATAAGAGCCCTATCCATTACGGAAAAGGATCTAAGCTTGCTCCTAGATTTTTGGGTCCCTTCGAGATGTTGGAGTGTATCAAACCTTTGGCCTACCATTTAGCATTGCCACCTACCTTGTCTCGTGTCCACGATGTGTTTCATGTTTCTCTACATTTTAAGTAAATTATTATGCTGAAATAATGCATTTTGTAGTAAGGAAAAAGAACAAAATTAGACGTAGGTTTAGTTTCATTTCTACTTTTGGACTTGAAAGAAAATTTGTTGAACGAAATGAAAATGATCTTGTAGTTGTTGTTATTACTATTGAAATAGGAAATGCTTTAAAATGAGTAATTTTACTATGGAATGAATAGATGGATTAAACCTTTCAACTGGAAACTTTAAGTACAAAAATTTAAGTTCGAGTGACTTTTAAAAAGTTGTGTTTTTTTTTGTTTTTAAAAATATCGTATTGAAGGTTCTATTTCTAAGGAATAGGACCACCACCCCATGCAAAAAAATTGGTCTCAGAATCACAACTCAACCAAGGTGGCAGTCTTAGAACCACCACTCAGACAAGGCATCGGTTCGTGAATCGTCACCCAAGTAGGGAAGTAGTCCTAGACTCCGATTTTCTTTGGCGGTGATTCTATCACTAATAGTAGAAAAACACAAATCCGTGCCTGTTTAAATTTTAACTTGGTCTAACTAAAATTTAAGCTTGTAAGAAAATTAAAGAGGAAACCTCCAACAAGAAAATGAAGGTAAAAATTCATTGTTCAAAGCAAGTAAATCTTCAAATGGATAATTAAAAGTGCTCAATCTCATACATATTAATGGAGGTAGGGTTTGGCCCAAATAAGGAACTCAAAATAAAAATAATTTTGTAACAACTCTAGATTTGGAGTGGAAACCTCTATAATATTCAATGTGAAATAATACACTAATAAACCATTAATCCAAATCTAAACTAAGCTTGTTTTTGTAAATTCCTCCATAGTTCTTCCTTTCTTGCTCCCATGGCTTCTATTTCTCCAACCTAAAAATTAAAAAAAGGAAAAGTGACCAAATGAGGAGGACAGAGTAAAGAAATGGGTTTAACAAGAGTTCATAAGGATTTTAGGGTTAGTATGGAACCCTAAGATCTAGTGGCCATAATTGAATGGATCCAAGGGTTGAGGATCAACCCTACAATTGTTAGGTAGAAATGAATTTTTATGGGTGTTTTAAATCAATTTAAAGGTATGATCAAATGGGTTAATGGGGCCATTTAAATACCTTGGTGTGCAAAGTCATTATTTTAGTTCCTAGTATGTTTTAGAAAATTAATGAAATAGACATTAAATATATTAAGATAATGGAACTAAAGTAACTAAGTATAAGGTTAATCATTTTGGGTATGAATGTTAACTTAAGGAGGAGAAAAACATTTAACCAAGTAAATTAAATTATGGCACCTTCCTAGTTGATTTTAATTAATTAACCTTAGAGATAAATTAAGAATATTTAATCTTTTAACTTAGACCTGGTCCATCCTTTATAAAGTAGTGATTATTGGTGAAAAATAATTTAACATACACTAGGGGTTGATGTAAGAGGTCAGAAACCTGCAAGAAAGGATCACGAGGGACGACGTGCACATCAATGGACATATGAATGGTAGCATGAGGATATCTCGGAGGAGAAATCATTAATCGCATGTGCATGCAAAGATTTGACAAATGGGCAGAGCCTCGATAAGCCACAAAACTCTCCTCAATCTCATAGATCCAAAAGGGTGTACATATAGGAGGTGTTGAGTAACCCCCAATGTGCAATCATGAAAACTCAAGTGGAGAGGGGGAGTTACATTCCCAAAATAGAAGTGTAACTCCCAATGATGCATATGACACACTGACGCACTGACATGTAAGAGAATCTCATAGTGACCCCTAAATGACATGTGGACCTATGATCTCACCTAATGATGTAGAAAATAATACACACCAACACCCCCCTTCATTGTAACTTAGGATGAGGTAGAAAGTTAGAAATGAGAAATGGGTCCCAGCTAAAGCCCATCGATGAGGTAACCATGCACAAAAAGAAGTCCTAAGAAGTGAAGGAAAACCCAGTGGTAAAAACATCCACTACAATAGAACAAAACACTCTCTAGTCAAAGAAAGATGCCAAAGATGGGTCCCAGCTATAGACAAGCCCGAAAAGGTACCCATGTACAAAGAGGAAGTCTCTCGAAGGAAGAAGAAGAGAGAAGAAGAGGGAGACGAGAGGAATGCAGAAGATGCCATGGAAGGATCTGAACTCTGCATCTCTAGGAGGTCTCCCAAAATAATGTCGATGACGAGATCCTCTGCCTCTAGACTGAAGAAGAGCCACCCACACCGAACTGTATGCCTACTCTTAGGAAGGACATAAATGATGTACTAGAAGTCTGCCCACTCCACGAAGGAAACTGAAGGTAGTAGCATGAAGAAATTTGAGTCTGGTCCACAAAAGTGTGACATAGGTGTAGCAAGTGAGTGTAAAGGAACCAAAGGTAATGTCACAAGTGTAGAACTATCTGAGTGTGAACAGTGAACACCCGTAGAAAGGATGTCCAAGTGATGTGAATGTAACAGAACCCCCACAACAGAAAGGGGATCCACAAGTAAGGGTGGATCAATGAAGGTCTCCGAAAAGTGGAAGTGGTAAGAGTCCCAGAAGGGGCACTTCGAACAATGGAGATAATTAACTCCTCTAAAATACCTATAGATGGATGAGGAACTCCGTAGTACATCACAATTGTAATCTATGAAAAGACAACCAAGTTTAGGCATATAGTCATCCCAATGAGGGGGCTCAATAAACAAAAGAGTGATTTCAGATAGGTATGAGTCATCTAATGAAGGTAGAGGAGTGAAAGGGGCCTCACACACTGGAAGTGGAAAGGAGGTGGGTGTGATGACCGTATGAGGCCGAGAAGGAGACTCGCTTAATATCTGATGAGATGTGGGATGTGTCAACACTCTCTAGAATAGTGAGAGAAGGGGGAGAAGAGTTCTCTGTAGTACTCTCGACATCAGAACTAGGTGCACAATCCTCGTCATCAGAAGTAGAACCAAGAGATTCTGTGTCAGTGGAACTTTCATCACATGAAGAAGAGGAGAAAACTGAATCAGCAGCAATAACAATGGTGGTAGTATGTGAAGGGTCTCCATAGAGGGACTGAAGAATGCTCTAGACATGGTGGGGTGGATCTAAGTCTACCACGTGAAACCAGAGAGATGGAGAGACATGCATCATCATGTGACCAAAAACATGGTCGTAAGTGTTGAGAAATTCATTAAGATGATGATGATCAATGGGTGCAAGAATGGCCCCAAGCAAGAAGTGTGAAATACCTCGTAGGTGAAGTAGCGCCCATGGAAGCACGCCAAGCTGAATAGTTCTCTCTCCCAGTAAGAAGTGGTAGAGGTTGTAAGGTGATCCTACGATGCTCAAGTTTGGAAATATCACTCTCCATAATGTGGAATCAAAATTTCAAGGTACAAAACAAGCAAGACATTGGACTTGACCGATAATGCATCTGCGTGTGAAAACCCAAGAGTACTAGTGAACCCCCTAGAATGCGGCACTTTATAAAGTAGTGCATTTATAAAAACTAAAAATTTCATCATGTAATGTGTGAAAAATCATGCAACTTTGACTAAAGAAGTGCTAAAAATGAGTAGCAAGTCAAAAGTTATAGCATAAATATGATTCCCACAACTGATGGAAAATGCCAATAAATGTTGCAAACACATTAAAAATGCCTGAAATGGGTGCAAAGGGTGTCATGTGGGTACTTGTTGGAAATGGCATCAAATTTCAAGTAGGGTTTGTTTTGCTTATGAGGGGGGATTAGCCTCCTACCAACCCCGGACCTCACCCTCCGTCTTCAACATGCATAGGAAGGGAATGATACAAGCAAAATTAGAACCTAGAAAATATTACAATGCCATGAAAGGAATGTTTACTCAAAAATTAAAAAGGGGGATTGTTTTAACCTTAAACAATTCTAAAAGGGAGTGGGCCCAGATGAGGTGTTAATCCATGTGGTGGACCAAGCTGGAAGCTACCTCTGTTGGGGAGCTGGGAGTTGCTGTGCATTCCATAATCAATGCACTGCGTTGGATGGTTTCTATACCACATGGAGTGTAGGTGAGTCTATAGAGTTGATCCCATGTGTAGGAGTAGACAGGCCCAAGCTAGGTGTGCAAGGACACGTGAAAGGCTACAAGAGAAGGCCCATTGGAGCAAGTGCCGCAAAGGGTGTAACTCTAGGAGGTGAGACGTTGCAGTCAGTAGAAAAAGAATGTGCAGGAATCCAAGCAATCATCCAACATGGTGAAACAATGGTGCAGAGGCATTTCATAGGTTAAGAGACCAGGGGTTACAACATGCATTGGAAGCATGAGCAGAGTTCACAATGCACTACAAGTAAAATAACAGGCATGTAGCAATGTAGAGAACCTCCATGTAGCAGAGTCGAGTGCCAAGGTGAGCATAGTAGGTTGGGAGAAAGCGTGGGAGATAGGGGTTATGGTGTAATTGCAATCCTAAAATAATGCGAGAAAACACGGTTCCCAAACATGGTTTCAAATGCAAAGAAACACGCCCAAATGAAAATGCCCAAAGGTTGATGTAGATGGGGTCGTGATCCACCGGGGAGCTGTAGAATCAGCTGAGCTACAATTGATGTAGCATGGGATGAGCTCACAAAGGTCAAGCACGAAGGAACAGATGCAAAGGCAGATGGATTTGTAGGGTACACAAGCTGGAATGAGTGAACGAAAAAAAGAAAACAAGTTCCAAACTCTCAAACGGTCAAGGAAATCCAAACTCAAACACAATATTACCCTACAACCAAAGATCCAATGCAATACCCAAGGAGTGTAGACCAAGCCAATCACAAAGCAGACCAAGTTTCATGGAGCATGCAAAGGAGGATCTAATGTGAGCAGCAAAAATCCATGCATAAAACCAATGCAGAGAGCTCAAGAACAACCACGAAGAGGACAGACCGAATTAATCGCTGAGCAAGGTGAGTTGAAAATCATGCATGCAACCCTAGAGACTCGATCGGTCAAGGACACTAAACTTGAACATGACCAAATGAACCACGATCAAAACCCGGGAAAGAGGTATGATTCCCAAATCAATGCAAGAAGAGCATGATCAAAATATCCATTACGACACACACAACAAGAATTGTAAATCACGCTAAGTTGGAAAACACACAAAAACACTCAAGAGTGCATGGATCCACAAGATCCACTCTGATACCATGTAAGAGGGTTCAAAACCGCAAGTGAGGATCACGAGGGACGACGTGCACATCAACGGATGTGTGAATGATAGTGTGAAGAGATCTCGGGAGGAGTGAGCATCAACCGAATGTGCATGCAAAGATTCGACAAATGGGCAGAACCTCGATAAGCCACAAAACTCTCCTCTATCTCATAGATCCAAAAGGGTGTACATATAGGAGTGCTTTGAGTAACCCCCAATGTGCAATCATGACAACTCGAGTGGAGGGGGAGTTACATTCCCATAATAGAGGTGTAACTCCCAATGACGCAAATGACACACTAAGGCACTGACATGTAAGAGAATCTCCTAATGACCCCTAAATGACACGTGGACCTATGATCTCACCTAAGTGAGATGACCCACCTAATGATGTGGAAAATAATATACACCAATAGTTGATGCCTCTTACTAACCTTATAACTTAAAACAAAACAAAAAATCCACAACCTTCTAGATAAGTGTATAAGATTTAATGTGTTCCTAGAACATCATTTTTGTGGGTGTTACACTTGGTATCAGAGCCATGGGTTCAAATCTTTGACCCTTGGGCACACTAGAAAAAAAAAGACATGAACTTTTAACCTAGTGCAAATATTTAAAAAAACTAGAAAACAACATTGTCTGATAATTGTATAATATAGTAAACCTAGAAAACTGAAACAAAACCGAGAATGATGAACTAAATCTCACCTTAGTATGTGTAGGAGTGGCAGACTGATGAGCAGTTCTTACATGTACATTTAGACTTGCCACATACGAGATCAGGCTATAGTGGCCATTCTACCTCAAATTTCACAACCGCTTCAAGACATCAATACCGCTTATATGCGGAGGGTCCCGTTAGGAAAAATCACAAACCTTGAATGCCTTCAACTCGGTGGGTTGAGAATTTTAGTGTGATTTCATAACATGGAGCGTCTCTCAAAGTATGGGACTTTGAAAATTGAGAGAGCTCTCTAGATTGTTGGTATCTAAATTTGTTCTCCTTTTCAAGTTGAGCAGCATCACGATTTGGCACAGAGCTTAGAGAAAGATAGATCATGATGTATGTCATTTTGTAGCTAGGGATGATATCTAACTAGCCCTTTGTCACTCGATTTGTGGAGATATGGATAGCACCTTCAAGAGGATTTCACCTATCCTCACTACTTTAGGTTGTGCCTTTCAACCAGGGTGAGAGGACCCGTAGTGTAACCTCTCCGTTTGATGAAGGAGATGGATATATCCTTCTTTTGCAAAAAAAAATTATGAAGAAAAACTTGGGAAACTACGTTCAATACTCCATTATTTAACTCTTAAGAGTTGTTACTTCTAAAAGATGGAGATAGTTTCAAAACAAGGTTAAGGTTATCAAGACATTATTAAATCCTAATTGTTCGTGTATTTTAGTTAATAGATTTTGTTCCTTTGTTGATATACAAGGCAAACAGGGGCAGTTCAGGATGGATTCTTGGTTTTCGAATGATTTTGGTGGGAGATTGAGCAGGATAAAGTTGATTATACTAGATCTTTGAGAAACTTCACAATAATGGAAAACTCAACAACAAAAGCTTCAGAATAGTTAAGACGTTCCTTCAACTAGAAGGTGTGCTTCAATGGAGGCCCAGATCAGCACATTTTCACACAATCTTTGAGAATCTAACATGAAGGATTGAGTTAAAAGACTCAATTAAACACCAAAATCTTTGATCAATCATGCCTAAGGTACACCCAAAGACTTACAAACAATCTTTATCAACAAATGACAGTGAAGTGATTTTAAATTGTTTATCTCATCACAAGATGAAGGCTCTTCTTGAAATGAAATTGCAAATGCCACTAAACTATCATAGGGATGAGATCCTATGTGATTTCACAAATATTTCAATGTAAGATTGCAATAGGAACAAGAAAAACTACTTGCAGATATTCTGAAACAAAGTAGACACTAATTTCTCCAAGATTGACACAAATTAATTTCAAAATTGCTTAAATTCATCAACTAGGGGAAAGCTTCTAGAGTAATCTCAGTGCTCGTCAATGGCTATACATCTATAACCAACTTGACATGATAGAAAATCTAACATAAAAGAAATTAATAGGTTATCTTGGATTGGTCTCTCAGGAAGATGACTTTTCTCAAATTTTCTCTTAAGAATTCAACCCCCGACCCTTTGTAAGAGTATTCTCATTGCATTTATACATTTTACTCACTCAATTTTCCCCCAAAAGAGAAGAATATTCGAGGGACCTTTGTTTGTTACCAATTTTTCTAGAAAGTGACATTTAACAAATTCACATCTAAAAGATGCTAAGTGGACCAATTATGAATTGATCATGTTTCTCATACCCTCAACTAATGACTAGGATGCCATGCCACAACCTTTTTATAGTGCCTTTAATCATCTATTCTGTCATGTGAGAAATCCCCTTTTTTAGCATTTTCCGTGAGGCTCTGCATACCTAGATCCGACAAGTAATCCTTTTCACCCTTGAGGCAACACCTTTTCATCCTTTGCACCTGTAACCTCCATCATTTCATTCATTTCCCTCTCTTTCCTTTGCAATTCTGCCCCGCATCCATCTTCTCTGGTAATTCCTATTTTTACAAGTTCCCAAGCAATTCCAACTTCAAAATATCGACCTTAACAAACCTTAGACTCACAAATTAAGTTCTGAATCCATTCAATGGCACTTTGTAGACAAAAATGAAAAGGAATTTCATCAAAAATGATGAAAAATAATGTTTATTCATATCTCCAGGATTCTTGGAGAAAAATGGTGGAAAAATAGATGCAATGCACAACAACTATTGATTCTGCCCTTTCTCTACTTTATATTATAGTCATCCACATGTTTCCTTGGCGTAACTAAAAAGGATAAAAATAGGGGCAAGTTTCCAGAAAAGTGTGAACCTTCCACATGCCCTAGGCCCAAGAAAAATGCCTTTTGGCCTGGGAAAAATTATAAGTAAAAAGGATCTAGCAGAAGCCTCCACATGTCTCATCCGTGCAGAGTTATTAAGAAAGTTAAAGGGTTGGTGGAAGGCGCGCTATGTGTCTAGGGTCCGAGACAGTTTTCCTTATACATTGAAAAGTCCAAGCAAGGGAAAAGTGAGCATAAGCCTCCAAGTGTCCTAGTCCCCAAATAGGTGCGGTCCCTCCATGTGTCCTAGGCCTTAGAAAATTTCTTTGAAAAGTTTTAAGTATAGAGCGGAGATGGTGGAAGCCTCCACATGTCTCCCTGTCGCAATTTTTAAGGTTGTACCCTGAGGCCAATCCTCAAATGAGCGTTGGCTCTCCATGTGTTCATGGTCTGCCAAGGCTACACTGGCCACATGAAAAAAATCTAAGTTTGGGCAAGGCACTAGAAACCTCCACATGTCTCCTCGATGCAACTCCAAGGTCAAACCAAAAGGCAAATTTTCAGATAAGCACCGACCCTCCACGTGGACAAGTTTTTTTGTTGAAGTGAGCCTTAGAGTTTCAAAGTGCCTCACTAAGCTACATCTAACTAGAAAGGGCTATGTTTCCATAGATGAGATGTAAATTTGATGAGGAAAAACATACCATCAAAACCATAAAATGTAGGAAAATCATCATTTGAGTCAAAAATGAATCTTTCTTTTAAGAAAGAGAATTTGGAAAGTATATAAGGCCCAAATATGATGTTTTGAGCCACATCCAATCATGTTTCCATAGATATTGGGGACAAAAATGACAGGGACAACAAAACGTGACTGTGGAAAATGGAAGGAAGGAAAACCCGAGTTTTTGCCCAAGTTACATATGTTTTCTCATGGATAGAGGAACGGAAAAAAAAATTAGACTTTAAGTGATCCTTGAGCAAGGAAGGGACTAATCATAAAGCAACCAAATCAAGGACAAATCTTTCATGCATCAATACGGGAGATATAAAAATGACAAAGCCCACAAACCGAAGAATTTTAAGGATAAACGGGCGAGATCAATTTGAGCACCAACATCGATTCATGACTCGGGATGGGCACTCCTAGTGAGTGCCACAAGAACAAATAGAGTAGACCAAGTGCCAAAAACATCCATTGGGCAATGAAGTCAAAGAATAAGCTTACAGAGTAGACAATAATAACCAACTCCCCAAGGACAAACCAAGAAACCAACAAAACGGCCGCCAAGGACTAGGACAAACAAAAAATAGAAAAACACAAAAGTAGAAAGAAACCAAAAGACTATACACTATACAAATGGAGTATACCTTGATTATGAGAAATCAATCAAGGAAATGTTTCAAATTCCTACCATTAATAGGCAATTCAAGTAGTTCCCCATCTAATTATTTTAGGAAGAAGGTATTTTCACCAATTCGAATGTCAATTGAATAAGGGCCCATCCACAATGCATCAAATTTACCATGCTTGCCCTTATCTTCATGCCTGCTATCCCATAATAGCACAAGATCCCCAATGCTGAAATCTCTTGGAGTCACCTTCTTATCAAATAACTTCTTCAACTTTTCTCTGAACTTCACATGCCACTGATGGGATGCCCTTCTTTCTTCATCTAACTCAATAATCTAATTGATTCGAGCATCATATGGACTAAATTATTGATCTTATATTTTTGAACAAACTAAAATGAAGACAATTGCAAATGAAGGGGCAACAAATCTTGAGTTCCATATACCAACTCAAATGGGCTTTTACCAATAGCTCTTTTGATAGTGATTCTGTCATCCCAAACAACAAACTTCATTTTCTCACCCACTTCTTTTTTTCAGCTCCAAGGTTATTCTAATGATCTTCAACAAGTTTTTATTGCTGGACTCAACTTGTCCATTTCCTTGGGGATTGTAGTTAGAAGCATATGTCAAATTGATTCCATACTCTTTACACATTACCACCAAAGGTTTGGCTCAAAACTCATGGCATTATCAACAACAATCTTAATTGGCACTCCAAATCTACATATGATTTGATTCAACATGAATTCCATGATAACTTGGTGTGTTTCTTTCTTGGTGGGGATTGCTTCCACCCACTTAGTGAAATAATCAGTGGCTATAAGAATCCATTTATGACCAACACTGGAAGGATCAAAAATTTTTCCAATGAAATCCATTCCCGTTGCTTAAATGGGGCTTCAATTAACACATGATGCAAAGGAAGGGATCCTAAACTTCCATTCTTCTAGAAAAATGCTAGCAACTTTCACATTTCCTAACCAATAGAGTTGTATCTTTGAATAGAGTTGGCCACCAATAACCAGACATCAAGATTTTATGTGTTGTAACTCTTCCAATAAAATGTCTCCCACAAAATCATCCATGGAGATCAGGAATTACCTTCAAGGTTTCATCCTCAGAAATGCATCCTAAGATCACTCCCTCTGGGTTCTTCCAAGCTAACCCAAAATCAATAATAACATATTTTTGAGAGGCTAACTTAAGATCTCTTTTTTTTTTTTACTCAATGTTTAAGGCAACATAGATTTCGAGATAAAAGATTATATCTTTCTACCATTCATAGTTTACCTTCTTTCCAAGGACATCCACCCTTTCACCTTTTACTTCATTCACCTCAATATTTTGCAAGTTTCTCTCAGCCATAAGCTTAGCTAGGCCTAAACCTCTTATCAATTTTGTGGTTTGGATATCCATGTCGTATTCCTGCAACTTGTTTACCCATCTCGCATCTTTTTCTTGAGACCTCCATCTCTGATAAGATATCTTTCACCATGGTGTGGGGAACATAAGAAACAACTTTAGAGCTCAAGATGTAAGGTCTGAAAACCTTTGTTTCTTTCACCAAGGAAAATTATTTCTTCTCCATGATGGTGTACTTCAACTCAGATCCTTGCAATGCCTTACTGAAAAAGGCAATTGGTCTCTCAACCCCTTCATCCTCCTTCTACAACAAGACAAATACAATGGTGTTTTCTGAATCAAAAGAAATCATTTGAAAAGGATTCTTGTAATTTATAGCTGCCAAAATAGGGGCATGCTTTAATGCTTCTTTGATCCCATTGAAATATTGAATGGAAGCTTCTTCCCATTTGATAACTTGGTCCTTCTTCAGCATGCTAGTAATGGGGATGGTCATCTCAGCAAAGTTAGACACAAATCTTCTAATAAAGTTTATTTTTCCAAAGAAGGATTAAACTCCCTTCTTAGTTCTTGGAATTGGAACCTTGCTGATGGCTTCCACTCTCTTAGGATCAATCATGACCCCTTCCTTTGATACAATGTGACCAAGAAAATTTTCCTTTTGCACTCCAAAATGGAACTTCTTGGGATTCAATGATATTCCATACTCTCTACACCTTAACAAAATTCTCTCTAAGTGTTGCAAGTGATCATTTATTTTTCTGGAAAACACAGTTACATCATCTTGATAAACAATAATGAAATCATTAATATAACCAAAAAATGCTACATCCATTGCTCTTTGGAAATTTTCTCCAGCATTCATTAAGCCAAAAGGCATCCTGACATAGACATAAGTTCCCCAAGGAGTGGTAAAGGTAGTCTTTATTCTTTCTTACTCCTTCACAATAACTTGATTATAGCTAAACAAACCATCCAAAGTGGATAAAAATTCAGAACCTATTACCAATTGTAGCATATTCTCCATGTTTGGCAGAGGGTAATTATCTTTCAATGATGCTTTATTCAAGTTCCTAAATTCTACGCATAACCTTATATCACCATTCTTTTTCCTGACAGGTACTTAATTTGCAACCCAAGATGGGTACTTTGTGGGTTGAATGATCCCTACATCCCTCAACTTCTTCAATTCTTCTTACATATTTAAAGAAAGGAGTGGATTGATAGGCCTCTAGTTTTTCCTAAAAGGCTTGGCATTAGATTCAAGAGGAGTTTCATATTGGAAAAAATCTTCCCTGTATGCCTTCAACTCAGAGTAAGACCAAGCTAGGAAGTCTTGATATTTCTTCAACAATTGAACATAGGACTGCTTCTCTTCCTTGCTCAGATTGCTTCCTAACCAGATTTTACGTGGTTTTTCCTTTGTGCCTAGGTCATTCTCTTCCACATCTATTGAAACTGACATACTTCTATTAATAATGCAATCAGCATTATCAAATTTTGATTCAAGTGCCACCAAACCTCTGGGAATCATGTTTTTCTTTAGCTAGATGATGTCTTTTCCAAATAAAGTTTCCTTTCCTTCAACAACACACACCATTGGTTCCCAATCTATATTTTGGTCAGGAAACTCGCCTTGGTTTTGTAGAAACCATTTTACCTGGGCATCATCATCGAACACTTGCCAATTTTTAATGTTGTCAGGGATAGATGGCCTTGTTAGTATTTCAACATCATACTCACAAAATGGAGATACTGTATAATTTCCAAATTTGGATCCTAGCACTGCTAACTTGTCTGCAACAACATTAAACTTTCTATCATGGTGCACAATATTAAATGAGTCAAACATTTCAATCAAATCCTAGACTGCATGCTTGTATTGTTTCATTCTCTAATTTTTAGTAGCATACAGTTTTCTAATCTTCTTGACAATCAGTTTTGAATCTCCTTTGACAATGATATCCTTTACACCATATTTCCATGCAATTCTCAAACCCAATAACAATGCTTCATATTCAGCAATGTTGTTAGTGCATTCAAATTTGAGTTTAAAAGAAAAAGCAAACTCTTCTTGACTGGATAAATCATAACAATACCAATACCATTTCCAAACTTGGAACAAGCTCCATCGAATAACAAGGTCCAAGGAAAACCTACTTGTTCAAGACATTTACATTGATCAATCTTGTGCTCTTTGCCATCAACAAACCCAAAAAAGTTATCAGCATCTACATCAGCATACAACACTTCATAAGAATCATTATTGGGATCTTCAATGAGGTGCAACATCTTCTTCTCTCCATATAGCTTTACAAGGCTGTCTTCAATTGGAATGGTGAAAAAGACATATCCATCTGAACACTTTCACCAACACTTGTAGCCCACTTTCTTGATAACAACATGCCCCATTTGGTTGGGTAATCAACAATAAACAACATCAAGATTTAAGTTCTTACCCTGGATAAGTGTACCAACAAATCTTTTACACACCCTACAACCGGCACCTCTCTAAAATCCATTACGATAAACTTTCCATAAGCTACTATCACTTTAATATTCAATTAATTCATGAATTCTAGAGGCATAACATTGCATGATGCTCTGGAATTAAACATAAAATTGTGCAAATGGTCTATCCTTAATAATCGTTGTTGTAAAAATGGATCAACATTTAATTGAGACTCAACCAAAGATGTGGTTCACCAATCTCCTCTAATGCTGGTGGTTTTTCTAGGTCCAGTAATGGTTAGAGTGTTTATATTATTTATATTTCTACCTTGGGTAATCCTATCTTCTTCCAACCACAAAGACTCAAAGGCCCTATTCTTGTGCTCGTGAATCCTAAGCGCTTAAACAATTGGGACAAAAATCTTGATCTAACTTGAGACTTGGGCAATGTCATAACGAATGTATTTAGGTAAAGTAACATTTGGAGAAAAATTGACAAACTCATCGGATGACACAAGATTTTTCACATTTTGGGCATGGGTGGGCACACCAGTTCTACTTGAGACAACAAGGCCTTTGAAAGATGCATCTTTCTTTGGCATTTTTTTTGGGACATTGGTGAGAACTGGGGATCTTGGTTTAGCTTGAGGCCCTACCCCTTTGACAGCTTTACTTCTTTTGTTATACTCTATTTCTTGGGAAACAACAACATTCATTAATAGTTATCTATCCTCTTCCGATGGGATTCTTGTTATCCCAAATTTCACCCCTAAAATTTTGGTCAGAAGAAGCCTTACACATAAAGAAAACATGAAGGGAAATGATTCATACCCACGATCTTGAGTTCCAAAACTAGGCAAAGAGAAAACAGAGGCCCGAGAAAGTCAAATTCAACCCCGCATAAGAAAAAGAAGAAATGACTCTATCAAGACGTTTCATGTCTTAAATCTATTTTAAAGGGTTGAGGGAGGACTCAATAATGGAATTGTAGGGTCATTAAAGAAGGGGAAGTTCCACAAGAGAGGCCGAGAGCAAGAAAGGAAAATGGAAATGATCCAAGGTCTTTGGGTGAAAAACCATTCAGAAAGAATCCGAACCCACTAAGTATGGAAGATCCACCGAGGGAACCACATGTCCTAATGACGCCCACTGTAAAGGTGAATCCAAAAAGGGAAGCTCAAAAAAAGCACCGCATCTCCACATGTCTCATGACAAAATGGAGGTAGGGTCAAATGGTCAAGTAGAGTCAAAATGCGGAGCTTCGGGGATGTAGGGGTTTTCGAGTTTTGTGATTCTCACGGAAAAAGGGGAAAAGATAAATTCTTAACCCGCAAACCTGGTTTCTCCCTAATTTGGCTGCCACGTGTCCCATCTCAAAAGGGGGACCCATTTTCAAACTATTTTCCTATTTCATTCGTAATGCAGACTGATGTAAACTTTGAAGGGGCATATCTTTCATTTCAGGGCTCGAAATATTACAAATCTAATCTCGTTAGAAAGATCTCGGCCTCACCAAGAAGATGGAGGAAATGTCTTTGGGCCTTCAATGCAGGATCCATCTATCTCAACAACCAGATCAGATTTGATTTGTTTCCGCTGTTTCCTCTTCCTTTAAGGCACCGAACCAAGGATTGATGCAGTAAAGATGGATTTGGGGAAAATTTTATCAGAAGCATTAACAACAGTGGTTGAGTTTTGACCTAATTTTCCCACTTCTCTCTCTCTCTTTCTCTTTATTCTCTCTGATCAAATCTATAAATATAGGGGCAAGATTCATTGTAAAGGGTTGTTGTTCATTCTTCTTCCCTACCCCCCTCTCTCTTTTTTCTCTAGGGTTGAATGTGGAGTTTAAGCCTCCTCCTTGGCTTTGTAATGGCATTTTCATGCCTCTTACCAGCTTAGTGGTGTACTCAGTGAACTCCTAGAGAAATAAAATATGTTTCATGATGTGTTTTGTCCATCCTTTTCACATTTTGTTGTCTCTTCTTGCCTCTCACAATCAGTAGGGTATACCGTGCATATCTCTCGATGTGCATTGTAGGTTTTGGGAGCTATGTTTAAGGGTTTGAAATGGTTTTCTATGTGAAATTTATCCTTAGTCCGTGATGCATCTTTCCATTCTCTCAATTTCTCACCTCTCCATTTCGATGACGGTTGGGTTTGTGATCAATAGTTCCCTTTTCTCTCGTGCTATCACCTCTCGTAGTGTAGGATTTCTTTATTTTCATTTTCTCTCTCTCTCTCCTTGGTCCCTTGGAATTGTTATATTAGGAGTAGTTAGTTGCATTTCCTTCCTTAGAAGTAGTTTAGCGCTAGGATTAGGAAGAGGAACTAGCCTTCTCTAGAGGGTCATTCCCATTTGCAAGTCCCACACTTTAGGGAATGATCCAATGTTATGCAAATGACACCAAATGACCGTGCCTTCAAAATCGACACTCCAGTAGAACTCATTTTGGGGGTGTTGTGATTTTGTGTTAACATTTTTGGCATGCCCGGTGGGATAAGTATGAAGCACCTTACCACTTCACTTCATAAGGTTCGATGTGCTCTTGGTGAAGATATCAGCCTTTGGAGGAACTTTCAAACACATCTAGAAACTCCATCTGGTCAAAAAGCCATTCTCTGAGTTGTAGACCTTTTCCATCCATTTTCACTCAATTCATTCATTTTCTTTTTCTATCTCTTTCATTTTCTCCCATTCCATGAAGTTGTGCAATCATGACTTCATTCCCTTCATGGAACTCACACTTATAGTAGAAATATAATCCACCTCTAATGTGTTTCCAAACTCCTCCATATTAGCATTATAATCAGATCTAGGATCATTATGCTTACCCATAAAAGAAGTGTCAAAACCAGCTTTGACTATGAAGCTTACCAAGGACAAGGGGACACATATGATGGCGATAGTTATATAGAGGATTCTGGTCTACTGGAGAAGATTCAAAAAATGGAGGCTGGCATGGTTCAATTTAGGGAAACAACTTAAATGATGGCTTTCAAAATTGGTTACAGGGCACCTTGTCCATGGGAAGGCCCTTTACCAAGACACTACATCCCTTAGGAGAAGCTAGACTTCATGATTGGAATGTTGCCCCACTCGCACAAAGGGACCTGAGGACATTGAGGCTTATGAGAAAAGTGTGGGACAACCTTGTCAATGGGTAAGTCAATCACCAACTCCCTACCTTTCATTTTCTCTCCCTCAATCTTTATCATTTCGACAGAGGCAAGAGTCAAGCTTCCCATCTGCTGCCCCAAATGTTAATTCCTCTTCTCCATCTACTAGTCTTCCATCCCACCTCAATTTCTCTTCCCTTTTCCCTTCCAAATCCAATTCCCCTCTACAAGAGCCAAAATAAATGCCTTCCCCTCCACCACAAACAAGGAAACAACTAGTGGAGACCCCACCCACAACTCCTCTTGCCTTCCCAAGTCCATGTTGGGAAGAGACTAAAAAACCATCTAAGGAGAACATCAAATAAAAGAACCCAATAGAGAAGAAATGATAGAAAATCTGAAGAGTTAGGCTACTAAATTTGAGTTTTCAAAGGTTCCCTTGTTGGTTAATCCTATGGAGGAGGATGAGGTCAAGCCACAAGTGGTGGAATCTCTAGCTACAGCACAAGCAAGGGAGGAAGGAGCTACTCCTAATCAAAAAGAAGAGGAGTACATTTTGGTTGTGGAGGAGGACCATACAGTTTTAGAGGCTTCAAGTGCAGAGCAGGCCATAGAAGAACCTTCATTTCTTCCTCCCACTTCATCCCCTTCAAGCTCTGATGTTGAGGAAGAGTTTGATCTTTCAAACTTCATGTTTGAGGATGAAAGGAACCATGGTGATTCAATCAAGATCGTGGAGGACACCATGAAGGAGGTAGAGAACATGCAATAGGACAACAAGGAGGTAGATTACCTGTCTGACTTGGAGGATTGCCTTGATGGAAGGGAAAATATGGAGATCACATCATTTTTTCCTCCATCCATCTTCCACACACATGAACCTACTGCCATAAAGGATGATATTCAAGTGTAAATGCCTACACTCCATAATGGCCCCCTGAAACCAAGGTTGGAAGATCTTGATCTTCCATGTTCTTCAAAGGAGGAGGAAGAGAAAAGGTAGGAAGATTTCATCATCTCTCTAACACCATCCACTCAAGAAGGTCCACAAGAAGACTCCATTTTTGGAGTTAAATTTTAGAGAAATGGGCACATCCAAAGGATTAGATTGTGCCTAATAAGATACTTGGCTTCATTAGAGCCAAGGAGAAGCCAAAACATGTCATGCCTACTCCAGGGAATGAGGATGAGTATAAAACTACCAAGGGTCATCATCAACACCTCCAAAAGTCTGATGCAAGTCATATTGAGGAGGTATTTTCCATTAATTTTGATACATTGATGATTTGGGTGGAGGACCGAGTTATTATCAAATTTTTAGTCATCCAACCAGACATGTTTAGTGCCAAATCAATTGCATGGCTACCATTTTTGAGGAAGGGAAGCTATTTCTCCCTTCCAGTTGCAATATTTGTTTGAGCTCCCTTTGCTCTTGGTTATAGTAATGTAGTTAGGTTTGTTTTCAATAGAATAAGTAGTTTTGCACACTCTACATGTTCCATTTATAGCATGTATGATTTCTAGTTTGTACATAGTTTTTGGTGCTATTGCTCTTGCACTATGCATTTAGTTGGCTTTTGATGAAGTCGAACTTCAAGTTTCAACAGGTTTCCAAGAGGCTCGAATTTAGAACTTCAAAGGTTCAGATCAGTTTCATGTTTATCAAGTAGACTCCATGCCCAATGGATGCTTCAAGGCCATTGGTCTCTTCATCTAGCAGGCAGATGTCCCCGTGAGTCACCATATTGTTATCCAAAATTTCCCCGTGGAAAGTTTAGTCGAAAAGCCTTACACATAAATAAAACATGAATGGAAATGATTCGAGACCCATGAGCTCGAGTTCCGTAACCAAGAAAAGTGAAAGCAGAGGCCCGAGATAGTTAAATTCAACCCTGCATAAGAAGAAATAGAAGAAATGACTTTGTCAAGATGTTTCATGTCTTAAATCTATTTTAAAGGGTTGAGGGAGGACTCAATAATGGAATTGTAGGGTCATTAAAGAAGGGGCGCTTTTGCAAGAAAGGCCAAGAGAAAGAAACGAAAAATGGAAATGATCCAAGGTCTTTGGGTGAAAAACCATTTAAGAAAGAATCCAGAATCGACTATGTATGGAAGAGCCACTAGAGGAAACCATGTGTCCTAACAAAGGCCCATGTAAAGGTGAATTCAAAAAGAGAAGCTCAAACAAGCACCACATCTCCACGTGTCTCACGATGAAATGGAGGTAGGGGAAAATGGTCAAGTAGAGTCAAAATGTGGAGCTTCAGGGATGCGTGGTTTTTTTGAGTTTTGTGATTCTCACAGAAAAAGGGGAAAAGATAAATTCTAAACCCGCAAACCTAATTTTGCCCTAATCTGGCTGTCACATGTCCCATCTCAAAAGGGGGATCCATTTTCAAACTTTTTTCCCCATCCATTTATACGGACCCGATAAAAACTTTGAAGGAGCATATCTTTCGAGTCAAGGCTAAAAATATTGCAAATCTAATGTTGCTTTGGAAAGATCTCACCTCACCAACCGATGGAGGAAATGTCTTTGGGCCTTAAATATAGGATCCATCTATCTCAACAACCGCATCAGATTCAACTGCTTTCCACCATTTCCTCTTCCTTCAAGGCACCGAACCAAGGATTGATGCATTAAAGACGGATTTGGGGGAAGATTTTATCAGAAGCATTAATAGTAGTTGTTGAGTTTTGACCTTCTTTTCCCACTTATTTCTCTCTCTTTCTTCTCTCCGATAAAACCTATAAATACAGGGGCATGATTCATTGTAAATGGTTATTGTTCATTCTCCTTCCATAGCCCCCTCTCTATTTATTCTCCGGGTTGAATGTGGAGTTTAAGCCTCCTCCCTTGGCTTTGTAATGGCATTTTCATGCCTCTTGCCGCTTAATGGTGTATTGTGTGAACTCTTGAGTAGTAAAATTTGTTGCATGATGCGTTTTGTCCATCCTTTTGCTCATTTTGTTGTCTCTTCTCACCTCTCACCATTACAAGGTATACTGTGCATATCTCCGAAGTGCATTGCAGGTTTTGGGAGATGTGTTTAAGGGGTTTGAAATGGTTTTCTTTGTGAACTTTATCCTTGGTCTCGTGATGCATCTTTCCAACCTCTCCATTTCAAGCAATTGGGTTTGTGATCAGCGCCCTTTTTTTTTGCTATCACCTCTGCAAAGTGTAGGGTTTATTTATTTTCATGCTCTCTCTCTCTCATTAGTCCCTTGTAATTGTTAGATTAGGAGTATATAGTCGCATTTCCTTCCTTATAAATAGTTTAGTGCTAGGATTAGGAAGAGGAACCATCCTTCTCTAGAGGGTCATTTCCATTTGCAAGTCCCACACTTGGGAATGATCCAATGTTATGCAAATCACACCAAATGATAGTGCCTTAGAAAAGAAGATCCATAACTCATTTGGTGGTGTTGTGATTTCACACTAACAATTCCTCCATCATACTTTTAATCATTAGAGCTCTTAGGTACTCAAAATCATTATTAGGAAGTTAAAAATATTGTACCATATCTATTTCTAAAGTATGGGAGGGATGAAGAAAAGGTACCCAGTGAATGCAATCCTAAAAACTTGCAGCAATTCTTGCACTTATTACTTCAGTTGAATTTTCTCCTGCAGTGACATTATAGAGCAATTCACCATGCATGCATCATCATCAATGTTATCATCATCATTAGCTTCTTCAACTTTCTGATCTACTTCACATGGTAGGTGGGGTAAGAAACATTTGTCACACCAATCAATTTCATTTGTCTCTTCAACAACAACAACTCTGGCATTTAGAGGATCAAGACACTACTCTATTTTCCCTAGCTTGGGGTTGTCTAGCTCCCATGGGTCCTTTACCTCTGTCATCAAATATCTAATCATTTCTAGGATGATTTACAAATCTGTCTTGTCCTTGTTGCCTATGCTGACCTTGAGAACCTTGTCCAATTCCTTTCTCTACCTTAGCTAGCTTGTAAGAGATTTCTTTGACAACTCCAACCAAAGTCTTTACAAATTCCTCAAGATCCATAGCCTTACTTGATTGAGGCTTCTCTAGGTTAATCAATTTAACACCCTCCCTCTTAGGAGGTTTCCCAACTGCTTTAATGTTGTTCTCAATTTGCAAAGCCATGGTAAAGGCCTGCCTCAAAGTTCCAAGGTTCTTATCCCTCAAATAGTAAGTAACTTTCTTATCAAATGCATCTGAATACTTTATCAAACATGATTCATCACATGGAATAAAATTAATAGGAAGTCCTCTCAATGTTTTGTTAAATATTGTATTGAAATCATACACTAATTCATTAGGATTCTTTTTTATATTTTCAAATTCTCGACAAAAGAAACCGAGGGTCTGCTTTTATCACTATACCGCATTTTAAAAGCATTCTTCATCTCACCAAGAATCAATGGAATTATCTGGAAAATATTTTTAATAGTCCTCGCATCTTCTTTTAGAGTATAGATAAACAATTTAATGTATAAATCCTCAAATTCTATTTCAAATTCCGCTATCATATTGACAAAGAGCTTCAAGTGAGATCACTAGTGATTACATTATTTCCTTGAAACTTAGGCAATCTATTTCTTACATCTTGTGCCACAACATTTGGATAGCTAGCCATACCTCTAAAATCGATGGGACCAAAAATATTCACAATAAATGGAGGCCTCAGGTGACGCCGAGCCATATTATTTTGAGGAGGTGACCTTGGAGGAGATGCAAAATGATGAGGAGTGAGAGGTCTGTGTGGTACAGGGATGTAATTTTCAAAATGCCTTCCTCTAAAGGCTCTGTTTCTTGGAAAACTCTATTAGATTTGGAAAATACCAGGGGAAGATTGAGAAGCAAATGTTTCAAATACAAAAGAAGGACCCTCTCCAGATGGAGAATTCAATTCAACAAAGAGACTACCTAATTCAAAAGCACTTGAGGAAGTATTGCAATATTCAATCACATGCTAATCAGCCATCAATGGAGATCTCTTTTCTTTATGCTTGATCCCCAAAACCTTCCAAATTCTTCTTCCTTCTGAATTAGACTTTCCTAACTCTTGAAACAACCTTCTACTAGGGTCCCTAGTGAAGACAAATATTCTTCCTTCCATATTTTCAGAGATTAATGACAAATCTTACTTGATATATGTTAAGACACTGGTATTTATTAAGAATTTAAACAACACAAAGTCGCCACTAAGGATTTTCACCTTAGTTTTTGTAAATGCACTATAAAAGACCTATCAAATTTCTGTCAATACCAGATTCATGCAAAGCTTACAAGATCTTCTCTTCTTCTACCCAAATTTGTCAATGATGATACAAAATTTAGTGCAATAACTATATAAGCTGGAAATATTGCACTCAGAACTTACAACTTTGAACAATTCTTACAGATCTAAATAGAGAATGATGTTTCAACAATGTATTTGCACTTAATTTTTTTAAGAAGCATTACTAGGGTCCGTATGTACCGCATTTGTTTAAATACTTTGTAGAGTCCCGTAATGGTGCCACCACTATTGCTATCCAAATTTGTTCTCCTTTTCAATTTGAGTAGCATCATAGATTTGGCACAGAGCTTAGAGATAGATAGATCATGATGTATGTCATTTTGTAGCTAGGGATGAGATCTAACTAGCCCTTTATCACTTAGATTTATGGAGAGATGGATAGCACCTTCAAGAGGATTTGACCTATCCTCACTACTTTAGGTCATGCCTTTCAACCAAGGTGAGAGGACCCATAGTGTAACCTCTTGTTTGATGAATGTTGGGCCCCTAATTTTAGCTTCTAAATCTTAAGGGCGCGTAGGCACACATGGTAGGAGAAAGTGTGCAAGTATAGGTGCGCAAGGTAGAGTTCGAAAGGCTTCTTGAAAAACCTGATGCATGTACTACGTGAAGAACAATTACGACTTAGCCATTTTTTGCCTTTAGGAAAAAAACACATGAAGAATGTTCCATTCGGATAAGGTTCCAAATTGATGATAGGGTTTCCTCAAGGAATATACCTTGTGATAGAAAGATCCAAAAAGTAAATCATGACACGCAGGGCATGTGCCCGTGGTGACCCACACCTTGACACTGGGGCCAAATCCGAGGTCAGAGGAGTTTGTTAGATCTCGTGAGGCCAATTTATACGCGTGCCCTTGTCAAAGAAAGAGAGACAAAAATGAGGTAGTGGAGCTCTGCAGATTACCGAGAACTATGGGATGAAAATGGGTATAGAATTCAAGTATGTAAAGGCGAAATGGGGAATGAATTTTTTTGACTTGTGAGAATACATGTATAGATCCACATATGCACATGACTATGGTCTACCTCCCCTGTAATCTTTTATAAGTAAATGCTATGAATGAATGTGATAAGGTTTCCGTGACAAATGTATCAAGAATTTTTCTCGTATTATCTACATATTATTATCAGCACTTTGCTTCTTAGATAATCGTGAATCTTGCTTAAATGGTTAAGTATAGTAGTATATGTATAACTCTTAGTTATATTATTTCTTTTGTGCGCTTTGGTTCTATTATGACCAAGGTGTGTAGAAGCCATCCTAAGCTCTATATCCCTTCATGTCCTGTTAAATCACTAAGTCAAAATCACAAGCTATGCCTTCCACTAGAATAGCATAAAAGTGAGACTTGGCTCTCGTCTCACACTCCTCGGTGAGCACCCAAAGGCCCACCGGGTGATAGGCTTGCACACATGAGGTTCCCTTGTTTTTAGTGGGTGCAAAAGTGACTACATCTTGGTTCTATTATCGGGACCTCTTTTCAAAGTCAGAGGGAACATGGCATATATCATGATCTCTATAAAAAGTGATGATGTAATGCTTAACACTTGAAGGTGTTGAAGATTGGTTTAAAATCATGGAAGTTGAATTCACTCGAGATTTAGTACCGGATCCGGGTTTGATACGTGAAGATGGGTGGAAGACACTCTTTACCATGAGTCAGACGAAACCTTCTTCTTTGTTTCCCAAAGAGAGTTATTCAAATGGTTCTCGGCTTATACATCTATATCGGGATGGCATTATAGATCATACCCTTGGACTCAAGAAACATATCGAACCCTGCAAGATGCTGATCTAAAGTGGACCCGTGCTATAGACCATTGGTGGAAGGGAATACCGACTAGCCGCACTCTAGAATATGCCATTTCCACATTTTCTGCCAAAATGTTGCTTGAGTTTGAGTTCTCAGTGAGAGCCTGGGGATCATTTTTGCATGCTATTCCCCTTGAAATCAAAATCTTGATGGTAACCATGGGCTTAGAGGCATTCCTATGGCCGCTAAACCACCTTGAGTGCTAAGCAAGCGACGGGCCGTGTTGGGGAAGGATGGTTGATCCGATGACCGAACAGAAAGGAAGGAGAGGCAGCTCAAGTATAACAAAGCACACGAAAAGGAGATCGATGGATAGTGTGGGGTTACAAGTGGGTTATGGAGCCGTAAATGGGGAAAGGAGTTGAGGTTCACGTGGAGGATGTGGTATCCAAACAGCCATGGAACCCCATCTTGGTAAGTATGGAAGAGAAAACCTTATGACATGTGATGAGAGTCCATCACGTAGAGAGAGAAGATTCGTTGGCACACATTTGAACCCACCTAACAACCGGACCTTGGTGCTTGGTTTGTTTGAATGAGGGAAGAGTATAGTTAATCCATTTGATATTGGTGGAAGTAACCTATCGGCACCTAGAACATACAATTTCTCATTTGGGACTTCTATGGCTTCACACACTATTCTAGTATTTGGTGGAATGTTTGGACAAGGCACATATATGACTAGTTTTGGAAGCACGTTGGGAAGTGGTGGAGGAATTACAACCTGGAGTGGTACTAGTTCACAAAATTTCAATGCACAATTTAGTGGGATGACGGGAGTGCTTAGCATGATAAACATAGGCCTCTGTACCTAACACAGGAGGATCTGGAGGTGGAAGTGGTGGAGCTAGTGGCTTAGGATCTAGTGGATCCGACGGAGGAGGAAACACCGAGAGGAAACCAAGGGACCTGGATCGGGAAGGAAAGGGTCTCAGCCACCTCCTCAAGTATTTTTCGAGATGTCTCTACACTTGCCAGATTATAGTGGAATAGAAGATGCCACAGAGCATGTGCATAAGTGCGAGCTGCTATGGTGCGCAAAGGGAATCATGACCCAGGATCAAAAGGCCAGTTAATTTGTGATGACCTTGCAAGGACATGCACATAGTTGGTATAGAAAGTATGACCTCATCAGACTATTGTGGATTATACCACACTGAGAAATGCATTCTTGGCGGAATTCCACATACCTGAGTTTGAATGAAGAGCATTATCTCTCTCAAAGAAATCCAAAGAGGGAATGGCAAAGAGCGTGTAGGAATACGTTGCATGCTTTAAAACTCTTTTGTCTAAAGATGTCTTATGATATCCACCCTTCACAACATGCTTAGTGGTTTTTCAAGGATTGATCACACCCTTTAGGAGGGCCTTATCTCATAAAACGCTCACTGCACT
Organism: Taxus wallichiana var. yunnanensis; assembly: GCA_018340775.1. NCBI lineage: Eukaryota > Viridiplantae > Streptophyta > Pinopsida > Cupressales > Taxaceae > Taxus > Taxus wallichiana. Next base: position 456,735,804 of record CM031243.1, read on the forward strand.
CCACGTGAAGCATCGAAGCTGATTTATGCGCCCAAGCAATTAGTAGTGTCGATACATCGGGTGTTAGCCCATTTATGGAGGCTCAAATTGCTGCCATGGCTAAGTAATTAGAGAAATTTTTTGCCAACACAGCCCAAAGATTTATGGAGGAATGTGGTGCATGGATCAGAATGTGGAAGGACACATAAAGGATAATGGTGGGATATGTACTGTAAGGCGGTACACACCATGGTAGTAAACGATGAGATATGTCACGAGGACCATGATGCAAGTAGGTGCCCCTCGTCAGCAGCGCAATGATCCGATCCACAAAAATGTATCTTGTTATTGAAAAATATGTACCTCAACCACTCATGACACCAAGGATTGTAGATTGATTGACCAGATTCATGAGGCAATTGATCTTGGTGTGCACCAAATCGGCATTGCCAAAGCAGCCCAAAGGAGATGAATGTCGGATGAGGAGTGCAGTAGATGGAGATGCATGTGGAAGAGGGTTTCGTGGTTGTGGTAACCACGGAGGAAGAAGTGAGTTCCCACGTGGGACGTGTTTTAATTAAGGAGCCATAGACCATTATAAGTGTGAATGTCTAGATATTTTACAATGCTCCTGGTGTGGAAAGAAACATAAGTATGAAGAATTCCCAGAGTTTTATGAACATATGAGTCAGTAGTAATAGAAGGATAAGGGTGCTTCCATGGTGAGTATTAAGAAGGTTGACACACAGTGGCTTCCACGAGTAATACATGAATCAGAACTAGAGCCTATTATGGTAACAATGAGGGTGGAATCCACACGCGTAAAAGAAGCACCTAGCAGAGACCTTTCGTTTTGAGAGAAGAAGTAGTACATGGGAAGTATCCAAACCCGGCTCACCAAAAAGAAGTCTACCAAGAAACCATGGACGTAATTCAAAGTTTACAAGGGGAGATCCAATGCTTAAAAGAGAAGACTAGAAAATATGAGCAAAGGAGGCTGTGGAAGCACCAAGGGATGACTTGGATGAGGTTAAGGAGGTGTGTAAATTGCTAAGGCAGGAGAATATTATTCCCATGTTAGGGGCACGGTTGAGAGAAAAGGTTCCATGCACTGGGAAGAACACGAAAGGTAGATCCTGCGTGCAAACCTTCCACCTTACATCCTTGATTATGACCAAGAGATTACCATAAATGCAAAGAGGGATGGATGGTTGCTTAAGAACATCCTCATTGACATAGGAGCAGAGGTTAATGTTCTCTTTCTAGATGCTTGGCATCAAATGGGAAGGATCAGCATTACATGCCCATCTTCAAATGTGTTGTATATGGAAAATAAGATAAAGGTGATGCCGTTAGGTGTCTTGAAGGATGCAACCATTACTATTCAGGGGACTAGGTTTATCGGGATTTTGAATTCTTGGCACTTTTCGAGGTAGATAATTTCCCATCTCTACTTGGGTGCCCGTGGTGTTATAAGAATAATGCAGATCTCTATTTTAACAAGGGGTACATAAGATTTGAAAACAAGGAAGAGCGGGTAGTTATACCGCTAGTTGATGGGAAGTCCAACCCCTATATTGAACCCCTTGGGAGGAATTCTGGATAAAATATATGTGCGCTCCATAAGAGATCCAGAGACCATCCACCATACGTAAGATTCATCTAGTTTGATGATGCATAATCTGTCAATACGCTGATACTACCAAGATAAGCATGCAATAATTGGGCGACATCTAAAAGGATCAAGAACCAAGGTAACAATGGCACATATAGTTTGGAGCCTAGGAGGGAAGATAATAATAAATTATTCTGGGGATGCATTCCCTGAGGTATTTTTTAGAGAGATGGAAGCTCACTGGAGGGAGGACAAGTGGCGAAGTATGCTAGGTTATGTTTTGATCAGCACATCAAAGGTGGTGGATCGTGCATAGTGAAATTTTTTTGGAATGGCGTGAAGTTTGAATTACGCTTACTATCCAATTCTCAAAAAACAATGTACCCACCACTATTTAGGATTACAATGGCAATGGACCCACCTCTTCCCACATCCAGGCATGTGAGAGGGTCTAGGGAGAAGGTGCGGAAGCTTTACCACCCTCTCTTTGGGTGCATAAGTTGTATTCGACACTACAAGGTTGTGCGTGCACGTGGTATATCCATTCTAAAACACACCACCAAACAGAAGTTGGCAGGAATTAGTGACTGACTTGGTCCACACATTCGAGTACTTAAGTACCAAGCAACCAAATTGATGAGTCGCTTAGAATATCAAGTGCTTCACTCTGGGGGATTACACCATGGTGGAAGATAGGTTAGTAAACTTACTCGGTGGACCTAGTTTAGAAGCGCAATTCGAAGAGGAAGAACTAGAAGACATACAATTTGAGTGCACATGTGCTGAAAGGGAGAAAGGAAAGATGGTATACCTTGTTGATGGAGAAGAGATAGAGAGCCTGAATGTCGACCATTCAGTTGGGGTGTGTGAAGTAGTTAATAGTTCGGATGCATGTGCACATGTGTATCATGAACCACTCAAAACCAAGAAAGCTAACATCAGCTCGGAAGAGGAACCCAAGGAAGCTATCATTGGGGACTATTGGTCAGAAAAGGAAGTATCAAAGATCATCGATCTCTTACGTGAATTTGAGGATTTATTCTGGCACGATACCATGAGTTGAAAGGAATCCACCATTAATTGGGGAAATGAGGATAAGGTTGAATGATGGTGCACGCCCTACCAGAAGAGGCCTTACGAATGAATCCCAACATGCATGTAAGGGTTAAATAAGAACTAGACAAGATGATAGCATCCGGTATCATTAAGGCTATGGAGGAATCGAGTGGATAAATCCAATGGTGATTATCATAAATAAGGATGGGTGGATTAGGATATGTGTGGATTACAGGAATTAAATGCTATTTGTATCATAGATCCTTTTCCCACCCCTTTACGGAAGAGATTTTGGAAGGAGTTGTTTGGGTGTGAGGTCTATTCCTTTACGTATGAATTCTCGTGGATATCACCAAGTAAGGATTGCCAAGGTAGACCAAGATAAGACAACTTTCACCACCGAGTGGGGAAGTTTTAATTATACGGTCATGCCTTTTTGGTCAAGAACGCACCTGCTATATTATCACGCATAGTGGTATAAGCATTTAAGGACTTCATCCACAAGTTCCTTCAAGTATATTTGGATGATTGACAAAGGTATGGATTGGTCAGGACCATTGTGATAACTTAAGGTTGATGTTTGAAAGATGTCGGAGTTGAGGATCTCCCTCAACATTAAGAAATGTATCTTTGCAACTCCTTTTGGAATGTTGTTGGGGAATATCATATGTAAATAAGGCTTACTAGTAGATCTCGCGAAGGTTGTTGTTATTGTGGATTAGGGGAGCCTACCAAAGAAGCGTCATGCACAAATTTCTTGGACACACTGGGTACTATAGAAAGTTCATTAAGGGATATGCCAAGATTGCCATGCCTTTGGAAATATTTCTCAGACACAAGAATTCCTTTCAGTGGGGAGAGGTGCAACAGAGGGCATTTGACACTCTAAAAGAAATGCTTATCACCGCACCTATTCTACGATTCGCATCATGGGATAAACCTTTCCATGTCCATGTGGATGCCTTTGGTACAACAATAAGATCCATTCTTTCTCAACTAGGAGAGAGGATTGTTGATCATCCTTTGTGATTTTTAAGTGGGAAGTTGACACCAAAAAAATAGAATTATACAACGACCGAGAGCGAGAGGCATTGTCAATGATCTACGCACTCCAAAAATTTAGGCAATATCTGCTAGCAACTCCTTTCATATTCTACACTGACCATATGGCCTTGAAGTATCTGGTAAAAAAGTAGTGTTGCAAGGGCACATATGCCGTTGGGTTCTTCTATTTCAGGAATTTGAATTCAAAGTGGTGGTAAAACCGGGAAAGAACAATTATGGGCCAGATCATTTATCAAGGATTGATTTGGGAGAGGATGCACAGAGTATTGAGGAAACCATGTTGGATGCACAACTGTTTAGGTTGCGGCGCGCACCCTTAGAACTAGAAGACATTGTTATCTTTCTCAAGGAAGGTGTGGCACCCAAAGGGATGAATGCTCTGGAAAGGAAAAGGTTAACCATACTCATAACACCCTTCATGTTGATCAATGGGAATTTATATAAAATGGGCCCTGATGAGGTTGTGCACCGATGTGTACTAGAACATGAATGCATAGCTATAATAGAATAAGCCCATAGTGGGATTTCCAAAGGACACTATGCAGGGAATGCAATTACGCGTAAGATCCTAGTCATTGGACTATGGTGGGAAATGATTCACCAAGATTGTATTGAGTTTTGCAAGGCCTGTGACCACTACCAATGCCTTGGAATACATGAAAAAGGGACAAGATGCCCTTGCACCCCATCGCTAGTGTGGAACCTTTTGAAAAATTGACAATATATTTTGTCGACCAATCTCGCCAAATACCTACGCCAAGGACTAACTCACGGTATATTACCCCGTACTAATTATCTCGACAAGGTGGGTAGAGGCCGCACTCACTAGGATTGCACCGTAGCCACGGCTACTAAATTTTTGTGGGAGAACAAAGATTAATAGGTATGGGTGCCCATTAATTTTAACAAGTGATAGGGGCACTCACTTCATAAATGAAACAATCAGGATCCTATTGGCAGAATTCATGGTAGCCCATCACAAGACTACCCCTTATCACCCTTAGGCAAATGGGACTACAGAGGCATTCAAAAAAATCCTTAATCACACATTGACTAAGATATGTGACATAGGAAGGAAGGATTGGGATGACAAGGTGTCGAGAATTCCTTTGGGCATACCGAACAACGTATAAAAAGTTGAACAAGGCCACACCATTTCAACTGGTGTTTGGCATAGAGGCTGTTTTACCAGTTGAATTTATGCTACCATCACTGCGTATAGCGCACGCACAGGAGGGTTGGATGATGAATAAGCACTGGAATAGATAATTGATGAGTTAATAAAGTTAGATGAAAGGAACTCACTAACAAGATGGAGCCAAACAACCGAAAAGCTAAACAAAAGGCATGGCACGACCGCCGCATTAAAAATAAACAGTTTGAGGTTGGCCAGATGGTATTGTTATATGATTCTAAATTTCTATGTCATCCTGGAAAGTAGAAGGTGCATTGGTTGGGTCCTTATGTAATTTCATACATCCTTAATTTAGGTGCGTGCCAGCTATAAGCACTGGATGGAAAAAAATTACCTAGACACTTCAATGGGAGTAGGTCAAGCCCTACTATAAATAATGCTTCTTGGTGTTTGTAAATAAGGTAGTTATGTCGCTTAGTATAGATTTTCATTTTATGATTTTCCTTTCTTGTATTGTTTTACACCTTGGGCACCGTAACCTTATTAATTTTTAAACTTATGATTGCGACAAAGGACCACACATAGATTTAGTGTGGGGTGAGGTGATGAAGAGAGGCATGAAGTTATTCTACAGGAAGATTGAGTTGGTAGACCATTCGAATTGGCCCTATTGAAAAGATGCATTAGGAAGGTAGATGGATGACAAAATAGGGTTCCATTGGAAATCCACGTACAAAGGAGAAAAAGTAGAAAACATGAGGTAGGTGAAAGTAAGAATCATGAGGATGGAAGAGGTGCCTTTAGCGCTAGTAACACACGCGTAAAAGTCTTCTATCAAGATGGATTGTCTACACACCAGAAGGTTGAAAAACATTTCACACAAGGATTGGGTGTGGGTGAAAAATGTTTCGTGCAAGGATTGGGTGTGGGTGAAAAACGCTTTACGCATAAGGATTGAAGCGGTTGAAAAATGTTTCGTAATGATTAGGCGCACAAGGAAAATGGGTTTCCTTGAAAATGCCACATTAAATATTTCGATATAGTGGTAGGTATCCTAGCCTTTAATGCATAAAAGTGGGAAAATCTATAAATACAAGGATGGTAAGTTCATTATTTTACTTTGTGAAAACAAGGAGAACAATTTTCTTTCAAGAGCTAGGGTTCGAGAGCTAACTCATGCGAAGGAGAATCTCATAAACTTGCATGCAATCAGTCCAGTTGATCTACAAACCAGAGCATAAAGTGATTTACGGGTGTGTTGTGAAATAATGTCATGATCGAAAGAGGGAAATAAGAAATTAGGGTTTGTACCCTAAGGCACGGGTACGCGAAGATAACTCTCAGAAAACTCAAAGGAAACCAAGGAATGAAAGAAAAGGGTAAAATGATGGCCATGAAACCAGTTGATAAGCCTATAGTATAATCCAAGAAAGGAAAGGGGAAGGGAAAAGGAAAGAAGAGAGAAGATGAAATCCCCTTGGATACTAATGAGGAATGGTACTTAGAGATGCAATACCTGATGGGGTTTTGCTAGGGCAAGAGTGGGAGTCCCACATTAGACAGATGACCATAATCGATTATAATCATCGATTGAGTATAATTGTGAAGGAAATGGCACTAGGAGCTGGTGTGCCCCATAAACAAATGAACACCTGACGGGATGCTGATTTACAACGATGTAGTCAAGGTGAAAATGGAGAAGGTAGGGCTTCTCCAGCTTTATGAGTTGCCCTACTTCGGAAAGCCCGAGTTTCTGTACCAATGGCTAATGACATGTGTGCACAAAGATTTCTTCTACTTCAGCAGGGTGCAAGATGTACATAACCCCACAAATAATCTCACACTTTATAGGCCTAAGCTGTAAAGGGGATGAAATCCTAGACAACCTCCAAGATAAGGAGGTAATAAAGGAAACTATTGCATCCCAAGATTATAAGAAGGGATCGCGGTACTACGCCATCGCGGATATCGTTGCTCGTGATGAAAATGGTTGTACACCTCGTTTCCAAGCTAAAGGGACAAGAGAGGTGGACCCAGGTGAGCAAGCCCTGGTTGAATGTTTGCAAAAAGGTCGCAGAAGGCACCATGTATAATATCTCCCAGTACAAAGCAGATGATATTATAAGTAGCGCAGAGGACGGAGGAAATATATTGTTTGGGAACATTCTACTAACCATTGTGTTCTTAGAAATCGGGGTGCCAGATGCATCTGATAAGTTTGTATGGGAGTACCCCAATGAAGACCCTTCACCCACGATAGGTTCTAGAAATATACTTGTGATTCAATGATGGGGGTGCACAAGGTACGCTTGGATAAATGGTATACGCACCTTAGGAACGCATTCAAGTAGAATGGTGGATCCTAGAGCAACTCCCCATGACGACTGAAGGAGAAGTAGAGTTCGTGGTGTACCAACACTTCTGCATTGGTAGATTTATCTTGGTGGATGGCAGTTGGAGTCCCTGGTGCAAACTCCCTTCTCATTTACTTGCCCAATTCTTCTAGGCAAGGGTAAACAGATATAAGGAGTTGAAGAAGTTAAGACTCAACCTATCCACCCTTGATAGTGAACACAGAGAGATGAGGAAGAAGCTGGTCTATCTAGGAAAGTGCACGTATGTTGAAAGGTATGTGTCGCAGGACGTGCACATCGTAAGGCCAATGACCTTACCAATTGCTGAGAGTGCTTTGTTGCTGCAATTTACCTGCGCATAAGGCCAAAGTTTGAGAAGGGTGCATACGTAGAAAATGAAATATCCATCCCAGACAACCCCATGGGAAGGAAGAAGCCAGCACTAAAGCACAAGGAGAAAGAAGAAGAAGAGGAAGAACAAGGGGCGGTGGGGAGGCAGGATGTAGGTACCGCAGGGCCAAGTACCTATGTTCGAAGAAGAGAAGAATGGTGGTCAAGGAAAAGACCCTGGAGCCTATGAAGCCACCATCCCCTGAAGAACCTTCAGATGAAGAAAAGATAGCATCCCCCACTCTAGAATTTTCAGCCAGAGAAGAAGAACAAAGAACGGAGGAACAAGGGTCTGAAGATATGAACGACCTGAATGCCTATGTAGGCGAAAGGGATGAAGATGAAGGGGAGGAGCAGGACGTGGATCAAGAGCCAATTAATATCCATGACTTAGAAGGAGAGGAGGCTGAGAATGTAAATGATGCCTTGATTTTTATAAGGAGGAAAGATTCTCGAAGAGAGGAAGGCACACACGGTAAAGAGGGGAGCGAAGGGGCTAGTACCAAGGAACCATATGTGCCCAAGCTCACTCAAGAGGAGGTGGATGAGAAGGTAAAAAGAGAGGTAGAAAATATAATTGATGCCTTGGTCAATGAAGAGTTGGGGCACAACGTGGACCTTGTGCTCGGTGAGTTCAAGAAGGAATAGAGGGAGAAGAGTGGAAGTAGCACAAAAGGAAAAACTCTCTTGGTAACTGTTCCCAAGGGCATGTGCATGGGAAGTAAATGTGTGGAAGGGGAAGGACAACGATGAGTTACATTGATGACCCCAACAAATTTTTTCATGTGCATTTCCAAAGTACCATGCCCACCAAGGAGCTCACCGCCATGGAGTCCTTTGACCCTGAGGGAGGATACCCGCGAACAAGGAAAATGTTATCTTGGGCATTCAACTCCCACCTCGATGAGACTAAATTCAAAATTAACCAGGGAGCGGTATTGAAGCTATCCAAGGAAAGGGGGACAACCCCATTATAAACACGTAACAACTATTAGATGAGCAAGTGTGCAATGTGCTGAACAAAGTCTCAGTGGAAATCAAGGCTAGGCTCTTTGGTAGAAATGATAGGGTTAGAGCCTTGGAGGACCAGTTGGAGAAAAGGAAGGAAGAAGTGGTGAAGCTGACGAAGGATCTCACTGGAGAAATTAATCAGCATGCAACTACAGAGGGAGCTTCAGGAGGAAAAGGCCAGGGTGCATGAAGTTTCCAAGAAGGTGGAGCTCATCTCCCAATCGATTATCACGAAGCACCCGGACCTTAACCCTCCTGCGCAAAAGTATAGATCCTCCTTAGAGTGCCTAGAGGACTTGACTCGATCCTCACCATGGAGAGGTAGCCCTTGGCTTTAGAGTCATAAGAAGAGGTAGTGGCACACTGGAGAAAGAAGACAAGTTGAAGGTCATCATGCTCATGGCCGAATACAACAAGGTGCTCGCCGACGTAAGAACAAGCACAAACCGTAGGGGTCGCTTACGACCACTACACAGATCAAGAAAAAGTGACAAGCATACTGCTTGCCAGGATGAGGCTGAGTTGAAGGAATTCAGAGAAAATAATAAGGGAAATAGAGCCGAGTGGGAAAGGATCATGGCCGAGGTAGAGAAGAAATCTGAAACCATTGAGAACTGGTGAGTCTCAATCAAAACCCATGTAAAAGAGCTCTACAAGGTCATTACAAGGAAGATGGATGCCCTGGAGGACCACGCTAAAGAACTGAGACTGTGGTAGAAACCATTACCACACAAGGGGAGGGGCTAACTTACGACGAGGTGAGCACCTTGGTTGGTGACATATGCACTAAAGCATAGAAGGAAGTCAACACTTGGAGTACACTGTAGGCCGACCTCCAAAGAAACTTTCCTCCTTCTTCTTTTAGGAATTTTTCCCCCTATTATTTCTCTTCCCCTTTCTTTATTCTTTCCCCCCAATTCTTTTCCAAGGTAAGGCCTTGCATTCTTTTGTATTGTATTCTTTGAGAAGGTTCTTGAGGGCAGAGAATAGGTGAAGTGTGGGGTAATGTTGGGCCCCTAATTTTAGCTTCCAAATCTTAAGGGTGCGTAGATGCACAAGACATGAGAAAGCATGCAAGTATAGGTGCTCAAAGAAGAGTTCAAAAGGCTTCTTGAAGAACCCAGGACATGCGAGCCACGCGAAGAACAATTCAAGCCTTAGCCATTTTTGGCCTTTGGGACATAACACATGAAGAACATGTTCCATTTGGATAAGGTTCTAGCCTGGCGACAGGGTGTCCTAGAAGGAATATACCTTACTATAGAAAGATCCAAAAAGTTAATCATGACACAGAGAGGCATGCACCTGGGTGACCCACACCTTGACACTTGGGGCCAGATCTGAGGCTACAGAGGAGTTTGTTAGAGCTCAAAGGCCTATTTATGTGCGCACCCTTGGAAAAGAAGAGAGAAGAAAATGAGGTAGTGGAGCTCGTGGGATTACTCATGAGAACTATGGGATGAAAATGGGTACATAATTCAAGTAAGGATGTAATGGGGAATGAATTTTTTGACTTGTGAGACTACATGTATGGATCCACATATCGCGCATGACTACGGTTTTCCTCCTTAATATTTTATAAGTAAACACTATGAATGAATATGATAAGGTTTCGTGACAAATGTATCAAGACTCTTTCTCTATATTATCTCGCATATTATTATTACACTTTTGTTCTTAGATAATTGTGAATTGTGCTTAAATGGTTAAGTATAGTAGTAGATGTACAACTCTTAGTTCTATTATTTCTATTGCGTGCTTTGGTTCTATTATGACTGAAGGGGTGTAGAAGCTATCTTGAGCTCTATATCCCTTCATGTCTATTAAATAACTAAGTCAGAATCAAGAGCTATACCTTCCACTAGACTCACATAAAAGAGAGACTCGGCTCCTCTCGTGTGCCTCGGTGAGCACCCAGCGCCACCGGGTGATAGGCCAACGTGCATGAGGTTAACTTGTTTTTAGTGGGTGAAAAAGTGACTACAATTAAGTAGATGGAGATATCCTTCTTTTGTACAAATTTTATGAATAAAACCTTGGGAAAGTACATACCAATACTCCATAATTTAACTCTCAAGAGATGTCACTTCTAAAAGATGGAGATACTTTCAAAGCAAGGCTAAGGTTATCAAGACATTATTAAATCTTGATTATTCTACATATTTTAGATAATAGATTTTGTTCCTTTGTTTATAAATAGGGAAAACAGGGGATTCAGATGGATTCATGGTTTTTGAATGATTTTGGTAGTAGATTGAGTAGGATAAATTTTATTATACTAGATATTTGAGAAACTTTACAACAATGGACAACTCAAGAACAAAAATCTTTAGAATAGTTAAGATGTTCCTTCAACAAGAAGGTGTGCTTCAATGGAGGCCTAGATCAACACGTTTTCACACAATATTTGAGAATCTAAAATGAAGGCTTGAGTTAAAATGATCAATTAAACACCAAAATCTCTTATCAATCATGCCTAAGGTACACCCAAAGAATTACAAAAAATATTTATCAACAAGTGACAATGAAGTGATTTTAAATTGTTTATCTCATCACAAGATGAATGATCTTCTTGAAATAAAATTGTAAATGCCATTAAACTGTCATAGGATGAGATCCTATGTGATTTCACAAAGATTTCAATGTAAGATTATAATATGGATAAGAAAAACTACTTGTAGACATTCTCAAAAAAATGCGTACACTAATTTCTCCAAGATTAACACAAATTAATTTCAAAATTTATTAAATTCATCAACAAGGGAAAGCTTCCAGAAAAATCTTAGTTCTCATCAATGGCTATACATCCGTAATGAACTTGACATGATACAAAAATCTAACACAGAATAAATTAACAAGTTATCTTGGATTGGTCTCTCAGGAAGACAAATTTTCTCAAATTTTATCTTAAGAATTCAACCCCGACCCTTTGCAAGAGTATTCTCATTGCATTTATACATTTTACTCACTCAATTTTCCCCCAAAAGAGAAGAATATTCGAGGGACCTTTTCTTGTTACCAATTTTTCTTAGAAAGTGACATTTAACAAATTCACATCTAAATGTTGCCAGGTGGACCAATTGTGAATTGATCATGTTTCTCAGACCCTCGACTAATGACTAGGATGCCATGCCATAACCTTTTTGATAGTCCCTTTAATAATTATGATTTTTTCATGTGATAAATCCCATTTTTAATCATTTTCCGGAGGCACTACACATTTGGATCTGATAGGTAATCCTTTTCACCCTCGAGACAACACCTTTTTCATCCTTTGCACCTATAACCTCCATCATTTTGGCCTTGGAAAAGTCTCGGTAAAAAGGAGCCAAAGCAGGAAGCTTCCACGTGTATCAATGACATATTTTGAGATGGTCCCCAAAAGGGGAGACCCCAAGCAAGCGTGGGCTCATTAAGTGTCTCAATCCAATAGAGTTATTAAGAAAGTTGAAGGGTCAACGAAAGGCGCCATGTGTCTAGGGTCTGAGACAATTTTCCTTGGCCGTTGAAAATTCTAAGCAAGGGAAAAGTGAGCGAAAGCCTCCAAGTGTCCTCCTGGTGCTTCTTCAAAATAAAATTTAGGGGCCAGTCCCCAAATAGGCATGGTCCCTCCACGTGTCCCAGGCCTTAGAAAATTGCTTTGAAAAGTTTTAAGTATAGAGCAAAGTCAGGTGGAAGCTTCCACGTGTCTCTATGTCACAATTTTTAAGGTGGACCTTGAGGATGATCCTCAAATGAGTACTAGCCCTCCATGTGTCCATGGTCTCGCCAAAGCTACACTGGCCACATGAAAAAAATTCTAAGTTTGGGCAAGGCAGGGAAACCTCCACGTGTCTCCCGAAACAACTCCAAGGTCAAACCAAAAGGTGAATTTTCAGATGAGTACCGCCCTCCACGTGGACAATTTTTGAGTTGAAGTGAGCCTTAGAGTTTCAAAGTTCCTCGCTGAGCCGCATCCAACTAGAAAGGGCCACATTTCCATAGATGCTTTGAGATGTAAATTTGATAGGGAAAAACACACCCATCAAACCATAAAATGTAGGAAAATCACCATTTGAGCCCGAAAATGAATCTTTCTTTTAAGACAGAGAATTTGGAAATGATATAAGGCCCAAATATGATCTTTTGAGCCACATCCAATCATGTTTCCACATATATTTGGGACAAAAATGATAGGGACAAAAAAATGTGACTGTGGAAAATGGAAGGAAGGGAAAAACCAAGTTTTCACCCAAGTTACAAATTTTTCTCATGGAAAGAGGAATGAAAAACAAATTCTAGACTTTAAGTGATCTTCGACCAAGGAAGGGACTAATCATGGAAACAAAATGAAGGGTAGAGCATTCATAGATCAATACAGGGAGATAGAAAACATGATAGAGCCCACAAACTAAAGAATTTTAAGGATAAACATGGTGAGAACAATTTGAGCACTAACACATATGAAGGTTGGTTCCTATTCCTCTGCTCAAGTGCACACAAATAAATTGTAGAGGATCTACTCTAAAAACTACTCTATCTTGCTAAGGAGACAGGGGTTGAGAAAATGCAAGAAAATAAACCTAAGCTAACAAGGTGATGCACTAAAGGAATGTCAAACACTCATTTTGCAATTCAACAAAGAAAATAAAAATGGAATACAACTACCATGCACAGAGCATAACTGTGACTACAATGAGAGATCATAAGATAATAATGAACACATGATAAGGTTGAGAATAATCCATAGACATATATTATCACTCCAAAGTTGATAAAGTACATCGCAATAGCCAAGAGGCAAAAAAATTGTATTAAAACTTAAATGGGAGGTTTGGAAAACTCCAAAAATTCACTTGCAAAACAGGGAAGAAGGAGGGTGCAAAACAAAAATGTCCAACCCTTTACAATGAGCCAAGATATTACCTTTATAGATGCAGTTAAGAGAGGAGAATAAAAACGCTGAGAAACCTGATTTGGAGCTCAGCTCTACTACCATCAATGCCCCTGCAAATCTACCCACAATCTATCAAGTCCACTGCTCTATGTCTACTCAGCATGTCAAAGAAGGAAGAATGGTGGATCAAATTGAATCTGATCTGGTTGTTGAAGAAATCAGATCACATATTAATGGCATGAAGACATTTTCCCAATTCTCACCCACCTAACCTTGTCAAAATTAAAATCTCAGGTTTTTATGGTGCAGACGAGGTTGAGACCTTTCTAATGGTGCCAAATTTGTTGAATTTTGAGCACTGGATTGAAAGATATGTCCATTTGAATGTTTGAGTTGGATCCATACAAAAATGGTGAAAACTAGTTTAGCAAAATAGGTCCACAGCCCAAAATTCACTTTGTGCCTTTTACAAAAAGTACAAAAATGCAAAATGCCCCGCAGCCCCACAATTCACTTTTGCCAAAAAACCATCTTCAAGCTCGTTGATATGTATTTTCCATTTGGGTGAAATGTCCTCCCTAGGCCTGCTAGCCCGTATGTAATTTATGCCTAACATGTGGCTCCTCTGGGCATCGATGGCGGTGCGGCTTATTTTTTACACTATACACCTCAAGCCAAATTTTTTTAACTAACTCTAGCAACCTGCCTTGACTTGAAACATGGCCACGTGTAAAGCTGACACACATTTGGGGACCACTTTTCAAAAAAAAAATTGAAGTTGTGAGAAAGAGACATGTGGAGGCCTCCATGGCTTTGCTCTATTCCTTTTTGTTTTGGCTAAGTCCCTTTTTGTTGTCATGGCTGTTTTCCTGACTAGGGACACGTGTAGGCTCAGCGCACATTTGAGTTTTAACCTCTGAGGAGTTGTGTTGGGCTGACACGTGGTGCCTTCTTCTAAACCTTCTATACTTAGTTAATTTAAATAGTTGAGTCTGTCCCCTTCTAACTGTTAGACACATGAAATCTCCACGCTCACTTGAGATTGGCCCTTGGGCCACTCCTCTTGAATTTGTACCATTGAGGCATGTGGCACCTTCTATTGACTCTACCCCATCTTGAATTTTCAATGTCAACTCTGTCCCTTTTCGGACCTGGGACATGTGGAAGCTTCATGTTCACTTGAGAGACCCGCTTTTAGATTTACCTTTGAAGATGCACCGAGCTGACACATGGTACCTTCCGCAAGTATGTGATACTTAGCCTATTTGGGTTGATTCCTTTCTGGAACCCTAGACACGTGGAAGCCTCACACTCATTTGAGTCTCTGCTTTGGGTCACACCTTTGAATTTGCACTGATGAGACACATGGAGGCTTTTTCCACTTCTTTATACTTAGTCAATTTGAGGATAGGCTCTATCCCTTTTGTCAGACCTGGGACACATGGAGGCATCGCGTTCACTTGAGACTGGACCTTGGCTTCAACCCTTGAAGGTGATTCATTGAGACACTTAGCACTTTCCACCGACACTCTTATACTTAACCGATTTGGGCCCGCTACCATTTGACTTTTGTTGGACCTATTTGTATCCAAATTGATTCTCCCTTGGAAGCCAAGCAACATCACAGATTTAATAAGAAACTTAGAGATAAATGAATCATAAGTAATTTTTTAGATGTGGAAGGGATTCAACTATCTCTTTGTGACTCAGGAATTGGAGAAATGGAAATCACCTTCATCATGGATTTGATCTATCCTCACTACTTTAGGTCGTTCCTTTCGACCAGGGTGAGAGGACCCATTTTGTAACCTCTGTTGGTGAAGGACATGAAGAGATCCTTCTTTGCACAATTTTCAAGGGAACCTTGAGAAAATATGATCAATGCACCACAATTTAACTCTCATGAGTTTTCACGTCTAAAGAGTGGAGATATTTTCTTAACACAAATAAGGTTACTAAAGACACTAAAAACCAGCTTGCTTCGTATATTTTTGGCAAGAGAATTGTTTTATTTGTGGATACACAACACAAACAGGGGTACTTCAGGTAGGATTCATAGTTATTTGAAATTTTTGGTGGGAGATTAAACAAGATGAATTTGATTTCATCAGATCTTTGAGAACCTTTACAACAATTGGAAAACTTAACAACAAAAATCTTCAGAATAGCCAAAATATTCCTTCAACTAGAAGGTGTGCATTAATGGAGCCCCTGATCTACACAGTTTCACACAATCTTTGAGAATTTAACACAAATCCTTGAGCTAAAGACTCAATTAAACATTAACAACCCTTGGTTCCTCACGCCTAAGATACACTCAAAAGCTTATAGATAATCTTTATAAAAAAATGACAGTAAAGTGATTTTAAATTGTTTATCTCATTACAGGATGAAGGATCTTCTCATAATGAAATTTCTAATGCCACTACACTATCACAAGGATGATATCATGTGTGATTTGGAGGGATTTTAACATAATATTGCAACAGGAACATCAAAACCATTTGAAAGACATTCTGAAATAAAAGTAGACACAATTTTTCCCAAGATCAACACAGATTAATTCGACATCTATTACATTTATCAGCAAGGAAAAATTTCTTGAATAGTCGAGAGATTTTCAATGGTTGTACACTCGCAACCATGTTGACATGATCAAATCTAAAATGCAAGAGATTAACAGGTTTCTCAGATGGTCTCTCAAGAAGATTATATTTTCAAATTTTCTTGTAAGAATTAAACCCCCAACCTTTTGCAAGAGTATTCTCATTGCATTTATACATTTCACTTGCTCACTCATCCCAAATTTTCCCCCAAAAATAAGAATATTTGAGGAATCCTTTTCTTGTTACAATTTTTCTCTCGTAGAAAGTGATGTTTAATAAATTTACACCCAAAGCTACCAGGTGGAAAAATCATGAACTTGATCACGTTTCTTAGACCCTCAACCATGACTGGGATGCCACACCATAGATTTTTGATAGTCCTTCTAATCATTATTTTATTCTATCACGTGAGAAATCCCTCTTTAATCATTTTCAGGTGGCTCCGTATAGCTAGATCTGACAAGGAATCCTTTTCTCCCTTGAGAAAACACCTTGAAAAATGAGTTCCCTCACATGAATTCCTACATTTGTGCCTCTCAAAAATGAATGTCCACACATAGATTATGCAAAGAGGAGTCAGCAAAAACCTTCATGTGTTTCCTTGGCATAACTGCAAAGGTGAAGTACAGAGTAAAGTTCCCAAACAAGCATAGGCCTTCCACATGTTTATTTACTGCAACTTTAAAGATGAAATTTAGAGGCGGGACCTCAAATGATCACAAAATCTCCACATGCCTAGGCCCAAGAAAATTTCCTTTTGCATTTGATAAAGTCTCAAGATAAGAATGAGTTAGCGGAATCCTCCACATGTCTCTTAAGAACACTTTTAATATAGTGCCCAAAAGCAGAGACCCTAAACAAGCACGGGATAACCACGTGTCTCAGCCTAGAAAATTTGTTGAAAGAGTTTAAGGATAAAGAAAAGGCACCACGTGCCTAGGGTCCGAGAAAGTTTCTTCAGCTGTTGAAAAGTCTAAGTATGGGCAGGATCTAGCGGAAACCTCCACGTGTCCCTTTGATGCTTCTTCAAAATAAAAGTACAGGGGCAAGTCCCAAAATAGGCACGGGCCCTTCATGTGTCCTAGGCCTTATAAAGTTTCTTGAAAATTTTAAGCATAGAGAGGAGCCAACGGAAGCCTCCATGTGTCTCCTTGGCGTAACTTCTAAGGTGGTACTAGAGGTGGATCCTCAAATGAGAGTCGACCCTCCATGTGTTCAAACTTTGAGTTGAAATGGGCCTTAAAGTTTCAAAATATTCCACCGACCTGCTTCCCCACTTGTAACTTTTAAGAATTCCACGTGTCCTTCTTCGGGGTCAAAGTAAGACTTTTTCCCTACCGCTTCATATTTGCTTTGAATAAATAATTAGATGTTATTGGGGCCATGGAGCCAATTTGGTATTTTTTACAAATGTGAAAAAAGTGGCAATTTTCACCAAAAATATTTGTCGTGCCACATCTAATCGAAAGGACCATGTTTCCATAAATGTTGGTACAAAACTTGATAGGAGAAATATGACTGCAAAAAAATAGAAGGAAGGGGAAAACTGAATTCACGCCCAAATTACAAATTCTTTCTCATGGACAGAGAAACAAGATAATATCTCAAGTTAATATGATCCTTGACAAAAGGAAAGGACTGATCATGGCAACCAAATGAAAGAAGAATATTTCATGTATCAATATAGGGAGACAGATAAAACTTTTAAACCATACAGAATGAGATGTTTTTGAATGAACACGGTGAGATTAAATTAAGCACCAACATCGGCTCCGAATCGGAGATGCGAATTCCTCGCGAGTGCCGTAAGAACAAAAGAGTAGACCATGTGCCAAAAATCCATTAGGAAACAAAGTCAAATAAAAAGCTTACAAATTTGAAAGAGAATAACTAATCCCCAAGACAAACTGAGAAACCAACAAAAACTGATCACCAAGGACCAGGAAAAACTGAAACAGAAAAACATGAAAACAGAGAAAAACAAAAGACTATACACTATACAATGGTGCGTGTCTTGATTATGAGAAATCAGTCAAGGAAATGTTTCAAGTTCCTGCCATTAATAGGAAACTCAAGCAATTCCCCATCTAAGTATTTTAGGAAAAAGGTGTGCTCTCCAATCCAAAGGTCAATAGAATAAGGGCCCATCCATAATGCATCAAAATTTCCATGCTTTCCCTTATCCTCATGTCTGCTATCCCATAGTAGCACCAGATCTCCCACACTAAAAGCTCTTGGATTCACCTTTTTATCAAATAGCTTCTTCAATTTCTCCCTGAACTTCACATGTCTTTGGTGGGACTCTCTTCTCTTCTCATCCAATTCCACAATTTTATTTATACAAGCATCATAGGGATTGACCTCCTGGTCCTCTAATTGTTGGATAAATTAGTAAGAAGATAATTGCATATGTAGGGGAAGTAGAGCTTGAGTTCCATATACCAATTCAAATGGGATTTTTCTAGTAGCTCTTTTAATAGTGATTCTATCAGCCCAAACAGAAAATTTCAACTACTCACCCCACTTTTGTTTGTTTATTTCCAAGGTTCTTCTGATTATTTTCAATAAATTTTTGTTGCTCGATTATGCCTGTCCATTACCTTGGGGATTATAATTTGATGCATACGTTAGATTGATCCCATATTCTTGACACATAGCCACCAAAGGTTTAGCTCGAAAGCTCATGGCATTATCAACAACTATTTTGGCAGGTACTCCAAATCTGCAAATGATATAATTCATAATGAAATCCATGACAATTTGGTGGGTTTCCTTCTTTGTGGGGATTTCCTCCACCCACTTGGTGAAGTAATCTGTGGCCACTAATATCCACTTATGGCCTGCACTTGAAGGATAAGAAATATCCCCAATGAATTCAATCCCCCACTACTTAAAAGGGGCTTCAATTGATATAGGCTGCAACGGGAGGGATCCTGAAGCTTTTAATCTCCTTAAAAATGCTGACAACTTTCACACTTCCTAACCAACAAATTTGTATCTTTGAAAAGAGTTGGCCACCAATAACCAACCCTTAAGATCTTATGGGCTATTACTCTCCCTGTAAAATTCCCCCACAAACTCCTCCATGGAAATCATCAATTATTTTGGGGCTTCATCTTCAGTGATACATCTCAAAAGAACTCCCTCAGGGTTCTTCCAAGCTAACCCATAATCAGTGATGATGTATTTCTGGGAGGCTAACTTAAGTGCTCTTTTTTTATTCTTACTTAAATACTCAGGGCACTTTGTAGATGTTTGAGATAAAAAATAATATCCTTGTACCATTCAGAATTTGTCAATTTTTCAAGGATATTCAACCTTTCTTCTTCAACTTCATTTACCTCAACTATTTTGTAGGTTGCTCTCGCCATAAGCTTTGTTAGGCCTAGACCTCTAACCAATTTTGTGGTTTGGATATCCATGTCATATTCTTACAACTTATTTACCCATCGACATCTCTTGCTTGAAATTTCCATCTCTGATAGGATATCCTTAACCATGGTATGGGGAACATAAAAATGACTTTAGAACTCAAAATATAGGGCCTGAAGATTTTTTTGGCTCTGACCAAAGAAAAATCATGTTTCTCCATGATAGTATACTTCAGTTCTTCCCCTTGTAGTGCTTTACTAAAGAAAGCAATTGGCCTTTCAGCTCCTTCATCATCCTTTTGTAACAAGACAGATGTAATGGTATTCTTTGAAGAAAAGGAAAACATTTAGAAAGCCTTCTTATAATCAGGGGCTACTAAAATAGGGGCATTCTTCAATGATTCCTTAATCCTAGTAAAGGCTTGAACAATTGCTTCTTCTTCCCATTTGATACTCTGATCCTTCTTCAACATATTAGTGATTGGGATAGTCAATTCAACAAATTTGGAAATAAACCTCCTAATAAAATTTATCTACCCAAAAAAGGATTGAATTCCCTTTTTGGTTCTTGGAATCAAAACTTTGCTAATGGATTCCACTCTCTCAGGATCAATCATGACTCCTTTTTTGACACAATGTGTCCAAGCAACTTTTCCTTTTGAACCCCAAAATGAAATTTCTTAGGGTTCAGTGAGATACCATACTCCCTGCATCTTATCAACATTTTTTCTAAATGTTGCAGGTGATCACTTCTCTTCCTAGAGAAAACTATCACATCATCCTGATACACAACAATGAAGTCATTTATATATCCTGAGAATGCTACATCCATTGCTCTTTGAAAATTAGCTCCAGCATTCATCAGGCCAAATGACATCCTTACATACACATAAGTACCCCATGGGGTAGTGAAAGCAGTTTTGATTCTTTCTTATTGCTTCACAACTACCTGGTTATACCCAAAAAAACCATCCAAAGTAGATAAAAATTCTAACCTATAACTAACTGCAACATGTTATCCATATTTGGCAAGGGATAGTTATCCTTGATTGATGCCTTATTTAAGTTTCTAAATTCCACACACAACCTTATGTCCCCATTCTTCTTTCTAACAGGTACCAGGTTTTCTACCCATGAGGAGTACCTTGTAGGTTATATAATTCCTCCATCCCTTAACTTTTTCAATTCTTCTTGCATTTTTGAGGAAAGGAGGGGATTAATTGGTCTTTGTCTTTTCCTAAATGGCTTGGCATTAGCTTCCAGGGTATTTCATGTTGAAAAAGGTCTTCCTCATGTATGATTTCAATTTTGAATATGACCAAGCCAAGTAGTCCTGGTACTTTTTTAGCAATTGGACATATGACTACTTTTCTTCTTTGTTCAAGTTGTTGCCTAGCCATATTCTCCTAGGTTTATCCTTTGTGCCTAGGTCATATTCTTCAACATCTCTCAAGGCTAACATGTGTCTATTGACAATGTAGTCAGCATTATCAAAATTTGATTCTAGTGTAACCAACCCTCTGGGAATAGTATTAGTCTTCAACTGAATAATGTCCTTACCAAATAAAGTCTCCTTTCCTTCAGCTACACAAACCATTGGTTCCTAATCTATACTTTGATTGGAAAATTCTCCTTTATTTTGTAAAAACCTTTGGACCTAAGCATCATCTTCAAATACCTACCAGTGCTTGATATTTGTTAGGGATAGATGGCCTAGTCAATATTTCAATATCATATTCATAATAAGGAGACATTGTATAATTTTAAAAATTTGATCCCAATACTTTCAATTTGTCTGCTACAGTATTATAGCTCCTATCATGATGTATTATATTGAAAGAGTCAAACATTTTGATGAAGTCCCAAACTGCATGCCTATACTTGTCTCATTCTTTGATTCTTTGTAGCATACAACTTTCTGAATTGTTTGACTATCAACTCGTATCTCCTTTAACAACAATTTCTCTAATACCATATTTCCATGTAATCCTTAGACCTAAGAGTAGTGCTTCATACTCAACAATGTTGTTTGTGCACTCAAAATTGAGTTTAAAATAAAATTTAAACTCCTCTTGGCTTGGAGATATCAAGACAATACTAATACCATTACCAGATCTAGAACAATCCCCATCAAACAACACATCCAAGGATAACCAACCTACTCAGAGACTTGCACTCATCAATTTTATGCTCCTTACAATCAGCATAGCCCACAAAGTTACCGACATCGACATCTGTGTATAATACTTCATAAGAAGCATTGTTAGGGTCCTCAATGAGATGTAACATTTTCTTCTCACCATATAAATTCACAATGATGCCATCAATTGGTATAGTGGCATAAGACATGTCCATTTTCACACTTCCACCCACACTAGCTACCCAATTTCTGGATAATAACATTCCCCACTTAGCAGGATAATCCAAAATTACTACATTCAAGGTTAAGTACTTACTTACATATGCTTAAGCTTAAGCCAATTACACTACTAAGCACCTCTCTTGAATCCATGGTAGTACATTTCCCATAAGTTTTTGTTACTTTGATATTCAACTCATTCATGACCTCAAGAGGAATTACATTACATGAAGCTCCTGAGTCAAACATGCAGTTATGTAACAACCTATCTTTAATAATCAGAGTAGTGAAAAATGGATCCACATTCAGTTGAGACTCAACTAGAGAAGTTCCCAAATAAACCTCAGGTGGTTCACCCAATTCCTCCAATGCTTGTGGTTTTTCTAATTCTGTAATGGCAGGAGGAACCTCTACATTGTTTACATTTTTACCCTGGGTGACCTTTTCTTCCTTAAGCCCCAAATACTCAAATACCCTCTTCTTATGCTCAGGGATTCTAAGCAATTCAACAATAGGAACAATAATCTTGATCTGACTCAAGATTTGGGCTATGTCATAAGGAACATATTTGGGTAAGGCAATATTAGGAGGAAGGTTTACAAATTCATCTGATGGCATGGGATTTTTCATAGTCTGAGCATGGGGAGGAACACAAGTTTTATTTAGGGTGAAAAATCCTTTTCCAGATGCATCTTTCTTAGGGGTTTCCTTAGGGATACTGGTAAGAATTAGAATTTTTTTTTTTTCTTGAAGGCCCTAACCCTTTGACAACCTTACTCCTAGTATTGTATTCCTTTTCTTGGGAAACTGTTGCATTCATTAACAACTTTTTGTCCTCTTCTGAAGGAATTCCTCCATCATACTTTTTAATCATTAATGCCCTTAAGTACTCAAAATAATTATTAGGCAACTCAAAATCTTGTACCATATCAATTTCAAAAGTATGAGTGGGAGGAAGAGGTAATACCCAATGAATGCAATCCTAGAAATCAGTAGTAGTTCTAGCACTTATCAACTTAGTTGAGGTTGCTCCCTATTATGAACTTATAGAGCAATCCATCATGCATGCATCATCATCTATCTCATCATCATCAGCTTCCTCAACTTCTTTGTCTTCATCACATGGGGAATGGGGAAAGAAAAATCTATCACACCACTCCATATCATGGACCTCTTCCATAGTAGCAACTCTGGTAGCTAAAGGATCAAGACACCAATCTATTTTCTTGGGGTTGGGGCTGTCTATTTCCTGATCCCATGGGCCCTTTACCCCTATCATCTAATCTATGATCACCTCTGGGATGATTTGTAAATCTTTCTTGACCTTGTGGCTTGTGCTGACCTTGGGAACCTTATCCAATCCCCTTCTCTACTCTAGCCAGTTTATAGGATATTTCCTTAACAACTCGCCAAAGTTTTTACAACCTCTTCTAGATCCACAGACTTACTTGACTGAGGCTTCTCTGGATTGATCAACTTGATACCTTCCCTCTTAGGAGGCTTACCAATTGCTTTGATATTGTTTTCAATCTACAAAGCCATGGTGAAGGCTTGCCTCAAATTTCTTGGGTTTTTATCCCTTAAATAATAGGCAACCTTTTTGTCAAAAGCATCAGAATATTTTATTAAAAAAGAAACATCACTTGGCCTCAGGATTACATGTAGCCTATTCAAGGTCTTATTGAACCTAGTATTGAAGTCATGAATAGATTCATTAGGATTCTTCTTAATATTCTCAAATTTAGACAAAAGAAACCTAGGATCTGTCTTATCCCCATATTGCAATCTAAAATAATTTTTCATTTATGTCCATGAATCTATTGAGTTATCTGGAAAAGACTTATACTAGTCATGTGCATCCTCCTCAAGAGTATGAATAAACAATTTTATATACACATCCTCAAATTCAATCTCAAATTCTTCCATCATATTGACAAAAAGTTTTAAATGTTGATCACCAGTGATAGCATTATTCCCTTGAAATTTAGGAAATCTATTTCTAACATCTTGTGGCACTATATTTGGATATCCAGCCATACCTCTAAAATCTATAGGACCAAAATTATTCACAACAAAAGGAGGTTTGGGTGGAGGTTGGGCCATATTGCCTTGAGGGGGTGATCTTACAAGAGAAACAAAATGATGAGGGACAAGGGGTCTTTGGAACACAGGAGTATAATTTTCAAAATGAATGTCCTCTAAAGAATCTATTTCATGGAAAACCTTATCAACTTTGGAAAATACAGGAATGACTAGAAGCACACTTATCAGACACAAATGAAGGCCCCTCTCCAGTTGGAGAATTCAATTCTATATAAAGATTACCTGATTCAGAATCACTTGAAGAAGAATGGTAATCCTCAACCATAGGTTGATCACTTTCCACAATGGATAACTCTTTTCTTGATTCCTAATCTCCAACTATTTTCTAGAATCTTTTTCCTTTTGAATTTTTCTTTCCTAGTTCTGAAACAACTTTCTTGGTAGGGTATTTAGTGAAGAAAGATCTTCTTCCTTCCATCTTTGCAAATATTAGTGACATATTTCACTTAATACAGGTTAAGGCACTAGTATTTATCAAAATTTAAATCAACATGGAGTCACCA
This sequence comes from Taxus wallichiana var. yunnanensis, assembly GCA_018340775.1. Classification (NCBI taxonomy): domain Eukaryota; kingdom Viridiplantae; phylum Streptophyta; class Pinopsida; order Cupressales; family Taxaceae; genus Taxus; species Taxus wallichiana. The sequence continues at coordinate 456,760,227 of CM031243.1, forward strand.
CTAAGGATTTTCACCTTAGTTTGTGCAAATGCACTATAAATGACTTGTCAAATATCTATCAACACTTAATTCCTACAAATATTAGCAGATCTGACCTTCCTTTACTAGTATTTATCACTGATGATATAAATTTAGTGCAATAACCACTAGAAACTGGAAATATTGCACACAGAACTTGTAACTTCACACAATTCTTACAAATATCAACATAGGATGACGTTTAAACAACATATTTGCACTTAGATCATGTAAGAAACATTACAAGGGTCAATATGTGTACACTGTTTGTTCAAATAGTCCCCGAAAACGACACTAAAATGGTGTTATTGTCACAAAAATAGGTCCCGATGTTCAAATAATCCATAGAAATGAAACCAAAATGGTGTTAGTATCTAAATTGAATCTCCCTTGAAGCCGAACAACATCACAGATTTAACAAGACACTTAGAGATAAATGAATCATAAGTTTTTTATAGCCGGGGAAGGGATTCAGCTAGCTCTTTTCACTCAAGAATTGGAGAAATGGATAACACCTTCATCAAGGATTTGATCTATCCTCACTACTTTAGGTCATACCTTTCGACTAGGGTGAAAGGACCCATTTTGTATCCTCTGTTGGTAAAGGACATGAAGAGATCCTTCTTTGCATAATTTTTAAGGGAACCTTGAGAAAATATGATCAATGCACCACAATTTAACTCTCACGAGTTGTCACGTCTAAAGAGTGGAGATATTTTCTTAACATGGTTCAGGTTACTAAAGACACTTAAAACTTGCTTTCTTCTATATATTTTGGTAGTAGAATTGTTTCATTTGTGGATACACAACACAAACAAGGGTACTTCGGGTAGGATTCATAGTTATTTGAAATTTTTGGTGGGAGATTAAACAAGATGAAGTTGATTTCATCAAATCTTTGAGAACCTTTACAATAATTGGAAAACTTAACAACAAAAAGCTTTAGAATAGCCAAAATATTCCTTCAACTAGAAGGTGTGCATCAATGGAGCCCCATCTACATAGTTTCACAAAATCTTTGATAATTTAAAATGAAGCCTTGGGATAAAGACTCAATTAAACTTTAACAACCACTAGTTCCACATGCGTAAGATACACTCAAAGGATTACAGATAATCTTTATAAGAAAAATGACAATAAAGTTATTTTAAATTTTTTATCTTAGTACAAGATGAAGGATCTTCGCATAATGAAATTGCTAATGCCACTAAACTATCACAAGGATGAGATCCTATGTGATTCAAATGGATTTTAACATAATATTGCAAAAGGAATATCAAAACCATCTAAAACACATTCTAAAATAAAAGTAGACACATTTTTCCCAAGATCAACATAGATTTATTCGACATCTATTAGATTTATCAGTAGTGGAAAGTTTCTTTAATAGTCTCAGAGCTTGTCAATGGTTGTATACTTGTAACCATCTTGACATGATCAAATCTAAAACATAAGAGATTAATAGGTTTCTCAGATGGTCTCTCAGGAAGATGGGATTTCTCAAATTTTCTCGTAAGAATTAAACCCCGACCTTTTGCAAGAGTATTCTCATTGCATTTATACATTTCACTTGCTCACTCATCCCAAATTTCCCCCAAAAAGAATAATATTCAAGGAATCCTTTTCTTGTTACAAATTTTTCTTAGAAAGTGATGTTTAAAAAATTTACACCCAAAGCTTCTAGGTGGAAAAATCATGAACTGATCACATTTCTCAGACCCTCAACCATGACTAGGATGCCATGCCATAGATTTTTGATAGTCCTTCTAATCATTATTTTATTTTGTCATGTGAGAAATCCCCTTTTTAATCATTTTCAGGTGGCTCTATATAGCTGGATCTGACAAGAAATCCTTTTGACCCTTGAGAAAACACCTTAAGAAATGAGTTCCCTCGCATGGATGCCTACATTCATGCCTCTCGAAATTAATGTCCGCGCATCAATTATTTCACATACCTATGTTGTGAGTCCAAGTTGGCCTAGTACAAAGGGGAGTCAGTGGAAACCTCCACTTGTTTCCTTGGTGCAACTGCAAAGGTGAAGTATAGGGACAAGTTCCCAAACAAGAGCAAACCTTCCATGTGTTTGTTTGGCGCAACTTCAAGATGAAGCTTAGAGGTGGGACCTCAAATAAATGCAAGCTCTCCACATGCCCCGGGTCAAGGAAAATTTCCTTTTGGCCTTCGAAAAATTATTTGTATGAAAAAGAGCCCATGAAATCCTCCATGTGTTTCTTTGGCGCAATTTTGATATGGTTCCCAAAATTAGATACTCTAAACAAGTGTAGGCTCACCATGTGTCTCAGTCCAACAATTTTTTTGAAATATTTTAAGGATAAGTGGAAGGCGCCACGTGCCTAGGGTCTAAGAAAGTTTCTTCGAGCCATTGAAAAGTCTAAGTATGGGTAGGATCCAATGGAAACCTCCAAGTGTCCCTTTGGCACTTCTTCAAAAGTAAAGTATAGGGGTAGGTCCCCAAATAGGCGTAGGCCCTCCATGTGTCCCAGGCCTTAGAAAGTTGCTTGAAAAGTTTAAGTATAGAGAGGAGCTAGTGGAATCCTCCACGTGTCTCCTTGGCACAATTGCTAAGGTAGGACCCAGAGGTGGATCCTCAAATGAGCGTCGCCCTCCACATGTCCAAGCTTTGATTTGAAGTGGGCCTTAGAGTTTCAAAATGTTCCGCCGACCCGCTTCCCGCTTGTAACTTGAAAAAATGCCACGTGTCCTTCTTCAGGGTCAAATTTAAATTTTTTTCCCTGCCACTTCATATTTGTTGAATAACCAATTAGATGTTATCGGGGCCATGGGGCCAATTTGGTATTTTTACAAATGTGAAAAAAGTGGCAATTTTCACCAAAAAGACCCTGCTCACCACATCCAATTAGAAAGGACCACGTTTCCATAGATGTTGGGACAAAACTTGATAGGGAAAACATGACTGTGGGAAAAAAAAAAAAGGAAGGGGAAAACCCAAATTCACCCAAATTACAAATTATTTCTCATGGACAGAGAAATAGAAGACAATATCTAGACTTAATGTGATCCTTGACCAAAGGAAAGGACTAATCATGGTAACCAAATGAAAGAAGAAGCTTTCACGCATCAATACAGAGAGAGATAGATAAAACTTTAAACCATGCGGACTGAGACATTTTTGAACGAACAAGGCAAGATTAAATTGAGCATCAATAGGACCACGACCATGTGGAGGGTGGTGCTAGTTTGAGTCTCTACCTTGGGCTCCTACTTTTAAATTGTGCCGAGATGACATGTGCTTATTTCAACTAGCCTTTCTATACTTAACTCGATTCTATGACTAGCTTTGTGCCCTCTTTTGATTCGACCATGTGGGGAACCCGCGCTCATTTGAGAACCCTATCTTTGGACCCACCTTGGTGTTGTGCTTAGGAGACACGTGCGGGATTCTACTTCCCTCAAAATTTTCAACTGCCGATTGTCTCCTTTTTAGACATGACATGTGGAAGCTTCACACTTGTTTGGGAAATGCCCTTGGCTTCAACCCTTAAACGTGCACTTTGTTGAGACACTTGGAAGCCTCCATCATCTCTCTATACTTAGCCAATTTGGGCCTGCTCTAAATCATTTGTGAAGCCTGAAGACTTTGAGCATTTCCTATTTCTCTCCTAAGAGCCTCTGGTTTCTCCATTTCTGAGTCCACCTACAACATGATTGTTGGATTAGAAACATGGGCTCGTTTAAATGAAATGACCTTTATATTTCTTCCTATTTATGGTTGGGTTTGGTTAATTTTTCAAGGGGGAAAAATTGGGATAACAATTTGGTGACTCACAGAACATCTTCCTATTAGATGAAGAGATCAACTACCTTTTTGTATCCATTAGGCACAGATTCATGGGTGGTGGCCTTATCTTGGTGTTGTCTCCTGAAAACTACTTTGCATTTTCATATCCAAATTAAATTTTTTTGAGCTCATGTCCTTTTTTGGTATTTAAGCCAAGTTAGAGATTTAAGAATTTAGCAAAAGTCATGCCCTAGTGTTGTTTAAATCTCTATTTTCCTCATTTAAATAAATTATCCATCTCCCGGTCTATGCATGAAATATCCTCTCTACAATCTCCTTTGTGATCAAATTTTTTTTCCTATTCTATGGTCTAGGTCGTGAAATCATTGTTTTGCCTCCATGCCTTTGGTTCGCGAAGGAAATTCAAGAATTAGACTCAGAATGACGAAGTTCTCTTCCTCTGTGTATTTTTCCCCATCAAATTTTGACCACAATGAATGCAGGTACGTGGCCAAATCCTATTGGATGGGGAGGAATAGGATTTTTGGTGAACTTAACACTTTTGGTCACTTTTGGCAAAATGGTAAATTTTCCTACTGACTCGAAAAGCCAAAATTGTCGATTTTGGTTCATTGTGGAAAAAGTTGAAGTTTTTGTCCCAGGTTGTAAGTTCATGTGGGAAACTCGGGACCGAAAAGCTGAAATTTCCAATTTTGGTTCATCATGCGGAAAAAGTAGAAGTTTTTGTTCCATGCTTGCACAAGTTCAATTGGGACACTTGGGACCCAAAAAGTCGAATCGGCTGAAAAATTCAAAAGTGTGGGAGCAGGTGGTGGAGATTTTTTTTTTTTTTTTTGAGCCTATTTGCAAAAAAGGTGAAAAGTTAAAAAGTGACCCATAACCCCGATCAGGCTTTAAAGGGAAAAAGTAAAAGTTGAAGCCCACAGGGATAAAGTCAAAGTTAAAGCCCATAGGCAGAAAGTCAAAGGTGAAGCCCACCATTGAAAAGTCAAAGCGGAGAGTGGAACAATGGAGGAAATTTATTTTTTTAGCCTTTTTCCAAAAAGGTTGAAATCTTTAGAAAATAGTCGTGAACTTGTCTCCAACCGGAACGTGCCATGTGTCCTAGTCAAATTAGAGCAGTGAGCTAGTGGAGGAAATTGAGTTTTTGAATTTTTTTCCAAAAAAGGTTAAAATGTTTAGAAAAGAGCCGCGACCCCATTCCCAATCAGAAGGTGCCACGTGTCTAAGTTGAAAATTCAAAGCGGTGCGGGCCAATTTTTTCCAAATTGCCAAATCTCTAAAAAAATCTCAAAATGTAAAGGGATTTCCCCGTAAACACTCCAATCCATTTCTGCCACGTGGATGGCCCGATTTCAAAGCTATAGGAGAAAATCAAATGGTCTATATTTAAACTAGAAAATCAAATGTAACGGTTGCTTTGTAAGATCTGGTTTTTAACCCACCATGAGCGTTTTCTTCACAACAAAGGAATTTGAAAAGGAGTTGAGGATTTGTAAAGACTATAACCATTTTGGAAAAGGATATAATGGCTTCTTGATGTCATTTCAAGGGATGGTGATTGATTTTCAAAAAGACCAGAGTGCTCTGTACCTAGAAAAGACAAAAATTCCATTCTTCTTCTATTTTCTCTTCTTCCTCAAATTTCTTCCATTCTCAAGATATGTACAAACTCTTCTTAAGCTTCAATAATAAAAAGAAGGGATTATTGTCTATTTGATTAAGGAATTGATTGGTACTTTGTGACCAATGAGTTTCATTCGGTCTTGTAGTTTCTCCTACGGATTTGTTTTTCTTCTGATTATAAATGCATGTAAATGAAATTTCTAATTAATGTGTGTGGGCATCTGATATTCTACTCACAACATTAGTTTCTCCTATCTCCATTCTCACTCCCTTTCCCTTTCTCAGAAAAAGTTCTTCTCTAGTGATAAATTGCTAGCTTTTCCACATGGTCAGTGGAGTACCCTTGTTGGATCTCTGGTAGAAAGGCCACCATTGAAATCCACTTTTTCACACATGCACATATGGAAGTCTGTACCGTTCAAGTAGAGGGACTTAGATTCCCATAAAGTTGGTTGGAAACCCACCAATTTGTCCACAAAACAAATTTTCTCGCCAATAGTTTTTGGCACCCACCGTGGGGAAAATTTTGTAGCATCTACACCTAAAAATGACCCTGTGGTAATAAAATACAAAATAGATTCTAGAAGAAAAGTTTCTGGAGATTGAATAATCACATAGACTATATGGATGTAAATCATGGATATTTTGATAAATCCTCCTATTGAGAGACCTAATTTACTCTTTCACATCGAGAAGACATTGCTTCCAATCTGAGAGAAGCTATTTGACATAAGAGACAAAGTTTCAATCAATACTTCAATGCCATAAGAATTTTGGATCTAAAAGAGGAATGTGTGACAAATTAGAAAGGCAGAGACAAATTCCAACACCCCAGAGAAGAGCATAAACTTTCAAGCTGGTTGATAGAAGGTACACCCGACAACTAAGGCTTGGAGGACAAATTGATCCCACATTTGAAGAGCTTGAAAGAGGGAAATTTCTGAAGAGGAGATAAGGGCTCAACTTGAAGAAATAGAAATACTCCAAATTGAAGAAAGAAAGAGCAGCAACAGAAGTAGCCTTAGCAAGACTGGAGGATAGAAACAAGAATAGAATGGGTGATCATGAGCATGAGGAACGCAGGCCTAACGTACCATGGGGAAGAAATACTTGGTCCACTTGCTCTTCCACAACCACTTCATGACATCCTAAGAGGCTCAAGATAGAACTTCCCAAAATTCAAAGGGGATGGTTCTCATCTCCGGAAGAACATGTAGTAGCATTCATCACTGCTTGTGGAGTGTTGGGAGTTGAAGATGAATATGCTTCAGTTAGGATATTTGTGGAGTCACTCCAAGAAAAGGACGCTGAAATGGTTCTACATGTTTCCCCAAGATCTGTCACATGTTGGGAAGATATAAGAAGTGCATTTGAGAATAGGTTCAACAACACGAGAATATTATCAGGATTTTCTAGTCCAATTAGTTTAGATGAAGAAGGAGACCTCTGAATCAATGAGAGATTTTGTAACAAGGTACAATAGGTTGAAAAGAAGGATCCTAAGATGTGGTACGCCCGAAAACAACTTGAAAAGGTTCTTCATCGAGTTCTTTGCCACCGTGAAGCTAGTTTCTTCCTCATAAGAGCCCAACCAAAGACATTGAAGGAGGTTAAAGACTTTGTAGTTGAGACCGATGATGATCTAATTCTTTCTAGCAATGTGAAAGGACCAAATGGGAAGCAAAAATGTTATAGTTCAAATCCAGTCACCACTAATCCAATGTTTCAAAAAATGGCAAATGACCTAGTTGCTTTGAAGAAACAGTTGTCACAAATCACAATGAGGAATGCTCCAAGGAGACCAAATCATCATGATAGACCAAGAATTGCTCCACCTCCTTGTAGGATTTCTCTTGAAGAACCACCATTCAATGCCATTTGTGACACTGCGGAAGTAGAAAAAGGAACATACATTGAGGAAAATGAAGAGGAAAGCATGGATGACTATGAAAACTATCTTGAAATTGAAGAGGTTAGCATGCACAATGGCCTGATTGAATGCATTGATGATGAGGAGGAAGGTGATGAAGAAGCTCTAAGTTTTTCATGTTTTCTTTTCACTCATGCACAATCTAAGAATGGATTTTCAGCCTCGGAAGTTGCAATCGAGAGTAGGAAGAACAAATTAGATAAATCTTCAAAGCCTCCACTAAAAAGATCATCAATGGGGATCACCATTACCACCTTCCATGGAATCAGCTAGAGTAAAATTAGATTCACCAATTATTTAGGATCACACTTTCTTTTGTGCTAAGTAAGTTATTTAATTCTTCTCCCAACTCAAAAGTTGTTAGGAGTAATTCTCTTCTAAATACTTTGGTTCTGCAAGAACATCTAAATTTCAATTAAGGGCTACACCCCCATCTCCTTCAAAGCCAATTGCTACATTTGAAAAGGAGAAAAAAACACCAAAAGTAACAAAAACCTTGTCATTTAAATCCTCTCACACTGTTGGAACCTCTTACTCATCTACCATAACTCCATTTGAATTTTTGGAGCATGTAAGAAAAACCAAAGTTCAGCTCTCTCGAGTTTGAATACCTACAAACACATCCTGCCCTATTTGACATATTCATCAAGGTAGTCTCGGGTGGTTACTCTACATCCAAAATATCTAATTCTAAAGGCTTACTTCCCACACCACCCATACCACCTTCTCAAAACATTTTAGCCCTCAGTGCCTCTAACATCAATAGAGTGTAGCCTTTCTACCTATCACTTCTCATCAAAGGCTTCCAGTTAAACAATTGCATCATAGACTCTGGAGCCTCAGATAATGTGATGCCAGCAAAAGTTGTAAATGATCTTGACCTCACTTTTACCTGGTAAATGGAGTATACTACTCAATGGAATCCAAACAAGTTCCATTGGTAGGAAGGATTAAGGATGCTTAGGTTGAACTAGCTGATTACCCTAACAAGAAGATACTCTTGACCATTTTGGTAGTAGATATCCTAGCATATTTTGGTATGCTTTTGAGTAGAAGTTTTTACAGAGATCTAGGGGAGAAATAACAATGGATTGGTCATTTTCAACTATCCCAATGAAAGGAGAAATGAAGAGGCTTTTGCTAGTCGTGAAAATAAAATTCACAATAAGGAAATCGATGATCCAAGAGCTAACATCCTCTTTCAAGATTGTGGGCTAGGAATCTACTTCCTTACATCACAAAAGGAAGAGAATTTTCCACTCCTCATGGAATAAGAAGAAGATCATATTTGGACAATGGAGTTTGAGGGTAGTCATTCTAGAGCAGGGTCCAGAGTTGGTGTAGTATTATACTCTCCCTCCAATGAGGTATATCTTTTCATAAAGCTACAATTTGATAATACATATAATACGGTGGAGTATGAAGCATTTATCTTAGGCATGAATGCAGCAGAGGACATGGGAATCAAGAAATTTAGATGAAAAGGTGATGCTGAGGTTGTGGTAAAATAGGTCCACCAACAATATCAGTCAAAAATCCTAGGCTCAGCAAAGATAGAAATAGAGTGTGGGATTGCATTTAATCCTTTGATGCATTCTCCATTAAAGCTATCCCAAGGGAGCATAATGAAACGGTTGATTCTCCAGTAGTGTCATCTTCCTTAGTGACACCTTATCCTTCTTTTGGAAAAGATAAAGTGACCATTGAGATGGTGTTAAGACCCAGCATACCAGATAATGCAAATCATTGACAGGTCTTCAATGATGACAATCGATCCTAACCTTCATAGAACAAAGGGATAAATTCAATAATTTTTACTTTGAAGGAAGGGAAAACCCACACCGTGAATCAATCCCCAAAGAAGAGAAGGAAGGAATTGAGGGAATTGATGAAGAGGTAGTAATCAAACTAAAAGGAAACAAAATCCCCAAAGGCCTAGTTTCTTTGGAAGACCTCTTTGACAAGCATGACAGGTTCATCCAAGAGAAAGAAAAATAGTCTTCTCGGTGTCCATTTGATTTTGATCAAGAAAACATTGACACTTCAGAGAATCCAAGGATGGTTAACATTGGTAAATGCTACTCACCAAAAGAGAAGAGAAAGTTTTTGCTCTGCTAAAAAGTATTCAGATGTCCTAGCCTACTCCTATGATGAACTCAAATCTTTTCAGCCAAAGGAAATGCATCACTCCATTCCTTTGAAGTAAGGAGCCAAGCCCTTCAGGAAAAAACAAAGGCCCTACAATCCAAATATTTTTGATGTTATCAAAGAAGAGGTGACAAAGATGCTCAATGCTAGAATCATTTTCCCCATCCACCATTCAACATGGGTGGCTAATATTGTGCCAATAAGGAAGAAGAACAAAGAAATAAGGATTTTTAGACTTCCAAAATCTGAATTAGGCATCTCTCAAAGACAACTACCATCTTCCAATCATGGATCATATTTTTCAAGTAGTCACTTTGGATCTGAGATGCTCTCTTTGCTTGATGGATTCTCGTGGTTACAATCGATCAAGGTCACATAAGAGGATTGTAACAAAACAACATTCACAATAACTTGGGGCACTTTTTCCTACAACAAAATGCATTTTGGCTTGATCAATGGTGGAGCCACTTTCCAAAGAGAAATGGATTTGGCCTTCAAATATTTGAAACACTACATCATCACTTACCTTGATGACCTCATGGTTTTTTCAACGAGGAGAGGAGATCATATCTATCATTTGGAGAAATTGATTACAAGGTGTAGGAAACATGACATATTTCTAAATCCAAAGAAGTGCATTTTTGGAGTCACGACGAAAGGAAGTTGTTGGGACAGATTGTGAACAAACATGGAGCACATATTGATCCTGAGAGGATCAAAGCTATCAAAGCACTAGTCTTACCAACCAGCAAGAAGGGAGTTCATTCATTCTTTGGAAAGGTAAACTTCCTTTGTCGTTTTGTGCCTGAGTTTTCTAAACTAACTATGCATATAACTTCCATGATGAAACCTCAAGCAAGTTTCATGTGGAAAAAGGAAGGAAAAACAACATTTGAGAAAATCAAGAAAGCCATTGACAAAGCTCACTCTTGTATCCCAGATTTCAACAAGGAGTTAATCATGTATTACTATGCATTAGAACATACACTCTCTGTTGTCCTTATTTAGAAAAATGATGAAGGTTTGGAAGCACCCATTGCTTTCATGAGTTGTCCTTTGATAAATCATGAGCTAAAGTAAATCCAATTGGAGAAACATGTCGACGCAAAGTGGTCAAAGATGTTAAAAGTTTCAAATTCTACATTCTCAATTCCATACAGTGGTGATGGTCCTTAGAAGTGAAATCAAGTCCATTTTGACTCAACAAGATCCTGGGATAAGAGAGGAAGTTGGATTACAAAGACCCAAGAGTATGATTTGGAGATTAGACCCTCTAATCTGGTAAGAAGAAATGGTTTGTGCAAGCTGATTATTGAAGATGAAGCTCTCAAAGCTCAGTAGGGAGAAAAGGATGATGTTTTGTCAACTGTTCGAAGAAAATCCATAAGCACTCTTTGTCATCACTACTGATGAGTGGTATGCTGACATTTATTACTATCTCACTAATGGAAAATTCCCCTCATCTCTGATTACAAACAAATAAGGACACTCAAGCTAAAGGCAAAAAAATTTGTGATCTGGAATCATGAACTTTACAAGAGACGCCTAGATGGTTGTTTCCTCGGTGTGTAGATAAGGAGTAGCAAGAAAAGTGTCTCAGGGCATATCACGATCAATCTTGTGGTGGACATTTATCAACAATGGTCACTATGCATAAGATTCTCGGGGGAGATATTATTATCCCTCCATATTTGTAGACACTCGGGATTGGGTTTCCAAATGCAAAGCATGCCAACAATTTTTTGAAAAGCCACAACTACTTACGCACGACACTCATACCTGTGGTGATTGAAGACCCATTTCAGCAATGGGGCTAGATTTTATTAGTGTTCTAAATCTTGATTCTAGTGTAGGACATACATATGTACTCACCTGCAACTGATTACTTCACTAAATGGGTGGAATCCATCCAAACCAAGCAAGCCAAATCTGAAATAGTCTGCAAACTTCATCAAGGAGAATATCATTGTCCATTTTGGAATACCAGGGAAAATTGTTGTAGACAATGCCACCTATTTCTCTTCAAAGGAGCTCACATGGTTTTGTTATGGATTTGGAATCTCTTTATATCACTCTTCCGACTACTATCCATAGGGAAATAGGAAAGTTGAGTCAAGCAACAAGAACATTATGACCATTATCCACAAGTCTGGTAGATGAGAATCAAAGGAACTGGAACAAGAAGTTATATGATGCATTGTGGGGTGATAGGATCACTACTAAGAAGGAAATACACATGTCACCTTTCCAAAAGTTGTATGGAGTTGAGGTAGATATTCCCCTCACATTTCGGATGTCACTCTCAAGTTCTGCAAGAAATAGAAGATGGTCAATACAAAGACTCCATTAACAAGAGGATCCTATTCTTGGAGAAGTTGGAAGAAAGCATATGCCAAGTGGTGGATAGAATTAAGGAGAATCAGTTGAAAGTGAAGAATTTTTTTGACAAGAAGACCAAAGCAAGGGATTTCAAAGTCGGAGAGATTTGGTCTGTTGTGGGACAAAAAAAGAGAACCAAAGGGCATGCCATGGAAATTTTGATTCATTGTGGTCATTTGGGCCCATTCCAAATTCATCTAGATTGTGGTAAGAATTTTTTCTCCTCTCTTACTTGGATGGAACGCCATTGGAATTTCCTCGAAGTGGAAAATACTTGAAACTATATCATTAGTGAAAGTAAGTTGTCCTCCTCCTTATACCATAGGTGATTTGCGTGGTGTGTTTTCCTTTTCTGTTTTGTGGTTTTGGTTTGAGTTTTGTTTTGTTGTGTTGTGTGTGGTTTTTCTTGTGTGTTTCCTCCTTTCATTCTTTCTCAAAATTGTACATGACTCTATAAGGCCCAATGGATAAGGCACTCATCAATGTAATATGTTTTGAAACTTGAGATTCTGGTATCCTTATGTTATGCCCTAGCCATGCCCAATTCACGCCATGTCCCCAAGCTAGAGCTAGTTATTCTCTCCTAAAAACTACTCTGCGTTTTCATAGCCAAATTAAATTTTTTTGAGCTCATTTCCTTTTTTGGTGTTTAAGCCAAGTTAGAGATTACAGAATTTAGCAAAAGTCATGCCCTAGTGTTATTTAAATATTTGTTTTGCTCGTTTTGAGAAATTCTCCATCTCCCAATCTGTGCATGAAATATCCTCTTTAAAATATCCTTTGTGATCAAAAATTTTCACCTATTTTATGGCCTGGGTCATAAAATCATTGTTTTTCCTCCATGCCTCTGGTTCGTGAAGGAAATTCAAGAATTAGATTCAAAATGACAAAGTACTCTTCCTTTGTGTATTTTTTCCGTAGTTAGGATGACGAGTGTATTTTCCCCATCAAATTTTGACCCCAATGAATGCAGGTATGTGGTCAGATCCAATTAGATGGGAAGGAATGGGATTTTTGGTGAACCTAACACTTTTGGTCACTTTTGGCAAAAATGGTAAATTTTCCCCACGGACCCGAAAAGCTGAAATTGCAAATTTTGGTTCATTGCAGAAAAAGTGGAAGTTTTTTTCCCAGGTTGCATAAGTTCACAAGGAAAACTTGGAACCCAAAAAGCTGAAATCACCAGTTTTGGTTCATTGTGGAAAAAGTGATAGTTTTTGACCCAAGATGCACAAGTTCAATTGGGACACTTGGGACCCAAAAAGTCAGATCGGCTGAAAAATTCAAAAGTGTGAGAGTGGGCTAGTGGAGAAATTTGTGTTTTTTAGCCTATTTGTTAAAAAGGTGAAAAGTTAAAAAGTGACCTACAACCTCGATCAGGCTTTAAAGGGAAAAAGTCAAAGTTGAAGCCCATAGGGAGAAATTCGAGTAGAAGCTCACGGGAGAAAGTCAAAGGTGAAGCCCTTCATTGAAAAATCAAAGTAGGAGAGTGAAACGGTGGAGGAAATTGAGTTTTTATCGTTTTTCCAAAAAGGTTGAAAAGTTTCACAAACCCATCTCCAACTGAAACGTGCCACATGTCCTAGTCAAATCGAGAGCGGGGGTAGGTGGAGGAAATTGAGTTTTGAACCTTTTTCCAAAAAAGGTTAAAATGTTTAGAAAAGAGCCGCGACCCCATCTCCAATTAGAAGGTGCCACGTGTCTAAGTTGAAAAGTCAAAGCGGGGTATACAGCCAATATTTTCCAAATTGCCACATCTCTAAAAAAATCTCAAAATGCAAAGGGCTTTCCTCAGAATGGTCCAATCCCTTCTTCCCGCCACATGGATGGCCCGATTTCAAAGCTATAGGAGAAAATAAAAGGGTCTATATTTAAACAGAAAATCAAATGTAACGATTTCTTTGCAAGATCTGGTTTTAACCCACCATGAGCATTTTCTTCACAACAAAGGAATTTGAAAAGGCGTCAAGGATTTGTAAAGATTGTAACCATTTTGGAAAAGGATATAATGGCTTCTCGATGTCATTCCAAGGGCTGGCGATTGATTTTCGAAAAGACCAGAGTGCTCTGTACCTGGAAAAGATAGAAAACACCATTCTTCTTCTATTTTCTCTTCTTCCTCGAATTTCTTCCATTCTCAAGCTATGTACAAACTCTTCTTGAGCTTCAATAATAAAAGAAATGATTATTTCCTCTTTGATTGAGGAATTGATTGGTACTTTACGATCAATGAGTTTCATTCGGTCTTGTAGCTTCTCCTGCGGATTTTTTTTTCTTCTGATTATAAATGCATGTAAATGAAATTTCTAATTAATGTGTGTGGGCATATGATATTCTACTCACAACATTAGTTTCTCCTATCTCCATTCTCACTCCCTTTCCCCTTCTCAGACAAAGTTATTCTCTAGTGAGAAATTGCTAGTTTTTCCACAGTCGAATGGAGTGCCCCTATTGGATTTCTTGTAGAAAGGACACCATTGAAATCCACTTTTTCACACATGCACATACGGAAGTTGCACCTTTAAAGTAGAGGGACTTAGATTCCCATAGCATTGGTTGGAAACCCACTAATTTGTCCACAAGATAAATTTTCTTGCCAACAACTAGTCCTCTTCTTTGAAGCTTGAATCCAATGTTTGCACTTGGTGACCTTGAATCTACCCCATTGTTCTGGAAATGGACCCCTCGAAACCTGATTTTAGTTGATTTGTATTTGTTCTATTTTAAAATTAGCAATTGTCTCCCTATTGTAAATGCTCAAGGACCTAGTGCATTCACCTAGAGGCACATCGAACTTTATAACGATATAAACCTGGAACAAAAAAACATATACCAGAGCACTTAGGAAATAAAACCTATGCTACAACAAGACAATGTGCATACGCACTTGGAGAAATCAAAAAATCGGCTAATATTTATAAGGGTGAGGAATTTTTCTTTTTAGTAGCAGTGTTTGAGGTAGATCCCATTGAATGGAATCTACAATTCTTCGCCATCCAACTTAGCTAGCCGGAAGGCATTGCTACTTGTACATCTTGTGACCATGTAGGGGCCACTCCAAATGGCATCAAACTTGGAATGTTTTCTTGGTTTTTCCCGATCTGCATCCCACTTTAGAACTAAGTCCCCCTCTTGAAAGGTCTTTGTTCTTTCTTTCTTATCAAATCTCTTCTTGATCAATGCTTGATCTTTCTCCATGATCTACATTACATGTTCTCTTGCCTCTCCTACTTCCATTAGCTTTGCATACCTGATTTCCATAGGTTCAAACTCAGCCAGTTCCAACTGTTTCATGAGCTCTAAAGTAGGTAGCTCCAATGAAATGGGTAGTACTACCTATTTTTGTATACAAGCTTATATGGGAAGCTTCCTATAGAACTTTTGGATGTTATCCTATCATCCCATAGAGATGATTTGAGATTTGTGTGCCAAGTTCTATGATTTTCATCTAGATTCCTTCTAATAATCCTTAATAGGTTCTTGTTTGTGGACTCTACTTGGCCATTACCTTGAGGGTAATAGTTTGATGAAGTGCTGAGGTATACACCATTCTTGATAGCCCATTCAGTGATCCTTGTACCAAGGAATGCCAATGCATTATCTGATATAATAGTGGCAGGGACTCCAAACCTAGTGGCTATTCCTTCATAGAAATCCAAGATGTTGGATTCATTTACCTCCTTAAGTGCCACTACTTCAGTCCACTTGGTGAAATAGTTTGTTGTTGTAAGTATCCACTTATGGCCCTGACTTGAATTTGGGTTAATCACTCCAATGAAGTCTAGTCCCCATTACATGAATGGTTGATCCACTAAAATTGGACGAAGGGGCAGGGTTGCTAACTTTTCCTTCCCTATGAATAATGCACACTTCTTGCACTTCTTGATCCATGAGTAGCAATCACTAAACACCGTAGGCCAATAATAACTAGCTTTCATGATTTTGAGATTTTTACCCGAGGAGAAAAGTGGACTCCGCTTCTCCATCATGAAACTCATGCTACACCCTCTCAATTTTTTCTGTCCCAATGCACCTCAATAGAACACTATTAATATCCTTCTTGAACAAGATACCATCGATAAGCACATATGGGATAACATGTAGTCTCAAGTATCTCCTCTTTTCTTTGTTCCATTATGGAGGGCACAAACCTATTTGGAGATAATACACCAAGGATTGAGTCTAACATGGAATAGGTGTATCATTAGCTGGCTACTCTTGATCATTCTGTAGTAACAAGATAACCTCTTCTTCATCCACTGACTCACTTGTTGCTTGGAAGTGAGCTTCTCACATAGACCCTTACCACAAACCATTTTGGTCACTTTGATTTCAATATCATACTCCATTACACGAGTGATCCAACCTACTCTCTTCTCATTCAAGTCCTTGTTTAGGAGAAAATCCTTGACACTAACATGAGACACTAGCAGTTTAATCTTGTTGTTCGAGACCAAGTGTCTAGAACTTCTTCAAACTTCTAATTACAGAAAGGACATGATTTTCAATGAAAGAATACTTTACCTTGTAATCCTCCAAGATATGATTGAAGAAGGCTATGGGCTGTTCTGAACCTTCCTTGTTAGGCTGAACCAAGATAGCTAAGATTGTGTCTAACCCTCTAAAAGCATACAAGTATAAAGTCCTTGAAAAGTCTCGGTTAATAAGAGTTAGGGGCTATGATGTTACGAACTTGATGGCCTCAAAACTCTCTTTTCCTTCTAATTTCCATTGAAATGCAAGAAACTTCTTCAACATAATTGTTAAAGGATTCAAGAGTGGAAAAATCAGGAAAAATCTACAAACAAAGTTTATTCTCCCCAAGAAGGTTTAGAGAGACCTCTTGTGTTGTAGTAATGGAAGTGTTTGGATGGCTTCAACCCTTTTAGGATCAATTGTTAACCCTTCTCTTGAGACAATGTGGCCAAACAATTTTCCCTCATGTGCCAAGAATACACACTTCTTTAGATTTAATGACACTTAAAACCTTCTACACCTCTGAAATACCTGTCTGAGGTGGAAGAGATGGTTTGAAACATTCTTTAAGAAGATGGTGATATCATCTAGATACACCAAAACTATATTGTTGATTAAGCCTTTAAATGCCATGTCCATAGCTCACTGAAATGTTGCTCCAAAGATTTGACAGTCCAAATGGCATCTTCTTATAAGCATATGTACCCCATTTGGTGGTGAAGGCTATCTTGAACTGATCTTCTTCTTTCACCATTATCTGATTATAGCCTGAATATCCATCTAACAATGAAAACCTCTCAGATCCAGCTACAACCTGTAAGATCTGTTCCATTGATGGAAGTGGATAATGATCCTTGAGTGATGCTTTGTTCAGATCACGAAATTCCACACACAATCTGATTTCTCCATTTATTTTCCTCATAGGCACCAAGTTTGTAACCCAACTTGAATGCTTGATAGGGAAGATGATATTGGACTCAATTAGATTTTTCAACTCTTTCCTCATGAGGGGATCAATGTGAGGGTTTACTGGCCTCTGATTTTTCTCGAAAGGATTAGATCCCAGATCCATCTCGATAGTATGTTGTGCCAACTTTGGGTTGAAACCTCTTAAATCTTTTTAAGTCCAGGAAAAGATCACTAGGAATTCTTGACAAAGTTGAATGAACTGATATTTTTCTTGTTGGATACTTCCCTTACTGATTCAAAACATTTTACCTTGATCTATTGAAATGGGCTCTGAATCTTCATCCTTTACTTGAATATTTTCTTTCTCCTTCCGGAATTAGTCATTTGGGTTGAAGATTGACTCCAAAGTTATAAGACCATTTGGTAGTTTGTTGGTTCTCAGTCACACCACTTGGTCACCATAACATTGTTCCAACTTGTCTTGGTTTCTAGAAGAGAACTTAGCTTCTTCTTGTAGAAAATTGATAATTTGTTGATTATTCTCGAAGACTTGCCAACTTGTGTTGTTATCTGGAGACAACTATTCTTACAACCACTTTAATATGGGTTGGGATTTCTCACTCTTGATACTCTCTACCACATCAAATGCCACCCCGGTTTCTGCCAATCTTTCTGATGCTTCATTCTTTTTCCTTAGGATGGAATTGATGCCGAATGCTTTGAAATATTCGATGAGATCCCATACCCGATTCTTTTCGTTCTTTAACAGATTTTTCTTGGAAGCATTTTTTCCTCATACTTGATTCGCCACCAGCTCACTATCACCAACACTTGTAAGATTTTAATCCCCTCTTTTTGCCCAATGTAGTCCATGGATCAAGGCTTCATAACATGTTATGTTGTTTGAGCAAGCAAATTGGAAATGGAAGGCTGAGTAATATGTCATACCTTGAGGTGAAACAAGCATAGCTCCTCCTCTAGCTCCTTGTCTACTTCTTGAGTCATCGAAGAATAGATGCCATACATCATTATTATCCTTGTGGTATTTCTTAGTGTCAGGGAAGAGGATGATTCTCTTCATGCAAATAATAAACTCCCACTCGATTCCTCCATTTTCTTATAGGATTCAAAAGCATGTCTCTTGTTCACCCATTCATCGAGAGTCAAGTCTAGAATACACCCAACCTTGGTATCTAGCCTCATAAGTGCTTGGGAGGTCCTCCTGATCAAAGGCTAAATAATTCGCATTGATTGGGCTGGGTACATGAGGCTCAATATGGAAATTTACAATGGGCTTAGATCTGATTATAGCCTTAGCTCCATACCTTGTTCTAAAAATCATGTGTGACCAATCAGCAGACAAATAGCCTCCAAATTTAATAGTGAAGTCTCTCAATAAAAACAATGAAAATTGTTGTCGAATGTCTATGACCGATACGTTTTTCAATACGGTCACATTGGGGCATGCATGTAATGTGAAGGTCAAACCCTTGATGACTCCAACCATTATTACCATTGTCCCATCCAATTGCACTACACCCTTGGAGATGACTTCGTATTGAAGACCCAACTGATCAGCTATTTGTTTTGGCATTACAGCTACTTGCTCCCGAATCAATCATGTAATTATGTACCAATTTGTCCCCAATGATCAATGAAACATAGAATGGAGGGGGTTTCAGATTCTTACCTTGTTTTCCTCCATGATTTCCTTCAGTTGGGCCACATTGGTAAGCACTTTCTCTTGTTGGTTGGGGGGCTGATTTGAGGTTGACCAATTGGCCATAGCAGCCTGCAACAGTCCCTTTGTCCTAGGATAGCCAATGAATCCCACATTGAGATGTTTACATTTTTCTTCTTCATCTGCTCAATGATGTTAAATGGGGATGAGCTATCTTTTTTCTTCCCCTTTCTTGTTATATTATTCTCTCACACATGGGTCATTACTGACTAGTGTCTTCGCAGGTTTGGAAGGTGGCTTGGGCTAGCTCTACAAATTGGGAATTTAACTTTGATTTCCAATACCTTGTGGATTAATAGAGGGTTGTGGATAACCTAAGTTTTATGATTGTCCCTCTTTGATATTGATTTTCTTGGACCATGTATTGGTAGCTACACTTTCGAAGGGGCTTGGTTTATACCACCACGAAATCTTCTACCTCGCTAATTGACAATTAGGGTATCACTTGGAGGTGCCTCTCTCTAGGTTTCTTGCTGCTGATTTTCCCCTTGAATGGGATCTTAAGGTACACTAATTTTCTATACCATCAAGGCCTGGTTCAATGCACCATTGAAACACATTGACTGGTTATGGGGCTGACTACATGGGAAACACCAATCATATTCTGAGCCATGTTGTTTTGTGTTGGAACCAAGGCCCTCGATGTTGAAGCTGCATTTGGATCATATGGTTGGAAAGGCCTAGCAACTTGAGGTTTTCCTTGGTTTTGATTTTGATTTGTAGCTTGAGCTGGTGGTCTATTTTGCTAATATGGGGGTCTAGCCTGATATTGAGTTTGAGGTTGATACAACCTAGAACTCTGAGCTTTCTACCTTTTGATAGTCACTAGCTCATTCCCTAGGTTCTGTAGTTGTTTCATAACCTCTTGTATCTCTTTTGAAGTGCTAGAGGATGAGGTGGAAGCTTCAGCTGAACTTTGATTCCTTGGAGCAGGTATGGGAGCTAATGTGGGTGTTTGACTAGTGCTTGGAGCTCCTAGTTTTGGATACAGAGGCATAGGTGGCCTAGGTGCAAGTTTACCAGCTTGAATTAAACAATTTTCAGATCTAATGGAAATTTTATAGGCTACAAGTAAGGTTACACCTCCCATTGATTGAATCATTAAGGCAATATAAAAATTTAAAGCTCTAAGAAAGTATAGAAAGCACCTTCATTTGTGGGTCTCATGGCCAATGGAATCTTATCCCACATCCTTTGAAATATGAAGTTAAAATCATCAACTTCTCATTAGGAGCCCTCTTGATGGTTGTCAAATGTTCCAAGAAAGATAGATTGTCTCCCTTATCTCCAAATTAGTTGTGAAGAGATTTGCACAGATGGTCCCAGTTCTAAATAGAGCCTGTTGTTAGACTCCTAAACCATTGCAACACTTTCCCCTTGAATGAAGAGGCTAACAATTTGACTGCAATGTCCATCTCAGTGATTTCATGAATTACGCAGAGATATTTGCAATGTATTGAATGTGGTCACTAGGAGTAATTTGGTTTTCTCTAGTGAAATATGGAATAATCTTTAATGCTACAATTGGGACTAGATTTTGAGCATTAAGGGCAAGTGGACTACTGCTAGTGAAGTTGACATAGGGGTTGGGTGGTGTATGTGCCATTATAATTGGACTAAGAACCCTTTTGATTGGATGAAAGGCCTACCAGGGGAGGTGTTGATAAGATTGTACTTGGTGGACATGGAGACCTTTGATCTCTTATCCCCCTTCTTTCTCTCATGCTGGGACAAGTGTACATAGATAAAAAATCCTTCTTCTCTAGTTGTTGATTTGGTCTGAATCCTTCTCATGAATTTTCCAAGTCCAGGTTGCTTAGACTAGTTGACTTTGCCTCTTTTGGAGTCATCAGCTATGTAATTTCGAGAGATTCTTAAAAGTTGAGACCTTACTATAAGTATACATCAATCCTCGCTGCAATAAAGATGGAGACCTCTTCTCCCATTGGGCATGCCAAAATGTTATGGAAAAATCATAACACCCCCAATGTCTCGAAACTCGGTGGGTTGAGAATTTCAATGTGATTGTATAACATGGATCTCTCAAAGTGTGGACTTTTAAAATCAAGAGAGCTCTATGAATGAAGGCCAATTCCTATTACTCTGTTCAGGTGCACATAAATAAATTACAGAGGATCTACTCTAAAACCTACTATATCTTACCAGGGAGACAGGGTTGAGAAGATGTGAGAAATTAAACCTAAGTTAACAAGGTGATGCACCAAAGGAATGGTAAACACGCATTTTCCAATTTAACACAGACCATAGAAATGCAATACAACCACCATGCACAAATAACTAAATTTCAATGAGATATCAAAAGATAACAATGAACACATGATATGGTTGATAATCATCCACAGACATAAATTGACACTCTAGAGTTGATACAGTACATTACAATAGCTAAGAGACAAAAAAATTTCTATTACAACTTGAATGGGAGGTTTGGAAAACTCCACAAATTCAATTGCAAATAAGGGAAGAAGGGAGGGTGCAAAAAAAAAAGTCCAACCCTTTACAATGAGCCAATATCTTACCTTAATAGATGCAACGAGGAGAGGAGAAGAAAAGAGGTGGGAAATATGATTTTTAGCTCAACTATCGACCATAAATGCCCCTACAAATCCACCCACAATTTTTCATGTCCACTGCTCTATGTCTACTCGGCATGTCGAAGAAGGAAGAATGATGGATCAAATCGAATCTGATATGGTTGTTGAAGAAATCGGATTACATATTAATGGCATGAAATTTTTTCCAAATTCTCACCCACCTAACCTCATCAAAATTAAAATATCAGGTTTCCATGGCATAGATGAGGTTGAGACCTTTCTAATGGTGCAAAATTTGTTTAATTTTGAGCATTGGATCAAAAGATATGTCCATTTGAATGTTTGAGTCGGATCCATACAAAAATGGAAAAAATGAGTTTAGCGAGAATGGGTCTCGCACCTAAAATTCACTTTTGGCCTTTTTGCAAAAAAAAAAGAAAAAATGCAAAAATGCCACGAATCCCCACAATTCACTTTTGCCAAAAACAATCTTCGAGCTCGCTTAGTCTGCATTTTCCATTTGGGTGAAAAGTCCTCCCCAACCCCGTAGCTCACATGTAATTTAGACTGACACATGGTTCCTCTGGGTGTCGGTGGAGGTGTGGCTTATTTTTACACTTTACACCTTCTCAGGCCAAAAATTTTGAACTACCTCCAGCGACCTGCCTTGACTTGAAACATGACCACATGTAGAGCTGGTGCACATTTTGGGACTACTTTTGGATTTTGTTTTTGAAGTTGCACCAAAGAGACACGTGGAGGCCTCCATGGCTTTTCTCTATTCCTTTGTGTTTTGGCTAAGTCCCTTTTGTTTGGCGGGGCCATATGCCTGACCCGGGACACGTGTAGGCTCAACACACATTTGAGTTTTCCCCTTGAGTTTTAACCTTTGGAGTTGTGTCGGGATGACACGTGGTGCCTTTCGCTAACCCTTATGTACTTAGTCGATTTAAATGGCCATCTCTATCCCCTTTCTGACTTTTAGACACGTGGAAGCTTTATGCTCACTTGAGACTGGCCCTTGGGATGCTCTTGAATTTGCATCATTGAGGCACATGGAAGCTTCCGCTGACTCTACCCCATCTTGACTTTTCAACTTTCGACTCTGTCCTTTTCGGAACTAGGACACATGGAAGCTCTGTGCTCACTTAGAAGACCCACATTTATATTTACCTTTGAAGATGCACCGAGATGACACATGGTGCCTTCCGCAAGTCTACGATACTTAGCTGATTTGGGTTGATGCCTTTCTCAAACCCTAGACATGTGGAAGCCTCGTGCTCATTTGAGTCTCCACTTTGGGTTGCACCTTTGAATTTACACTGATAAGACACATGGAGACTTCCACCTGTTCTTTATACTTATTCAATTTGAGGTCCGACTCTATCCCTTTTGTCAAATTTGGGACACGTGGAGGATTTGCACTCACTTGAGACTGGCCCTTGGCTTCAACCCTTGAAGGTGCATTATTGAGAAACTTGGGAATTTCTGTTGACACTCTTATACTTAAAAAATTTGGGCCTGATGCCATTTGACTTTTGTTGGACCCTGACCATGTGGAGGGTCTGGTGCTAATTTGAGTCTCTTCCTTGAGCTCTTACTTTTGAAATTGCACCGAGTTGACATGTGGTTTTTTCTTTTGGCCTTTCTATACTTAGCCAATTCTATGACCGGCTCTATCCCCTCTTTTGATTCTAACCATGTGGCAAACTCACTCTCATTTCGAAACCTAATCTTTGGACCCAGCCTTGGTGTTGCGCCGATGAGACACGTGGGGGCTTCCATTGCCCTGAGAATTTTCAACAACCAATTGTCTCCTTTTTGGACTTGGAATATGTGGAAGCTTCGCACTCGTTTGGGAACCTCCCTTGGCTTCGACCCTTGATAGTGAGTCGTTAATACTCTTGGAATCCTTCACTATCTCTCTATACTTAGACTGAAGACTTTGAATCATTTATGAAGCCTTGAAGACTTTGAACACTTCCCTATTTCTCTCCTCAAACTGTCTGGTTTCTCCATTTTCAAGTCCACCTGCAACCTGATTGTTGGATTCAAAATGTGGGCTTGTACAATGGAACCGACCTTTAGATTTCTTCCTGTGCAGGGTAAGGTTTGGTCAATTTTGGTAGGGGGAAAAATTGGGATAACAGGTCCTTAAGAGGATGAATTGATAAACAAGATAGGGAGCCATCAGTTAAGGCTCGTACATCTCCTCAACACAGTGAGGAGCATAGGGAAAAGAAATCCTTTGTGGAGTTGGCTAGGGAACATTTGCCACATAGGGGACATAGAGACAAGATTTCAGGACATAGGGATAGATCTTCGATCCCTAGGTAGAGGGAGGAGCATGCAGAGAGATCTAGGGGTCATTATTCATTAGTTGTAGAGCATATCAGGGAGATCCTGAAGTTACGCCCATCTCACTATTCTTGAGATATATGTGGTTTTTAGGCAAAGGCCTAGATGGTGAGCTTGAGTGGATGCTTCAAGCTCTGCCCTTGTACTAGCAACACAAAAGCTTGTGTTGCGATCAATATTTTGAGAGATGGAGCAGGTGTTTGGTGGAGGACTTAGGAGAAGAAGCTCCATGTTGACTCATAGATAGTTACCTCGGAGAGTTTTAAGGAATGGTGCAGAAAATGTATTTATCCGGAGGTTTATTTAGCAAAGGATAGACGAATTCCATGACCTCCGTTAGGCATGTATGATTGTAGTTGAATATGAGATTCGATTTATGGACCTACTCCAAAGATGTCAACTATATGCAAGATGAGCGAGTCCAGTTCACGCATTTATCGAGTTCCTAAATTTTTGTTTAGGTGGTGTAGTGCGCATTCACTTCCTAAAGACATTACTAGAGGCTGTGGAAAAGGCTTATATTACAGAGGAGACACGGAGAAGATGCATCGGGCTAGGGAAAGAGCACTGAGCCACATCCAATAGATGTAGGATAAAAGGTTGAGGGGGTCAGCTCCTCCTCCTAGTGGCAGACATGGTTCTACATAATCATCATTCAAGCCACCACAATAGCCATCTCAAAGAGACATACTCATCCACCTTTCAAAACTTATCAGAGATTCCATGCTCAGAGGGGATGGATTATGGGGCCTCCTCCTAGGGGTTCCATTAGGAAACAAGGTGCACTAAGAGTTTAGTCAGTAGGAGCTCGTCAAGGTAGAGACCTCAAAAGTCCATAATTGGATTGTCGGGATGTATAACGTAGACCTCTAGAGTCTTGGGCCGGAGCTACATCTCACTATAAAGGAACAAACATTTGTTATGGTTGTGGCATTATTAGACATCATTTGAAATAGTACTCACAAAACCCTAGTAACAAGGGTAAGGGTACAATTTCAAGCCTACGGTTGGCAACATGGGATGTAGCCATCAGATATTTGCAGTGGTCGAGAACCGCCAAGTAGAGCACCAGTATCATGGTAGAGACTACAAGTAGCATTGGTGGTATTCCCACCTCTATATTGTTTGATTCTGGTTTGTCTGATTCATTTATTGCACCATCCTTAGTAGAGCGTTGCAGGTTGGTGGCAGTTAGGTAGGGTCTTAGTTGGGACATTGAAATGGCTTCTGGAGCCAAAATTTCTATAGACTCCTTAGTTAAGGAGTGTGTAGTGGATTTAGGACCCTTCACCACTACATCATATTTGTGTATCCTTTATTTTGGTTCATATAGAGTCATCTTGGGCATGGACTGGTTGTCTACACACAAAGCCAGAGTGGATTGTTACCATAAGACTATTTCATGTACAAATGATCTAGGAGTTGAGTCGGTGATAACATGAGTTAGGAGGTATGTTTCTATTTGCACCATCTCCTCTATGCAGCTTAAACCGTGTGTGCAACGAGGTTTCCAGATGTATGTTTTTACGATTAGTGACATATATAAGGATAAGTCTAGTGGGCCATCTCTTGATGACCATCACATCTTGAGAGAGTTTGCTGATGTCTTTCTAGGGGAACTACCGGGTTACCTTCCCCACGTGAGATAGATTTTCACATAGATTTGGTTTCAAAAGAGATCCTATCTCACGATCATGCTATTGGATGACTACCTATGAGATCTGTGAGATCAAACTATAGCTTAAGGGCTGTCTCGGAGAAAGGCCTAATCCATGCTAGTGTATCCCCTTGGGGTGCACCAAATATTTTTGTAAAGAAGAAGGATAGATCCCTACATTTGTGTATTGATTACCACAAGCTGAACAAAGTAACGATCAAGAATCGTTACCCCCTTCCGCGCATTGATGATTTATTTGAAAAAATGAAGGGGACCACAGTATTCTCCAAGATAGATTTTAAGTTAGGGTATCATCAGTTAAGGATCACAGAGGTAGAAATTCATAAGACCTCCTTCCGTACGAGGTATGGCCACTACAAATTCATAGTGGTGCTGTTTTCGATGAATTCCCCGTAGTGTTAGTGAGCTTGATGAATGGGCTATTCAAAAAAATTTATATCACTTCATTCTTATCTTCCTTGACGACATTTTGATATACTCATGTACGTGTGAGGAGCATGAGGGGCACCTTTTCCAGATTCTTTAGTGTCTTCATGAGCAAACTTTATGGGAACCTAGAGAAGTGTACGTTCTTCTAGACAAGTGTTGTCATATTTGGGCCACATCCATTATGGGGAAAGTATTACAGTTGATCCTTCCAAGATTCGAACTATTACAAATTGGCCAACATCCACTACTGTGAATGAGGTGCACAACTTCATGGGTTTGGCAGGATAATACAGGATATTTGTATAAGACTTTTCTTGGGTTTCTCAGCCCATCACTTCCATTCAGTGGAAAGGGTAGAATTTTGTATGTTCAGATAGATGTGAGCAGGCCTTTAGGACACTGAAGGAATGCCTCACGATAGGGCCTATTCTTGTAGTACAAGACCCTCAAGCTGAGTTCTTCATTTGCATAAATTTGTCTTTGGCAGGACTTGGAGGTGTATTGATTTATGAGGGAAGAGTAGTTACATTTGAATCTCGCAAACTCAAATATTATGAGCTTAATTATCTGAATCATGATCTTGAGCTTACAGCGGTTGTGCTTTCCTTGGTACACTGGAGACACTTCCTTCTTGGCTTGAGATTTACACTCAGGACTAATCACTTGAGTATTCACCACCTCTTCACATAATCCAATCTCAACACTCGTCAGTGGCGTTGGATGTATTTTATTTGTGAGTATGACATGGAGATAGAGCATGTGAAGGGGAAGGAGAATGTGGCTGCAGATTCCACTGAGTAGATGGAGACATGTGGTTATGGCTACTTCAATGGGTACTATCATCACCAATTTGGCACTATGATAATTCCATACCTTAACTCTTATCTCGTACATGTAAGCTTATCTTTTAAAGATAAGATAAACCTTATCATTTCACATGGGTTCCACATTTTTAGAATTTTTACAAATAAAATACACAAAATATTTATGACCTCACTCCTTGTCCTTATTACCAATATAATATTTCTAATTCCTAATCATGTAGACCCTACTTCTCTACTTACCCCAACTTTGACATTTTAACATTACTGCAGACCACTTACGACAAATATTTACTTTTTACAACAACATTCCTATTGTACTTTTGACTATTACCATACTATACATTATTGATGGCATTGTCTTGGTAGCCCGTTATCTTCTATCGAGACGCTACTACTAATTACACTTAACAACATCCTATTCCTAATACATACATTAATGAAATAGAAATTACGGAGGAAAATTTTATTGTCGACATCTTCCCCCTTCCTAGCTTCTACTTTGTCCTCGGAGTAGACTATTTTGGTGCTTGGAAAATCTTCAACTTGTCATAGTTGACCCATTTCGTAATGGGAGTGCCATCTAATTCCTCCCGCTTGTCGGTATGTACCATTTTAATGCACAACTCGCTATTTTGTAGGGCCCCATCCATTTTGGAATAAATTGTCTGTCTTCTTTTTGTATCTAGAATCAAATCATTCACATGAAATGGAGACCAATGGATCTTTTGATCAAAGTATTTCTTCTGCTTCAATTTCTTCTTATAGCTTGTATCCTTTTCTATTTCCCTCATTTCCTCTAGAAAATAAAGATGTACCAACCTTTCTTTTACTTAATCACTTTCATCCATCCTTTCATTTTTCATAACTCTCATAGTGGGAATATCAAACTCAATAGGAAGAACTAGATCAATGCCATAAGCCAACTGAAATGGGGAGTATCTTGTTGCTGACTTTGATGTTGCCTTATATGCCCACAATGTTGCATGAATCCTTTTATCCCACTTATGTACCTGCAAGGCTACATATTTTGCTAGAATTTGACACAACACAAAATTTGTTCGTTCCACCTGTCCATTTGTGTTTGGCTTGTATGTTTTTTCCTTCCTGTTCTTAATAGAAAACTTATTGACTAGGGCTTCTACCACCTCATTAATGAAGTGGCTTCCTTGATCTGTTACAATTTATAATGGACAACCAAATCTGGTGACAATGCGTTCATATATGAACCTTGCCACTTCATCCATGGAATTTGTTTTCAATGGCCTAGCTTCAACCCACTTGGTTAAATAATCTGTGGCAACTACAATATACTTATTTTGGTGTGAGGTAGTTGGAAGTGGACCTACAATGTCTATTCCCCACTTTTCAAAGGGACCAAGTAGAAGAATAGGGCATCATGGAGCTGATGAAGTCTTACGGTTACCATGTGTTTGAAAAATATCACGTCTTACAATAATTATAACAATCTTTAAAAAGAGTGGGCGGTGATAACTGCATTCAAGATCCTTCTTATTGTAAGTTGTCTAGAGAAGTGCCCTCCACATGTACCATTGTGGAATTCTTCTAGCAGTTCCTTCCCTTGATCACATCCAACGCCCTCTTGTCTTGTCCATCGTGTCCTATTCAAATAATACTCCATGCGAGAATAGAATATGGATGACCGGCTTGAGTAATCTTTCTCTTAGTCTTTGCATTGGCACCATCGGAAACTTGAATTCATTCGGATAATTCCAAATATCTATGTATTCACTAGGGATTGTGTCGAGGATACCAATGTTGCATCGGGAAATCATCATCATCACAAGATGATCCTAAACCATCATATGCTCGAGAGAGTGCATCTGCATTGACATGCTTCTTTCTGGCCTATCTATAATATCAAATTAAAATTCTTGTAAGAAAACTATCCATCTTGTTATCCTCCCGATGGGTTAGGCTTATTTACAATATATTTTAGAGCCTAATGATCTGTTACAACTATAAATTTTTCCCTAGCAAGTAATTCCTAAAATTATTTACAAAAAATGATAACTAGAGCCTCTTTTCGATTACGATAATTTACCTCAAGCATTACTCATTTTTTTGCTCCCAAAGTAAAATGGATGTTTATTCCCATTTTCATCCTTTTGGCTCAGAGTACTTCCTAGTGCTACATCTGAGGCATCAATGTACACAATGAATGGCTTGCTCCAATCTGGATTCTTTAGAATAGGTGAAGACACCAGGGCTTCCTTCAGTTGTTCAAAAGTTTCATGCGCCTTATTTCCTGGTTCATAAGTAACATTCTTCTTCAAGAACTGGGTTAGTGGTTGTGCAATCTTTGAGAAATTCTTGATGAACCTTCTATAGTAACCCACATGGCCTAAAAATGATCTCAACTTACTTCTATTCATAAGAAATGGTAACTCTTTGATTTTTGAAACTTTATCAGGATCGGTACCAATACCATCTCTGGATACAACATGCCCTAACAAAACGCCTTTAGAACATCCAAAGACACACTTTGTAGGGTTTAGTGAGGCTTGTGCTTCATCTAACCTTTGAAATGTTGTCTCCATCTGGTGCAAGTGGTCCATCTTGCTCCCATAGATGCAAAAATCATCCAAAAATACTCTAATGAAGTTCCCAATGTAGGGTTTAAACACCCTATTCATCAAATGCTGGAACGTTGCGGAGCATTACACAACCCAAAAGGCATAACTCTATAAGAAAACATTCCCCAAGGAGTGGTGAACGTGGTCTTCAGCTGATCTTTCTCTGCTATATGAACTTGGTTGTATCCGCTATATCCATCAGCAAAACTATAGCACTCCTAGCTAGCTACTTTGTCCAAGATCTGATCTGAGAATGGAAGAGGGTAATGATCCTTCTTTGTTTCCTTATTGAGCTTCCTATAATCAACACAAATGTGTAGCTTCCCATTATTTTTTATTGAGATCACAATGGGAGAAACCCATTCTGAATTCTCCACAATAAATATGAATGTTGCATCAAGTAACTTATGTATTTCTTCTTTTACAGTCTTGAAAAAATTAGGATTCATTCTATATGGCATTTACTTTATGGGCTTAGCACCATCTACCATCTCAATAAAATGTTATACCCAACTTACTTGAAAAAGTTCCTTGTAATCAAAAGTGAATAGGTGTATGTAACTTCAAAAGAGTTGGAGATAGCATTCCTTCTCACTCTCCATCACAACATCACCAATCTTTATTTGTTGGAGACGATCATCAATTTTTTCTTCATATAATTTTATGGGGTCATGAGTCGGTGTGACTGGAAGGATATCCATGACCGAAACATCAACCTCACTTTCCTCATCTTTGGTGTCCACTTCACTTTGGTACTTGAGTAATCAGAGGATGTCCAATCATCAGTTTCATCACTTGAATCCACAGGTTCTACCTTATGATGCCGAGAAATCATGTTTATCTTCACCCTCTCTCTACCACGTCCAAGTGTCATGAAGCCTTCATTCGAGTAGTTTCTTGCATGAAATCTCCTTAGCCATGGTCTTCCCAACAACATTGGGTATGCAACAATAATATTTTTTTCACACTGAAAGTCTACCACACATACAACACCCATATCGATATTGCCACATTTGAAACTACACCTTCGGTTTAGTTTTCCCTTATTTAATGACCTTAACATAAGTGTTAAGGGGTGATAAATTTTTAAACCCAACATGTTCATTACACACTCGGTCATTACATTAACTGTAGCACCTCCATCAACTAAGACATCATGAATTGAAATACCATTACATAATACCTCAGCTTGTGGAGCATAGGGATCCGCCTCTGCCTCCAAAATAGGGACCTCAACCTCCTTCCTTCATCGAGCATTGAGTCCACTTCGCAGCTCCTGTCTCTTCTCAGAAGACATAGCCAAGAGTTGACCATATGTAATATTTGCAGGCCTTTTGGACAGATCTTCTAAGATGGAGTATGGTCCTTGTCCCTATGAAATCAGAAAATCTTGCACACCCAACTTTCTTCTCCTATGTTTTACTAGTTTCTCCTTTCATCTTTTTAGGATCATTTCCATCTTGATTATATTTTTCTTTCTTTCTTTTTGTTACAAACACATCTACTTCATTATTTATGCTCTTATCTACTACATCAAAAGAATTCACGGTGTTTTTCCTTTATCATTATCTCTTATACCGGATGTATAAGCTCTATCTAGATAATTACAATTATAATGACCCTTTTATAATAACCATAACATACAACTTCAGAAATATTTATTTTTGGACATCTATCTCCTCCCTAGAACTAAATTCCTTTCCTAGAAGAAGATTAATAGTTAAGCGACCCATATTATTGAGCATATCTTCATACTCGGTAGATGTACTAGGAGAAATATTTGTGCTCACCGAGAGTGGTTGTGGATTTTGGACCAAAGGTGCTGGTGTAGGCTCTCCTTTAGAAACAATTTCTTTGGGCTCCTCTTCCATTCTTTCTTCTTGCCTTCTTGCAATCTCCTTTGCTTGTTCAATGGTAGCTGGGCGGTCATACTTCACTCATTTTCTGATCTCGGGCTTCATCACAAGAATGAAGTTCTTACAGAGGATATTATCCACGCCATTCATCAACCCATCCGCTAGTCCTTTCTTCCGATCCGGGCATCGAGCTTCCTCCTTAGCTCTAAAACATGATCATGATAATCCCTTATCTTCTCCTTCTCACCTTGGGATAACTTTGTGATATCAATCATGAGATCTACATATTTCTATTGTTCACCAAATTCTTCAAGAAAAATTTTAGTTAATAAATCCCATGAGTTTTTCACATTATCACTTAGTGTTTCAAACCACATAAGGGTTGAACCATCCAAAAAGGTAGGAAAAAATTTAGTCCATTGTTCCCTTCTTATAAGGCCATTACAAATACAATATCGTTTAAACTCTTGAATGAAAGAGGAAGCATCTTCATTAGATTGGGATAAAAAAATAACAATCTTCCCCATTTCCAAAAGTAACCACGGTGAAATACCAACCCACAAGTATAATCAACAAGACTTATGTGCACAAATAATTGGAATCACTATAATAAAAAATAGAAATGACCATGGTAAACTATGGTAAAACTTGACTTACTACGGTAAAAACTCGACTTTCTTTGTGGTAAACACTATTCACAGTAAAAAGTGAAGTTATTGTGGTAAATACTATTCATGGTAAAAAGTGACTTTACTGCGGTAAATACTATTCATGGAAAAAGTGACTTTACCATGGTAACTACTATGCACAGTAAAAAAACAAGGTTACCCTCCAAATGATTTTTGAATAAGTGGGAATATCTCTCCAGAAAATCCACCAACGAGGAATGGTCCCGGCAACGGAACCAAAATGTCATCACCAATCTGACACTATGATAATTCTTCACTGGGAACTCCTCGTGTTATGATTATTTTCTAATGCATAGCTTTTAGTTTTGTGGATGAAATTTGGAAACACAATAACAAACATAACACAAGAATACCATAGACTATGATAAGAAGGAATGATGATAAATCTGAAATATCAGAGTAAATTATAATATTAACATGAAATTGTTACAATCTCACCCATGAGGTACTTCAAGTGTTACTGACTTCACTTGCCTTCCACCAATACTATGGGAGAAAATTCACAATTACACCTCTTAATGACTTCTTTAACACACCTTCAAAATGATGGCTTCCTTTACACACTTACTCATACAATATTTCTCACTACTTCCTTCTATGCTAAATGAGGGGGGTGGCCTCTTTATTTATATAACTTCTAGGCTTATCCATCTTATCTCTAAGATAGGATAAGAAATCCACTCTAACGAATCATATTCCATACCTTAACTCTTATCTGTACATGTAAGCTTATCTTTTAAGATAAGATAAACCTTATCATTTCACATGGGTTCCACATTTTTAGAATTTTTACAAATAAAATACACAAAATATTTATGACCTCACTCCTTGTCCTTATTACCAATATAATATTTCTAATTCCTAATCATGTAGACCCTACTTCTCTACTTACCCCAACTTTGACATTTTAACATTACCGGACCACTTACGACAAATATTTACTTTTTACCACAACATTCCTATTGTACTTTTGACTATTACCGTACTATACATTATTGGCGGCGTTGTATTGGTAGCGCCGTTATCTTCTATCGAGATGCTACTACTAATTATACTTAACAACATCCTATTCCTAATACATACATTAATGAAATAGAAATTACAGAGGAAAATTTTAGTGTCGACAGTACAAACTTGTAGAGTAGTATTTTGTAGCAACTTCCTCTTGAGAGTTTATACCTTGTATCAAGAGAATAGATTGAGTCTCAGAGACCTCTTTAAGGGGATATTTGATGGATTTTCATTAGAGACAGATGACCTTCTCAGGCATAGAGGTTGGATATATGTTCCTAGAGATGGAGGCTTGAGATAGGAAATTTTGATAGAGGCTCATCATGCACGTTATTTAGCCCATCTTGGGGTGAAGAAGATGCATGCCACCTTGAGACAGTTATACCATTGGAGGGGACTGCGAAGAAATGTGGTTTATTTTGTGTCAAGCTATTTAGAGTTTCAAAAGGTGAAGGCCAAACATTAGCACCATTGACCTTCTCTTCTTTCACACCACACTAGAGTGGAAATGGGGCATAATTTCCATGGAATTTATAGTTCGGTTATCGATGTCGAGATACCACCACAACGCCATCATGGTCACGGTGGATAAATTGATGAAAGTGGCTCATTTTTCTTTGGTTAAGACCACCTACATAGCTAGTGTAGTGGCACAAGTATATCTTGATGAGATTATCAGATTATATGGGATTCCACGGAAGATCATTTACAACTGGGATCCTTTGTACACTTCCCACTTTTGGACTTCCATGTAGTATGCTCTCGAGAAAAAGATCAATTTCAACATAACCTATCACCTTGAGACAGATGGAAATACTGAGTGGGTAAATAAAATCTTAGAGGACATGCTTAGGATGTACGTAATGGACCATCATTCGAGGTGGGATGAGTACTTGTATCTGTTAGAGTTTTCAAATTTCAATAGGCATGGCTCCTTTCCAAGAACTATATGGTAGAGAGTGCAGGACACCTCTTAGTTGGGATAGGTTGGAGGACAAGGTTTCTCTTGGGCTAGCTTTATTGCAAGATATGGAGCAATAGGTTGTTATGATCAGGCAAAGATTGTAGGAGGTACAGGACATGCAAAAGAAGTATGTGGATCAGCATAGGATAGATCATAGTTTTAAGGTGGGCATGAAGGTGTTTCTTCGTGTTAGGACTCATAAGAGCCCTATCCGTTACAGAAAAGGATCTAATCTTTCTCCTAGATTTGTGGGTCCCTTTGAGATCTTGGAGCATATTGGTCCTTTGGCCAATCGTCTAGCATTTCCACCTAGCTCATCTCATGTCCACAATGTGTTTCACATTTCTGTACTTACAAGATACATTGTTGATCCTTCTCATGTATTAGATTGGACCTCATTGCAGGTACAAGATCAGGGGTAGGTGATGGTGGAGCCCATCTGTATTCTAGAGCATAGGACCTTGGGCCTTCGAGGTAGAGAGATTGACCAGGTTCGAGTCTAGTGGGACATGTATGATGAGACTGTTGCTACATGGGAGGATGCTACATTTCTATGAGTCTAGTTTCCACACCTATTCCAGTGACTTCCAGGAGGAAGTCGAGTCTAAGGGGAGGGGGATGTAGTGCCCACTTCCCTTCGACACTTATTACATTTTGATTTCGATACTGTTGATTATATATATGGATAGTATTATATCATTTTGACATAGCATGATGTTAGATGATAGAGATACTTAGACTATTGTTGGATTTTGATTCATAGTATGATGTGTGTGGGTGCTTAGAGACATTTTATATTGATGATGATGTGTTGTTGGCATATTTATATCTATTCTGACATTCAACATTTTCTTCATATTGAGTAGGATTTAGTAGTGAACTAATCTTGTGATCTTATTGGTATTGATGAAATATAAAATTGAGATATTGTTGGAATTTTAAAATAGTAACATTAATTTCCTAGATGATGATTTAATTTATGTATGGATGATTGTATATTTATATGTGTATATTTTACCTTAGATGTTTTGATGTGGCCATGAGGCCGAAGGAGGTATTGTGTGTTTTGTAGGTGTTTATATCACAACAATCAAAGGAGGATTGGAGACCAACCACATCGGAATGCTAGATGGATTCAACAATGGTCACCATGACAACTTGTGTTATGTTGTGTGTGTTTGAATTGTTGTTAGGGGGTTCCCATGGGGGATTACCTCCAATTGTGACCAAGGGGGCTTGTGTGTTATTCTTTTATATTTCTTTTATTTAATTTTAGTATGTGATTTTATAGTGATGTATTCCCTTTTATTAATTATTTAATTTGTGTCTAGATTAGTAAATTAATCATGTTATTAAGCTAATTTTGTAGATGTGACAAAAGGGAGTCATTTAATGGAGTATTTGGGTCTTTGGTCTTTGTGTTTTAAGTTGAGTGTATGTGGTCTTGAGTGTTGTACACTCTACCCCCTCTTGGAAATTCGGATTTGGCCTTAAGGGCCAATTTTGGAGGCTTGTGGGACAAGTTAAAATTTTCCCACACCTCTTAATTTATTATACCAACCCTACCTATGGATTGGGGGTAAAAAATAGACCCCATTATGGTTTTTGTAAGACAAAAAGTGACATTTATTACATTTTTCTTACACGAGTTTCAAACTTTGTCCTTATGGGGTTTGGGTTTGGATTGTGTGTGTAAGAGGTTTGTAATTCCTCTAAACCACCAATTTATTATGCATTGGGATTGAGGTTTGACTTATGAGGTGGAGTTGAGGATAAGTGATGTGGCATCCTACATGGAGCCACCTCACCCTCCTCTCTTCCTTTTCTATTTATGTTAGTTCTTTTGTTTGTTTGGGGGTTACTTCATTTCATTTGTGTGCACTTGTATTTTGGAGTTGGAGAATTTTTGAGTTCTTGCAAAAAAAATTTAGATCTTGTTCATGTTGGATTGGGATTGAAGGATCTTGGTGTGTGACTCTTGGATCAATATCTACCATAGAAAGGTAGGAGCTACACTCTTTTTAAATATATGTGTATGTTATTGAGTGTTTTGGTATGCTTGTTGGGTTCTTGGGTAGATTTCCTAAGTGTGGTGTAGGAGAGGGCTATGGGGATATTATATGTAGGGAGGCATAATATTTTATTTCATGTTTTAGAGGGAGTTGGGTTGGGTGCCCCACATTAGACAAGAAAAATCTTGTGTTTCTTACTTGGTTTTTATGAGGGAGACATAAGAGAATGTGGGAGGCATAATAGGATCTTGATGGATGCATAATAGTTATGTATTGGTTTAGATGTGTATACTTTGGAGGGTTTTAAGGTGGGCACCTAATTCCCATTGGGAGGCATAAGTGATCTCCCCATAGATCCTTGCTCCATTGGCTTTGCATTCTAAAGCCTTGTATATTTTTTTAGTTTCCTTCTTGTGATTGTAGTTTGTGTTGATTGTGTTTTGGTATGGTTGTGAAATATTTGTATTGTGATGTGGAAGATTTGTATTGTTTCCATGAGTTGGATCCATATTTTATTGCATTGTGGTTGGGGCTTGGGGGCCAATGAGGAGGATAACTTCTTCTCCTCATTAGATTATTGGTTGGGTGGAGAGTGTTTCCTCTCCCCCATTTTTGTTGTTGTGATCAAGTGAAGACATGGTGGAGCTCTCATTGGTGATGTGAAACTTGGAGCATTTGTTGATGTCCAAAAGAAATCCTTCCTTGTGAGAAAACCTTCTTGTTATTCCCACTTAAGGTGGAAGACTTGTAGTATTGTATTTTTGTTAAAAAGAAATGTTGCATTGTAAGTTTCATTTACCAAGTTGTATTATTATTTTGAAGGAAGCTCATTGAGGAATTGTATAATTTCTTTCTCCTCAAATTTTAGTATGTAAAGAAATGAATCAAAATGGAAATCATGTTTAAAAGTTTAGTTATAATTGTATTATGAGAAATTAAGTTCTTTGCATTAAAAGAAATGAGCTATGCTCAAGGAAAATAAATTTCATTATCATTGTTGAAGTTATAGTATTGTAAAAAGGAAAGAAAGAACATAGAAGTTGTAAAATACTAATAGTGCATGCTTGGAAACCTTGAATGTGGAACAAAGTTGTTAGTAGTTATTTGAACAAATTGTTGTAGTGGAAATGGAAAGATGTAATAAATTTTAAGTAAATTATTATGTTGAAATAATGCATTTTGTAGTAAGGAAAAATAACAACATTAGAAGTAGATTTAGTTTCATTTCTACTTTTGGACTTGAAAGAAAATTTGTTTAACAAAATGAAAATGATCTTATAGTTGTTGTTACTATTGAAATAGGAAATGCTTTAAAATGAGTAATTTTACTATGGAATGAATAGATGGGTTAAACCTTTCAACTAGAAACTTTAGGCACATAAATTTAAGTTCAGAATGAATTTTAAAATACTCTAGTGGTTTTTTTTTTTTTTCTAAAAATATCAGATTTGAAGGTTATGTTTCTAAGGAACAAAACCCCTACCCCATGTAGATCGGCGATCTTAGAACCTCTGCTCATGCAAGGTGGCAGTCTCGAGAACCATTGCTCAATCATGGTGATAGTTTGTAAATCATCTCTTAGGTAGGGAGACAATACTAGGACCATTGAGCTACTTTGGGCAAAGTGGGTTCTATCACTAATGGCGAGAAAATGCAAATCCACACCTGTGCAAATTTTAACTTGGTCTAACTAAAATTTAAGCTTGTAAAAATTAAAGAGGAAACCTCCAACAAGCAAATGAAGGTAAAATTTCATTGTTCAAAGCAAGTAAATATTCAAATGGATAATTAAAAGTGCTCAATCTCATACATATTAATGGAGGTAGGGTTTGGCCCGAGTTAGGAACTCAAAATAAATATAATTTTTAATAACTCCGGATGTTTCACTGTTTCTTAGATCATTTCTTTGAAGTGTTGACAAAACAAATAGGGTAACGGGCATAGGAGGAATAGCTTTGTTCAAATGTAGGTTGATGAGTTGTGCGTATGACTTCTAAATCCACAGCTAATTGTGAGAACTTCCTTTTGGCTAGGAGGAACTACCTGTAATGCAAAGTAAGACCACCAAAAGGAATTAAACAATATGGGTAGTTAGTTGCCTAGCGTATGCTAGATCTAGGAAGTGTGATACTTCCTAGATGGTTGTCAGTCCACTGTTTTAAACAATTTAATGTTGTAAACAAAGTAAATCCTATTGTAATTTAAAATGATTTAGGTATCTCACTTAAAACACAATAACAAATAGATCTAATCTAACAGATAAGCTAGAATAGAATCCAAAGGTCAAATGATTGGTCCTGGGTTCTGTAGGTTTGACAGGTCTCGGGTAGATCACAGGTGGATGAGGGTGAGATGAAATTTGGTGGGTAGGTTTCTGTTCTAGGCTGTATGGGAAAATATAGAGACCGATTTTAGTTAAGGGTAACCAACGGTGGTCAAGTATAACCCGTGCAGGTTATTGTGGAAATCTAGAAATGCCACGAGAACAAGCTCTAGCTCCCCTTTGTTATTGCACAAATAATTTTTGTTGGTCGAGATGAGGTATTGGGTGACTGGGGTAGGCTTTGATGAGGTTTTTAATGGGTATATGGAGGTGAAAATGTTGGAGAAGGTCAATAGGTGGCTAGGTAAACAATAGATGATAAAATGATGATGAAATGAAATAAACCAAAAAGTATGACATTATACTTACTTGGATTCTGGTCTTGAATGCCTATGAGTGAGGGATGGAGGTGTTGATGAGAGGTTTGAAGGTTACAAGTGATCACCAACTGAAGGAAAGATTCTGTATGGATTGCATGTACATTCCTCTTTGCTTGGTTAGATCAGATCATGGTTGGGATGGTTGTGTAGGAAAAGATGTTTGATCTCCTTCCTTGCATGCGATTATCACTAGAATTTTCTCTCTGAAGATGTGTTATCTCTCTGAGATGTGTTAATGCTTGCCAACCTTCTTCTTCTTGCTTCAAACTTCCAACTTCTAACCTTGAGAATAAGGTTGTTTTGGGGTTAAAAGGGTAACCGATGGTGGTTCCGGCTTAATCGGCGACGGTTAGGGGTAACCGACATCAATCAAGGTGGGATTTCCTAGGTTTACTAAACTAGGGGATCCTCTTGATTTCCTCAAATCTCATGTTGTTAACCCACGGATTAGACTAGGTGCTTGTTGTGAGCATGTGGGAATGTGGTTAGAGGGAATATAGGCATTGATTTTTAGGGTTTGGGTAAGTCTTAATTAGTTATGGCAACTTACTAAGAACAAGTATTAGGTTGAGTTGGCTTGGTGAGGTGTCTAAGTGAACTGTATGTGGGGATATTATTTAAAATAAGATATTTATATAATAACTATAGTGAGGATAATGCATTAATTTAATTAAATTAATTAAATTAATATTAGTGGGGTGAGAGGGGCCATGGCTAGGTGAATGTGATGAAGGGTGCTTATTCGTCAAGGGACCAAAGGGGAGTGTGACCTGATTTTAGTGTCTACATTTTCCCCTTTTTTTGCATAGCTTGTAGTAGTAAGTGACACTTACAAAAATAAGATGTGGTTGCTCCATGTTTGGGTGAAGGTGATCCTCCTCAAACAAGGAATTGATGAGGCTAAAGGTAGAATCGGTGAAGGGTTTGATACAAATGTGATTGTGTGAGGAAAGGGTAGGTGGGCACGGGGAAAAATGGTGAAAGGTCTACTTGGGCCATTCCGTAATGGGTCGTGGTCAAAGGTAACAACAGTCAAATACACATACACATATAAACTACAGCACGCTACCGGGTTGAAGAGCAGGGAAACTCTACATTGTTTAAGGTCGATAGGTTTATCTAAACAAGGTTGAAGTGAATCCGGTATCCAAGGTTTAGGATATGGTCGAAACACAACATAGGTTAGATGTAGGAATGTTTAGGTACGCTCGGTACACAAAACGTAGGGTTAGGATAAACAAGCATGACGGTGGGCTAGGTAAGGTCATTAGGTCAACAACATATATAATCAAAGGCCGTAAGGTATAGTGAACACATGAGGTCAAAGGTCATTAATAATGGTCCAGGTCTAAATATCGAGGTCACAACATGGGTAAGGCCAAGGTAGGGGTAAAATAATAAGTCCCCAAAGGAGGAAAAATGGAGGTAGTAAAGGATGAGGTTAGGAAAGGTAAGGGAAATGGGTTGTGTAAAGGTGGGGTGGGGTAAAGGATCGGGGTGAAGGGTGGAGTAAAAGGACAAAATTGAGGGTAATGTGCGGTGGGGTTCATTGATGTCGGCCTGCATGCCGATGACATTTTGTATTGTATATCGGCCTGCGTGCCGACATTTTGAGATGATGGACATGATGAGATAGGCATGTATATTGAGATACATATTTATTGATTTATATGATGAGATACATGGTATTTTGTGATTTTTTGATGTGTTTATGAGATATTGGTTTATGGCTTGTGGTAGATGAGATATGGATTTGTTGTTTTGATATGGATGGAAATTAGGTGAGTTAGGCATGATGGAGTCAGGTCAGTTTAGGCATGGATTGAGTCAGGTTGGTTAGGCATGGTTGAGTTAGGTTTGGTTAGGCATGGATTGAGTCGGGTTGGTTAGGAATGGTTAAGTTAGGTTTGGCTAGGCATGGTTGAGTTAGGTTTTTAGGCATGGTTGAGTCGGTCCGATTAGGCATGGTTGAGTCGGGTTATAGGCATGGTTGTGTTGAAAGTAGGTGAAGTTGTGATTCATTATTTTATTTATTTTTTTTTTTTATTTTTTTACAATAAATGATACTATGGGTCATATGTGATATGTAGTATAATCTATGCATAGTGATGATAGATAAATTGTAGGTGTAATAAATGTATAAAATATGAAGCAACTTGTTATGTATGTGGCTTAATTTCTAATTTTGGGTATAAAAGGGGAACTAAGTGAGATGTGGTGTAAATAGTGGGGAACATGGAAGATGAATTTTTAGGGTAGAGGATGGCTGAGCTAACCTCCAAGGGCCCCATGCCCTCGGAGTGCTGCCTACATAGTCCCGGTGAAAAGGGACCTTAGGCTGATGTAGTTCTCCCATAAGCTAGGGAAGAAAATGAGGTGGTGTGAAAATGAGTTGGTAGGTGTTTGGGCATGTTGTGGGTTTAGGTTTGTTAGGTGTGGGTGGATTATAGGTAAAATGATGTAGGTGGGGGTGATTGTGGTGAAAGAAGGAGATTACCCCAAAAGTAAGCATTGAGGACCAAGTCCTATATAAGGTAATCAAAATGTAAACAAAGATGGTTAAAAGATAAAAGGGGGCAATAAAGCCACCTGATTGGGTAGGATCATACCAAGTAGATCATACCTTGGATGAGGTGATGAACATAAGACCCTAAATACATTGCACAATGGACTGTTCTACGCTGAAAATTAGTCACATGATCACCAAATGTCTAAGTTCTAAGAAGTCCCTTGAGGCAGTAGGAAATGAGAGTG
The DNA here is from genome assembly GCA_018340775.1 of Taxus wallichiana var. yunnanensis. NCBI lineage: Eukaryota > Viridiplantae > Streptophyta > Pinopsida > Cupressales > Taxaceae > Taxus > Taxus wallichiana. The sequence continues at coordinate 456,801,665 of CM031243.1, forward strand.
GGCATGGTTCACAGGGTGAAGAGTAGGTAATTTTTATATGGTATGAGGTAGAATGCACTTCGGGCAAGAGATCCGAGGTCACAATGGTCAATTCCATGACAAAAGGGTTGAGTTTTTTGACTTATAGTTGAGATAGACTGATTGATGTGGGAAGTCTATATAGGAAAAATTTAACTCCTTGAGGTCTTCGTGAAGCTGATCGATGCGGGAAGCTTTAGTTGCTATCGTTTTGTTTTAAGATCTTTACATAGCTATCTTTCATGTGAGAAGTCTATTTATAGCAACAATTGGTCGAGAGGAAGATGTCCTTTTGAGGGAGTCATCTTTTTATTAGAATTTTGACTCAAGGAGTTTGGTCCCATTGTGAGGTCTTTGCAGTCATGGACAAGACCAAGGTGAAAGATAGGACTCTTGTTCAAAGGGCAAGGTGAAACAACCATGGGATCTCATCTAAAGGTAGATGAAAAGTATCTATGAGAATAATGCTATGTGGAGTGTCATGGTAGACATATTTAGGAGAAGATAATGAGGGACGGGTACTCACATGATTCGTGTTTAATCCTTAGGGAGGTGTATGGAGTGAATGGCGCTCAAGGGACGAGCATGGGAAGAGACAAAGGGTGAGGTAGGAAAATGAGTCAACAATAGAATGGTTGAAGATGTAAGGCATTAAGGGGCTCAGTTCAGGTTTACCCTTAAGAGAAGATAAATGATAAGCACCCGAACCATAGGTATGAGTCACGATGTCTATTCCAAGCCAATTAGGAGAAAATTTTCCCCGTTTACTTTTTCTACTTTAGTCACATGTTGATTTTCTTTCAGGACAAGTTCATCAACTTGGAAGGTTCGTTCATCAAAATGTTTGTCATAGGCACGTTTGATACATTTTGGTAAACTTGAAGGTGATCCAGCATTAAGATGACATTCGTCTAATAACTCTAGTCATTGTGCTAAACGGTCTTGACAAAAGTCATTATCATTGAGCATGTCATAGAGAGAAATACAGAGTGAGGGGATCTAGACTTTGAGAGGCGTAACTCCCTCACCGTAGACCGAGAGAAAAGGGTGTAGCTGTAGTGGAAGTGCGAATACTAGTGTGGTATTCCCACGGGGCAAAAGGATTGTGTGTATGCTAATCCTTCCCGATATTGTCAACCACTTTCATGAGAATTTTGTTGAGGGTTTTGTTAGTGGATACACTTGGCTGTTGGTTTATGGGTAATAAGGTGATGAGAAACTAAGTTGAATGCTAAAGGCGTTGCAAAGTCTTTGCAATGTTTTGTTTTTGAATTGTTTTCCATTATTAGTGATGAGGTGATGAGGAACAACAAAGTGACAAATGATGCGGTGATTAATGAACTCATATATTTTCTCAGCTTTCATGGAGATGAGTGGTATGGCTTCCACCCATTTTCTATAGTATTCGGTAGCAGTAATGATCTATTGATGGCATTGGGAAGAATGAGTATTGATTTCTCTGACAAGATCCAAACCCCATTGAGAGAAGGGCCAAAGGTCACGAGTGACCTGTAAGGCATGACTGGGTGTATGATGAAGATTGGAATGTTGTTGGAATTTTACACAATTTTTAATGTAGTCACAACAATCATGGTTAAGGTTCAAAAGTAATAGCCTAGGCAAAGAATACACTTAGCAATAGCAAGACCAATAAAGTGACCTCCACATATGCCATCATGAACCTCATTAATGGTATAAGGAACTTCAAAACTTATGAGGCATCGTAAGAGAATACCATCAAAGCCGCATGTATAGGGGAGTCCCCTAGGATAATGTAACGAGAGACCTTTTTAAGGAAGGCACGCTATCCTGTTATGGGTGAGATCGGGAGGTAGGATGGAGACAGAAAGGTAGTCATAGTATTGTTTATACGAAAGGTCGATCGGTTAGGGGTAATGATTCCAATAGAGTAAACATCATGAGGTAAATAAGAAGGTGATTGTAGTCATTGTAGACGGTGAAAAAGATTTTAGAATCGATAGGTGAAGCGGGTATTTGGGAAGCTAAGCAAGCCATGGTATCTGCAAATTTTTGGTTGAACGTGGGATGGTTTGAAGGGTGTAATGATCAAAGGTGGTCAAAAGTATGTCTACATGATGTTTATACTTTTGAAGTATCTCGTTACTGAAATTGGTACATACCATTGACTTGGTTTATGACCAATTGAGAATCACCAAATATGTTGATTGATTTGACATCTAGGGAATAGGTGGCTTAGAGACCTAGTACGAGTGCTTTGTATTTGGAAATATTGTTGGTACATTCAAAATATAGTTTGAAATACAAAGGCATGGGTTCTCCATCAAGAGGAATGAGGATAATACCAGCCCCACCCCCACACTGACACTTAGAACCATAAAAAAGAGTGTCATTTGATAAGGAGGTTCATCTAGGGAAAGGGTAGCAATCGACTCATTTGGAAAGTCAAAATTAGAGGGTTAATCCCCAGAAATAGGTGCATCAGCAAATTGGTCAGCAATAGCTTGGCCCTTGATGGACTTTTGATGAATGAATTCAAGGTCAAGATCAGATAAAAGCATAAGCCATCACACAACATGCTGATTTTGATAAATTTTGGCATACATGAAGTGTAAGGGGTCAGTGTTGGTCACAACATAGGTTTTGTGGTTGAGTAGGTAATGATAGAGTTTTGTGGCAATGAGTACTAAGGCTAAGTAAAGTTTTTCGGGATTGTTGTATCAGGTTTCATAGTCCAAAAGAGTACACCTTATGTAATAAACTGCCTGCTTCCTTTGTTTTTCATCATGATGAGTGAGCATGGCTCCCAAGGAGTAATTGGTAGTGGATATGTATAGATAAAAAGGTTGATTGTATTTAGGTGGGATAAGTATGGGTGGTTGGAGAAGGTATTGTTTTAAGGTCTCAAAAGCTTTTGATAGATCCCATTTAAAGGAGACATCCTTCTTGAGTAGATGATGAAACGGTTGGAACCTATCTAATAATTGTGAAATGAAACAATGAATAGACTTAAAATTACCTTACGGGATACATAGTTGTTTAAGGTTAGTAGGTGGAGGCATTTCTAGAATGGCCTTGACTTTAGCAGGGTCAAATTCTATACCATGGAGGGAAACGATAAATCCCAGGAGCTTTCCTAAGAGAACCACGAAGACGCACTTCTTAGGCTGAAGGTAGACACAATATTTAATGAGGTGGTCAAAGATGGTTTTGAGGATGACAAGGTGCTCAAAGTGATGTTTAGATTTGGCCAAGAGATCATCCACATAATCTTCCAATATGCGATGCATGATATCATGGAAGATGTAAGTCATAGCCCGTTGATATGTGGCACTAGCATTTTTAAGGCCAAAAGGCATGACTTGATAGTAGAAGTTCCCCAAGGGGTGATGAATGAGGTTTTGTGTTGATCTTCTAGGGTAAGAAAAATTTGGTTATAACCTGAGAAGTGATCCATGAGTGATAGAATCTCATGGCCAGTGGTAAGTTCAACTAGTCAATGTTAATACTAGGTAAGGGAAAGTCATATTTTGGGAATGCTAGGTTGAGGTTACGGAAGTCATGTAAATGTGGAGTCCCAATGTCACTTTAGTGATAGGGACAATGTTAGAAATCCAATGAGGATAATAAATGGGTAAAATGAAGGAAACTGAAAGAAGGTGTTGGAGTTCTTCTTTGACGAGAAGAGCAATGCGAGGGTGCATTTTCCTCAACTTTTGTTTGATGGGTTTGGCATTGGGAATGGTTACGATATTATGGACCTCTATGGTGGGGTAAATACCGGGCATGTCTACATAAGAGCAAGCGAAAGCATGGTTATGATCTATGAGAAAAGAAGTGATGGCTTCATGTTCAACAACATCTAAATATTGTCTGATCTTTAGGATGTGCGGTCATCCTAAGTATGAATGTTGATCTCGATATTCAATTCATTCAAAGATGGTTTACGTCTCGAGAGGGTAACGACTGATGAATATATGAGTCTTCTACACCAAGGTAGGTGAGTATGGATTCATCATCCTGACATTGAACAACATTAATTGTAGGTGTGTCGTCATCAATCATTTCAAGATATAGGAAGGGAAGAGTGGAAGGGGCCTTGCCCTCGTGTTGATAAGTCAGAGGCCCCAAGGAAATGGTGTTTATGAAAAAAAAAAGTTAGGAGGGATAGATTTAGGATCCATCGACTCCATCGGTGAGGATGGTGATGAAGGTGGAGTGGGTGAAGAAGGTGGAGAAGAGCTAGTGTCCTTAATGAGTTCAATGCGGGCCTATTTGGTAGGTGGTTCAGAAATACGATACCACTACAATCGTTATGTTTGTGGGTGGTACATGGAATAACGGTATGGTGACCTTGCTCATAAAATCCAAAACCAAAACCCTTCCATGCACATTGGTGCAGGAAGGTGTGGGTGAAACGGCGATTGGTAAGTGATTGGAAGTCAGTGGAAAATGGGCGGGTTTGTGATGGTGGTTCAGGTGTGTAAGTGGTTGTATCAAGTCCCCCATAGGTGAGACTAGTACGAAGGTGGGGAGGACCATAAAGGAGACATTATCCTATATGGTGATCATAGCGAGGGTGTTGGTGAAGGCTTCCATACTCTTGTGGAGTAAGAAATGTGTTGACACTATATAGGCGGTACTCCCCAAAGTGAGGCATTGAAAAACACCTTCCAAGGGATCAGTGGTTGGTATGTAGGTAGCCGGTATGGATAATGTGTCAGAGGTTGATGCGGAGGTGGAGTTAATGGATTAGGAAGTTGATGGGTCAGCCGTGGAGGTTATGGAAGTGGTAGGAATGGAGGAGGTATGTGCAGTAGAAGCAACAACTATACTGGTAGGTGGAGGTGTAGGTGAAGTGGTAGTGGTTGTATAGGTAGACGGCTTGATAGGTATGAGCACATCATTAGGTTGGTAAAGCATGTTGCATGTTTTGAAAGGTGATGGGTCAGTCTGGAATGGTATAAGTGTGTCCTTCGTGTTCAAACTTTACACAACAATGCAAAGTGGAAGGAACACAACCCATGACATAGATCAAGGGTCTACCAAGCAACAAGTTATATTAGAATTCACCCTCCAAGATATAAAATAATTCTGGAACAATGCAGGGGCCCTCATGAATGTGGAAGATGATGGTGCCTAATGTAGAGGTGATAGCATTATTGAATGAACGCAACATGACTGGGTGTTTATGCATGCAATTGTCAGGTATGTGATTTTGAGTGAATGCATGGGATGAAATGATGTTAATGCTAGCACCCCCATCAATCATCACATGGCGTACCCGTATGTCATTGATGTGGACAAAGATGAAGAGGGCTAGGTTTGGGTCATCATTTTGGTGTGGTGTGATCTCTTCCTCTAAGAAGCTAAGGGAGGCTACTTGGTGAATAGGGTAGGGTGAAGATGAAGGTGGTAATTTGGTGAGAGAGGCTACATGATGGGGTGTGATAATAGAGGCTACGGGTGTAGGGTCATTGGGTAAAACCTCGATAGATTAAAGAACCTCCATGAGAGCTTGACGATGGGATTCTAAGGTTTGAATGAGGTCATATAGGGACATTTTGAGGGGAGATTGGTGTAATTTTTTGAGCATGGTACGATGTGTGATGCCATTAGAAATGGGGTACGTGGGACCGTGAATAGTGATTTTAGGTATGGGTGTAGAAGGTATGTTGGGTATAGAATTGGTTAGTGGGTCAGTTTCCTTTTCTTTATCCTTCTACACATGTGTAGTGATGTGTATCATGTTTATTTGAGGGGAGTTGGAAAATGGAGAAGGTGTAGGGTGATTGGTATAATGACACGATGGGAAAAAGCCTACCAGAGTAGAAAAACCATGTGAGGTCAGTTGGGCACAACGACATTTGGGTGGTGGCGTGGCAAGTTCTTTGATGTGAACCATGTTAATTTCAAATCTTGGGTGTGGCTCTAGGAGCTGTGAGGGCGGAGCTTCGGTTGTTGAATGGGTAGTATAGGAATGGGTATTGGTGTAGAATGATCCTCGTTGAGAAGGTCATCATTGTCAAAGTTTGTTTCTGGTGGACACAATTGGATAAGGATGGATTTCAAGGCCTTACATTTCTCCACATCGTGTCCTGAGACACGATGGTATGCACAAATTTTAGTATCTTCAAACCCTTTTGGTTTTGGTTTGAGGGGGTCCTAAGGTCTGAGTGGCGGTAATGTGAGGAAAGAGGTCTCAAGGAGGTTGGTTAAAATTTTGGCATAATACCTTGCTAGTGGATCACAATGGGAAGTGAACGTGGGTTTGGGTGTAGGTGTAGGTGATTGTTGAGGAATGGTATTTAGAAGAGGAGGGGGTTGAGCCATGGGTTTGGGTGCTGGTGTGTTTTTAGGTGTCGGTAGTGTTTATTTAGGTGTGGTAATAGTAGATGGACGGGTAGGAGGGTGTGTGGTCATTTTGACTACCTTTTTGTGGGGTAGTGGGGTTTTTTTTTGGGTTACAACTTCTTAGGTAAAGGTGATGTGGGTGTACGAGGTCTAGAAGGAAAAAAAGATGGAGAAAGAGGGCAAGTTACACATGGGGATAATGGGGGTGTTGTGAAGGTAGATGATGTGGGTTGTGCTTGAGATGTGAGAGACAACGACTAAAGTGTAGTGGGTAGTGAAGCAATAGCTGAGGGTATTAAAGGTATGGGTGGTAAAGAGGCTGTAGGTATAGGTGTAAGTCGGGTTGGGTGTCTGGGTAGGTCGAGAGGTTTCGAGGAAGGAATGGGTTGTTGTGTATTTGGTTTATTGATGGGTGGAGGTTTCTTGACCATGTGGGAATCTGAGATCCTAAGACAGCACGAGACAGTGCAGTGTGATTAGCACGGTTGGGGTATGATTTATATGGGTTTGGTGCTTCTACTTGGGTGTTAGAGTAGGTATGGTGTTGAATTTGGAGGATGTAGCTAAATCCAGTCTAATAGGTGGATGAGAAAGGATGGTGGTCGGGGTGACCCCTAAATTGGTAATGGGTTTAGTTGAGGTAAATGTTGTAGGTATGGGTTTGGGTTTAGGTATAGGTTGAGTTATGGGTAAGGGTGTGGTTTGAGCTATAACAGGTGTCATGGAAGGGGTTGTGATAGAGGTGGTTGGGTTTGGTTTGATTGGTCAAAATATTTTTGGGTAGATAGTGGAGGTATCAGCAAGGGATCTCTGCATCTGTGTTGAGACAAGAAGTAAAAGGCACCCCCATAGTAGAGCCCTATCCACATAATCTAAGTGATCAAAAACATGAGAACAGAACGTCTGTAGGTGGATTTGGTGAGGACCTAATGGAAATTCCCATAAAATGTGTCTTAGAGATGGGGAATTGGCTAGCTTCAGCTTCCGTGGGTAAGAGAGCCAAAAGTAGGTCTGTAGGATTTTGGGTAGCTGATGGAGAATGCTCGCCAAGAAGAAAAGGTATCTCAACTGGGTCTATGATAGGTGGTGGAGATGATGGGTGCTCCTCTATGGGTGGAGGAGGTAATTGGTGCTCCTCTCGTGAGTGGAGGAGGTACTGTGTAACTAAAGGCTCTATAAGTGGTGAAGCCAGCGGTGAGATGGTCTTAATGTTAGCAAAAGATTCCTCCGTAGGTGATGAAGGAGATGAAAGGTGTTCCTCTATTGGTGAAGGAACATGGGAGGTTGGTTCCGACGTGGAAGGAGGATTTCGAGCTAGGATATCCTCTATGGAAGGAATATGGGGTAATTGGGAGGTGATAGGTATGTCATTAAAGATAGCGTGGACCTCACGGGTATGGGTATCATGAGTTGAGGTCTCACCGGTTTGATCAAATGAAGGGGCATGGTTGGGAAATGGTTTCTTAAAGATGTGTAGGTTTTGGTTGGTAGGTGCATTAGGATTATCCATGGTTAACTCACCTTTCTCGAGAAGTTCTTGGACAATATTTTTGAAAGTGATGTAGTTACTATCACTATGACCCTTTACTCGATGATAATTATAGAAATCGTGTTCTTTATACCATGCGGGCATGGGGTGAGCAGGGTCAAAACCAATGTGTGGTTTTATGGGTGGAAGAGTGATGGCTCCATCTTTGATAAGATTTTCTAAGACAGAAGATTAAGGCTCCCGATTGGTGTATATTTCCGCTTCTTTAAATCCGATTGAAAAGTCTAGATAGGTGAGAGATTAGATGAAGGGGTAGCCTAATTTGACGGATGTGTTGGGCTGGCCTTAAGTACCACTGTGTTAGTGGTGCCCTTAGATTTTGAATAATTGGTCTGTGGTTTGGAAGAAGAAGAGGTATCATTCGACTTGAATGCCGAATTCTTATTGTGTAATTGGATTTTCTTCTCTTTGATGGCATGAATCTCTAACTTCCGTGTCATAGTGAATGCTTTTTCGAATGTTTGGAAGTTTTGGACCTGCAAGGTCGGTGAGATATGCCTAGAACAAGCCCATGTGAAGATCTCGATGAGTTCTATTTGTGCCAGTTGGAAGGTAACTTGGTTGATCAGGCTACACCAAGCGAGCGACAAAATCTGCGATAGATTTTTCCTCATACTGATGTGTGGAGTATAGATCGATCATGGTAACCTTCTTGACAATATTGATAGAGAAATGATCCAAGAAGGCTTGAGCTACCTAATTGAATGAGAATATAGAGTGTTTTGGTAACCCACTATAACAATCTAATGCAGGTCCAGTGAGGGACATGTGAAAGGTCCTCAAGAGCAAGGCATCATCATGAGTGATCAGATAACACCTTTGTTTGAATAACCGCAAATGTTGCTCCAGTCTTCTTTACTATTGAAACGATTGAATTTAGGAATTTCCCAATGCACAGGTATGAGTGGATAGGAATGGATGGGTGAATGGGCTCATTGCAAATATCATCATAGGTGAGAGTGTTGCGGGAGCTGAAACCGATGCCTCCAATGTTTACATCTTGTCCAACATCAATTTAATTAGGTCGTTGGTGGGTTGCGATGATTGGGTGCCTCCTATAGCATGAGAGGGTTGGTTTTGGGCATATAACAAGGGTGGCACTCCAATGTATGGGGCTGCCATGTAGGTTGATTGAGAAGAAGGTAGTGAAACATGGGGTACGTACCCGAGAATGTATAATGGATGAAACGGAGGTTGTTGATAGTATGTATATGGGGGTGGAAGGGTCATGGTAACCCTAGTGGAAATAGGGGCTAATGATTATGGAATGGAAAGGACCACGTTCTAAAATGGGGTAGGGGTCACCAACATTAGAGGTGGTAATGTAGCTATGGGTATGTGTGAGACATTAGGGGTGGATGATATTGTGTTTGGGGTAGTTGTCAAGGGTACGGTGGATGTAATGGGTGCCACGAGGTAATGAGACATATGGCAGATCATAATAGGTATAGGACCTAACTGCAAAACGACTAGGGGTAAGGTAGATGTGGGAAACACAGAGCTAGATGGGGTCGATGTAGAAGTGGGTGTGAGAGTCGGGGGGATAGATATGGGCATGCCATATATCAACTGACCTGAGGCATCTCGAGTGGATGAGTGGGAAAGGTAAAACTACAAGGCAACAGGGTTTTGGTCAAGGAGTCGTGTGAACTCCTCATCTCTGGTAGTGATAGTAATAGGTTGGATGGGCTCCATGGCTAGTGATAAAATGGAAGGTGGTGAAGGACTAGGTGGGAGTGGTTGACAACTGGCATGAAATACAAGTGCGCTTGCTTATCTTCGGGTCAACACCATGTGAAACAATACTGATCAGGTAGGGTTGCTTCTCTGTAAATGACATAAAGAACAAGCAGAATGATGAATCTAACGAAAAAAGTGGATTAGATACCAAATGGTGGTTGTAATGTGAAATAGGCTAACCGATGCTGATTATGACAAACCGACACTCGTCGGGGGTAACCGCTACTCGATCATTGTAGAAAATGGACAAAGAGTGAAAACTCGTGAAAAGGTAAAATCTGATAGGTATGCCAAATCTGATGATGTTTACAACGTCAATGGGTATGATGGTAGTGATAGGGACTATGAAAAGTGGAAGAAAATGAATAAAAATTTCCTTTTGAGTAGGTTAGCAAAAGGACCTAGAACTGACGTTAGGTTGGGTATAACAGATGGCGGTCAAAGGTAACCAATGACAATTACTGTGAAATTGAAACAGTGATGAAAGAAAAGTGGTTATGAATTAAAATATGGTGTGGAATCAGACCCAAAATTATGAGAATGATGGTGATATGGCCTAGGCACACTTAGGTGAATCCGAATACACCAGCTATGATGAGGAGTGTGCAAGGATGAACAAAAAAATGAAGAACATGATCTCTCACCTCAAAACGTAAGCCAAGTAGAAATGCTAAGAAAAATGTGATCCTAGAATTGCCCTTTTCTATTATGTTTGTTTAGCTTATGCTATTTAGGGACTGACAAATGAATTGTGAAATAGAGTTTTTTTTGGTGAGGATGGATTCCTACAAAGAAGGAGATCTAAAAGGTGAGGTTTCAAGTATGTTATGGTGGGGGCGAGGCTTTGCTCAAGTATGACTCGACAGAGTAACGAGTTGGATGTCCACTGTGCCGTGATCGTGTGATCACCTACGCCTTCTTCCGTGGTAATATGTTGTTTAAGAATGTGTGTATTTTCAAATTTTTTGAGGTTTGGTAAGACTCGAGAGAAAGAAAAAGGAAAGAAGTGCTTTTCTACGATTCATTTGTCAACCATTAGTGGGCATGACTTCCAAACAGATATGTTGCCTTCAATTAATGTGAGCTAATGCGATAAATCGAATGCAATGCACTTATTTTAAGCCCAAATTAAGATGTGAAATTGGATGACATAATAAGATGAAGAGGAAGAGGGATGCTCTTTCACTACAATGTAGAAAACATGAAGAAATGGTTCTTTTTAATTACACCAAAAGAAAAGTTTCCTTTAGAGAAAATAGAAAGAAGAGGTGGGTTACCAAGGAAGAAAATTAGTGTGTACGCTTTTTAGAAGGGAAACAAACAAATTTTTTTCCTAGGAATGAATGAAATGCAAGGAACCCCGGATGGGTCCCACCGAGCATGCCAAAATGTTTTACCCATTTCTTAGATCGTTTCTTTAAAGTGTTGATGAAACCAATAGGGTAACAGGTGTAGGAGGAATACTTGTTCAAATGATTGTTGATGAGTTGTTCCGCGTATGACTTCCGAATCCAAAAATGATTGTCGAACTTCATTTTGGCTAGGAGGAACTACTTGTAATGCAAAGCAATACCACTAGAAGGAATTAAAAAATATGGGCAGTGAACTGCCTAGCGTATGCTAGATTCAGGAAGTGTGATACTTCCTAGATGGATGTTAGTCCACTGTTTTAAACAATTTAATGCTATAAACAAAGTAAATCCTATTGTAATTTAAAATGATTTAGGTATCTCACTTAAAACACAATAAGAAATAGATCTAATCTAACAGGCTAAGCTAGAATAGAATCCAAAGGTCAAATGATTGGTTTTGGGTTCTGTAGGTTTGATAGAGGTCTCGGGTAGATCACAAGTGGATGAGGGTGAGATGAAATTTGGTGGGTAGGTCTTTGTTTTGGGCTGTATGGGAAAATACAAAGACCAATGTTGGTTAAGGGTAACTCGATGGTGAACAGTAAAACTCGATACCAAGTTCTTATGGAAATCTAAAAATGCCACAGAACAAGCTTTGGGTCCCCTTTGTGATTGTAAAAAGGACTTTGGTTGGTCGGGATGAGGTATTGGGTGACTGGGGTAGGCTTTGGTGAGGTTTTAATGGGTATATGGAGGTGGAAATGTTGGAGAAGGTCAATAGGTGGCTAGGTAAACAATAGATGATAAAATGATGATGAAATGAAATAAACCAGAAAAGTATGATGTTATACTTACTTGGATTCTAGTCCTGAATGCCTGTGAGTGAGGGATGGAGGTGCTGATGAGAGGTTTGAAGGTTGCAAGTGATCACCAACTGAAGGAAATATTTTGCATGGACTGCATGTACATTCCTCTTTTCTTGGTTAGATCAGATCATGGCTGGGATGGTTGTGCAGGAAAAGATGTTTGATCTCCTTCCTTGCATGTAGATTCTTGTTGGAATTCACTCTCTGAAGATGTGTTATCTCTTTGAGATGTGTTAATGCTCGCCAACCTTCTACTTCTTGCTTCCAACTTCCAACCTTGAGAATAAGGTTGTTTTGGGGTTAAAAGGGTAATCGACGATAGTTCCGGCTTAATCGGTGATGGTTAGGGGTAACCGACGTCGGTTAAGGAGGGATTTCCTAGGTTTACTAAACTAGGGAGATCCTCTTGATTTCCTTGGATCTCGTGTCATTAACCTACTGGATTATACTAGGAGCTTCTTGTGAGCATGCGGGAATGTGGTTAGAGGGAATGTAGGCATTGATTTTTAGGGTTTGGGTAAGTCTTAGTTAGTTATGGCAACTTACTAAGAATAGATCTTAGGTTTAATTGGCTTTGTGGGTGTCTAAGTGAACTATATGTGTGGATATTATTTAAAATAAGATATTTAAATAATAAATATAGTGAGGATAATGCATTAATTTAATTAAATTAATATTAGTGGGGTGAAGGGGCCATGGCTAGGTGAATGTGATGAAGGGTGCTTATTTGTAGAGGGACCAAAGGGAGTGTGACCCAATTTTAGTGTATACACAAGATTTGGAGTGGAAACCTCTACAATATTCAATCGTAGATATTACACCAATAAACCTTTCATCTAAATATAAAATAAGCTTGTTTTTGTAAATTCCTCCATAGATCTTCCTTTCTTGCTCCCATGGCTTCCATTTCTCCATCCTACAAGTTAAAAAAGGAGAAGTTACCAAATGAGGAGGCTAGGGTAAAGAAATGGGTTTAACAAAAGTTGATAAGGATTTTTGGGTTAGTATGGAGCCCTAAGATTTAGTGGCTACATTTGAATGGATCCAAGGGTTGAGGATCAACCCTACAATGGTTAGGTAGAAATTAATTTTTATGGGTGTTTTAAATAAATTTAAAAGTATGTGCAAATGGGTGAATGGGGCCATTTAAATACCTTGGTGTGCAAAGTCATTATTTTAGTTCCTAGTATGTTTTAGAAAATTAATGAAATGGACATTAAAGCTATTAAGATAATGGAACTAAAATAACTAAGTATAAGGTTAATCATTTTGGGTATGAATGTTAACTTAAGGAGGAGAAAACATTTAACCAAGTAAATTAAATTATGGCACCTTCCTAGTTGATTTTAATTAATTGACCTTAGAGATAAATTAAGAATATTTAATCATTTAACTTAGACTTGGTCCATCCTTTGTAAAGTAGTGATTATTGGTGAAAATTAATTTAACGTACACTAGGGGTTAACACCCTTGCAACCTTATAACTTAAAAACAAAAATTACCGTAACCTCTTAGATAGGTTTATAAGATTTAATGTGTTCTTAGAACTATTATCACCGAATCACAATACTCTACGGTTTGTACAAGTGTGTTGCTTGAGTTCATAGTGTGATTGGATAACATGGGTACTATCTCCAAGTTGTGGACTTGCTTCTTGGGATAGACCTCCGAGAAAAGCTGGATCTTGCTCCTAAACTACCTGCCACAATCTACTCTAATGTAGGAAAACTATCTAATCCTAATCTAACTTTCCAAGGGATCAAGGAGAGAGAATGCATGAAAATAAAGCCTACACTAAAGTGGTGATACACCAGAAAAGGAGGGAATGAGGATAGTTTTCCAATGTGTGAAAAACAAAAGTAAAATACATACTAGAAGGGGTGATAATAGTCCTCCACAATCTGGCAAATGCATTCACAATCATAGTTCATACATGCACAATAATAATGAATCCCTACAACAACATAGAATAGACACAATATATATGCAATGAGATTGAAGGGGCAAGAGGAATGCAACAAACACAACAGGGGAAGATACATCCACAAACTTGCATCTATTACTTCATGAGTATGCACAATCCAATCTATTACAAGATAAGGGCCTGGATCACCATGCAAGGAGTCCACTACAAGGGCTTATAACACATTGTCTTCAAAAAATAAATTTGACAGAGTTTTTATACTTAAAACTTCCTCATCTTACAATGAGCTTAACACTCCAATTTATAGAATTCTAAGAGAAGAGAGAGAGAGAGAGAAAAATGGAAATCCCAAAATATGTCATTCAACCACTTGAAAAAGGTAGTAAATGGAATGAAATGATGTTCTGTTACTTGCAAAATCCCCCATACTGTCCCATAACTTGTAGTAGTGAAATATGTTAGCCCATGCTTCATTGAATGCATCCCAACCACCACTGAAATAACTGTTCTAAACCTGATCACATTTTCTATAAAATATCTATCAATCCTTCATCAAATTCTGAATATCTTGATTTTTGTGCATTGGGATTGGAACCATGATTCCAACGGTACCAATTTTTTGCTTTTTTGCTGAGAATTGCAAAAGTTATGGCCTTCGAAAGTGCGTGTAGCTATTTTGAGTTTGCCAGGATTTCTTGCCTTTTACGGGACTGAATATTAACATTTTTGAAGTAGATAATTTTCCCTACTTTTCACCTACCCACACTCACCAAAATTAATATTTTGGGTTTCCAAGGTGTAGAGGATGTCAAGAGCTTTCCAATGATATAAAAGTTATTAAATTTTGAGCACCGGGTCAAAATTTATGCCCATTTGAAAATTTGCATTAATCCGCACAAGAAATGGTGAAAATGCAAATTTGCAAAATGGACCCTAGGGCCCGAAAATGCAAATTACACCATTTGCAAAAATTGTAAAATTCTCAAAATTCTCCCAGGGCCCCTAAGCCCGAAATTGGCAAAATTCTCAAAATTCCCCCTAGGCTCGTAACTTGCAAAATATGAAGAGTTAGAAGGACTTCTTTATATTTTCGGAAAGGGGAAGAAATTTCCTATCTGATGAAGATGCTTTTAGGAATCCTTAAGTACTTAAAATATGTAAAAAATAGATTAAGCACTAAAAGGGGGAAAATGGTGTTAGTTGACCAAAATTAAGCATGAGCTTATTTTGGACAACAGAACATCATTTTTGTGGGTGTTACATACAATAACATCATTCAAGGAAAATAAATAATGGTTACATTTCCCATTGGTTAATGATTACAACCTTAATTCTTCCATCTCATACTTGGAATGGATCTCACCACTCGACACCAAATATAGAGCTTAATTCAGTCGATCATGAAAATAACACGATAATATATTTCATTCTCTCGATATTTCTTCATACATACAATGCATATATAAAGGAGATAATTCTCCTAAAAAATCTCCCACTTGAGACCCATGATCAACCTAGGTTTAGTTAGAAAATTATGGAAGATATATATATTTTTTCAAAATGTTAACAACCAAAGTCTCAAGGACAATTAAATTCAACTGATAACTTTTCCCATTATAACAATTACTAATTCCACATTAAAAAGTAACAAGTGTAATAAGTCCACACCTAGCTCAAATCTCCTTAGGGATTAATTTAATCACTGATTATATTGACATTTTAGCTAAATACTCCTTGATTAAAATTTTAGGGTTAAGGGACCAAAACAATTAAATACCCAAGGTATTTAATTCCACAAGATCTAAGACAAGAGCAAGGTTTAATTATAGTGGGGAAAAGAATACATATTTAAAATCATCAGAGTAAATTCTTACTTACCCACTCCTAGAACTCTCTTAAAATATTAAACCTGATTTTTCTTATATTTAATGCACTCAAAACTTCCTGAAACCATTCCCATTAGATAGGGAATTTCCTCACCTTTCCGGTGATATAAAGAAGTCCTTCTAACTCTTCATATTTCTTGAGTTATGGGCCAACTAAAACTTGGGTGAAAATTTTCCCAAGAGCGGGCTTGCGGGCCTGGGGAGGAAAATTTTCCCCAACTCGAGCTGCGGACTTGGAGAGAAAATTTTCCCGAAGGATAAAAGTGGACCGGCAGATCGGGGAAGAAAACTCTTTCCAGACGTGGGCGGCAGTAGAGTAGGGAAGACATTTAGCGCTTTTTCCCTTTTGGGAAAAAGTGAATTTTACACCCGCACCTCCGCCGATGCCCAACAAAGCCACGTGTCGATCAATGATTGGCTATGGGGCAGCGGAGGAAAAATTGCCAAATTAACTTTTTGGACTTAGATCATTTTTGACAAAATGAAGGCTTGCAGATTAGCGGAGCAAAGGAAACTTCATGACTTTGCACCTTTTGGAAAAAAGCAAAAGAGAAAGTTTCAGCCCATGGTCCGCCCAAGAATATTTTAATAATTAAATTTGACAGTTATAATATTTTGAAGCCAAATGAAATAAAAACTTTAGAAGGCCATAACTTTTGATTGGGAACTCATTTTTTCAAAATGAGGACTTTCTGGAAAGCTCTCGATGTCCTCTTTGCACAAAAATCTTAAGAATTTAATTTTGATAAATTTTAAAGGTCAATTTTGAGAAAAAAATTTTTTCACTTAGAAAGTGAACTGGTATTTTTAACTTATCAATTATTTGTTCAAATCCGCCATTTATTCTTTCTCAACATGCCAAACAAACATGGAGGATTTCACTTGGAATAATTTAGGATAGATTTCAAGGATTAAATTGTTTGATTGAAGATCAATTTGAATTTCCCCAATTTAACAACAAAAACAACTAGAAATTGTTTGAGCTCGATTTTGAAAGGTTCTATGAAAATTTCTTAAGTATTATAGTTTTTTTGGGATTGTTTTGATCTTTCTTAGCTTGTATTAATGTTTCAAATGTCTTTCCTAGTCTGCAGGGTCATTCTGTATGTTTTCTGATAATTATTTGCCAGTTTGAAAATCATCTAACAGAGCTCTACAACTTCCAACTCGAATTGATCCATTACATTTACCAAACTTTAAAATATGATTTCATTCTAATCCAATATTACAATGTTCTATTTCCTTCAATCAAAATGTAGAAACAAGAAAGCAATTTCTATTTCCTTTCCAAAAAATGCTTTTCAAACACAGAGGATGCAATAATTCTGAATACATTTTCCACATTCGAACAAAGAGTTGTACAACATTTTCAAAGCAGATTTCAAACAATAATAACTTCATTGTATAAGGTAAAACAACATCTATTCAATTGAAAAGATTTCTTTTACATCTTTTTTTTATCAAATACAACTTTACAATCACAACTCCTTCTCATTACATTCCTTTTTACAAACAAAATACCGAGTATATTTCTTTCACATTCAAAGGGGATTTCATTTCCAAAACATAGTAACTCTTCAGCACAAAATGTATATTAAATTTTCATCCACATCAAGTGGGGAAATGGTTTACAAAAGTAGTTTCACAAGGGACTGTCAGAACTTTGTCTTCTTCCTCAATTACAATATACATAATACAATTTCTTCCACATTTATTCAAAAATAGAGAATAGAGTATATCTCTTTCACAATTCAATTTACAACTTTCATAGCCAATACAACACATCTTTCCATCACAAATAATGTACAAGGTCATCCACTTCAAAGTGGGAAGGGGTTACAATAAGAATAATCTCAACAAGGACTGTCAAACTTGTCTTTCTCCTCTGCTCCAGAATAACAACATGAATATCCTCCATTTTATTTATTTCAATTTGACCACAATAGAACAAGGGGAAAGGCAATGCTCTCCACCCAACCAAGACATCCAATGAAAGGAGAAGCCATCCTTCTTCATTGGCCCCCGAGCCCCAACCATAATGCAATAAAAGATGTTTTCCAACACATGGAAACAACAGATTCCACAACACAAAGACAAATTTCTCATTCAAAACACAGTCCAAAACAAAGTTGTAGTTTGTAACCATAGAATAAAGACAACAAACAACACTCAGGCTTCATCATGCAAGCCAAAGGAGCAAGAAACTATGGGGGATGTTGCTTATGCCTCCCAAAGGGAAATGGGTATCACCACCTGAGAACAAACCACCAAAATATATATCATTTCAAATCCCTGACATGCCCTTATGCCTCCCCCAAGTACCCCTTATTCCTCACATTTCCTTATGCCTCCCCAACCTCTTATGGCACCCCATAATGAGTAAAGAAATGCAAGATATTTATTTTTACAAGGTGGAACCCAAATCCCAACTCCCTCCACACTTATACCTCCCAAAACACTTATGCCTCCCATAAGAAAACCCCATAGTCTTCTCCTACACCATTCCTAGGCCATCTACCCAACCAACCAACAAATAAAACAACCCACTCAAACATTCAACCATTCACATATGCATAAAAATGAAAGGAGAGCATTTCCAAGAGCTAAGCTCTTACCTCTCCATGATGGAGTTTGTTCCAAGTTCAAAACATCAAGCTCTCCAATAAAAACAATCCAAGAGATCAACAATCAACAAGTATGCAACAATCTCCAATTTCCTCCCAATTTGCAAGAGCTCCAAAACCCCAAAGCAAGTCACCAAAAATGAAGTGATAAAATTGAAGCAACCCAAAAACAAGCCAAGGAATTTGAATATATAGAAGATGGAAGAGAAGAGGATGAGGTGGATCCATGTAGGATGCCACTTCACACATCCTCAACTCCAACACCCAAGGTCAACTTCATTCTCCAATGCATAATAAATGGGTGGGTGAATAATATGACAAAT
The DNA here is from genome assembly GCA_018340775.1 of Taxus wallichiana var. yunnanensis. Taxonomy (NCBI): domain Eukaryota; kingdom Viridiplantae; phylum Streptophyta; class Pinopsida; order Cupressales; family Taxaceae; genus Taxus; species Taxus wallichiana. The sequence continues at coordinate 456,820,280 of CM031243.1, forward strand.
TACTTACACACTCCAAAACAAGCCCACACCCCAAAGGACTGAAATTAAAAGCATGTAAGAAAGTGCAATTAAAACATACAATTTGACTTACAAAAATGCATAAAGAAGGTCTAAATTTAAACCCTCCAACCATAGGTAAGGTTGGCATGAAAATTTAAGAGGTATGGGACAAGTTTAACTTGTCCCACAAGCCTCCAAAATCAGCCTCCAAGGACAAATTCGAATTTCAAAGAAGGTGGAGTGTTTCATACTCCAAAATCAACTTACACATCTCTTACACATCACTTACACATTTCCTTACAACACTTTAATTTTAGGCCAACAAATCTAATAATTACTTTCTTATGTCCCAATTTGATTAATTAATTTTAACAACAAGATTACTCACATTAATTTACCACAATTAGTAAATAATGAAAAGGTAAACACATCACTTAATAAACACATACAAACATCAATAAAAGGGAACCAAGTAAATAAATACACATAACCCTTGGTCACATTTAAAGGTGATCCCCCATGGGAATCCCTAACAACAATCAAACACACACACACACACAACAATACAAGTTTCCATGGTGACCTTGTTGAATTCATCTAGAATTCCAATGTGGTTGGTCTCCAATCCCCCATGTTTGTTGTGATATTTTTTAACCTGCACAATACAAATACCCTTCGACCTCATGGCCATATCAGAACATCCAAATGAATATAATATAATTTCAAAATCATCAATATATATATGAATCACAACAACATCCAGACAATCAACAATATCACTTACAATTTCATCAACAACTATATAATCATCAATTTTAAATTCAATTTTCTCGGTCTACTCAATATATCCAAATATCACATGTCCTAAAAACATCCATATATATATATAACCATGTCCAACAACATGTCAACATCTATATAAAATGTCTCTAACAATCATCATGCATCATATATGAATCAGAGTCAACAATAATCCATGATCTGACATCTAACACCATACTAAATCAAAACTATAATAATGTCCATAATATAGTCAACAATATCATGATCAATATCAAAATTTTTGAAGGGAAGTGGGCACTACAGAGGATAAATCTTGGTTCGGCATACGAGAGGCATCTACTACAGATGCAACAAGGCTTTTGGTTCAAGGGATGGAGTACATTATAGGGAAAGTTGGTTTAATGGCATTCAATTTTCTCGGTAAACGAGCCCGGAACTCGCGAGAAGGCATGCAAATGGGAAGTTTGAGGGTTTGTTTGGCTTGTCGCAATTTTCGGTTTTCACTCTGCTTGTTTACTGGTTTTTCGCACCAGTTCTCTTTGAGTTGCATGGCAAGTATGATCTGCTCTAGCTCTTTTCTCTGTCTTGGAGGATATATATGTGATGGAGATAGCAAAATTTTGTTGGTCGCTTTATCTTGGAAAAAGAAAAGGAAGTTTGAGCTCTTCCTGTGGTCTGCTTCGGAAATTTGATCAAAAATCCAGGCATGTTAGGCCCTAACCTTTAAATATCTTGTTGTCTTTCAAGTGATTTCATTAGAACAACTCTGTTTCAATGTTTTTAGAAAATAGATGATTTTCTATGGAGATCTTGTTTGATTTTTGGTACTGTATCTCTTCTGATTCGATTTCGCAATTTCCTCTAGATGGGTGTTTGTTAAATTCGAATTGTGGCTCTATTCCCTTGTATATTCTTTCTGGTTTAAATATATGAGATATTTATATTTATTAAGGTATGAATGCTCGGCCTGTTTGGCGTGAACCCGTCGAATATACTTGTGTAGGGTATAGACCACTGTTTTGGCTGTCGATTTTTGATCGTCACTGCTGTTGTGAGACAGTTGGGAAGGATGCTGGTGTACCTGTTTGATTGTTCAGTGTTTTGGAAATTTTGGAAGCTCTGTCGTGGTTTTTGTTGACAGTGACTAATGATACTTTTTGGGTTTCATTTGTCTTCTAATTTTTGCTTGAGAGCAGGTAACTGTTGTGTTACCTTAGTCTAAACGACCCAGTGGAAGTTGTTCTTCCTTGTTATTGTGGTAATGGGATTATTTGTTGACTGTGTATAATATTGTTACATCTATACCTTATTTTAACGACTCAGTGGAGTCCTTGATTGAATCATATAATGCTATCTACTGCTGAGAATGTGGATTCATCCCTGAGTTTTGTTGTTTGAATTTCGTGGAAGTCTTGTAGAGAAAACAGGTCTTTTGGCCACTGTTATTTGTAATAAATAATGAGTATAGATTTCCTGGGTATGCATTTGCATTTCTTTTGTGTAAGCTGTTCGAAAATTTCGAAGCGGTTCAGTTGATTTCCTTGCTTGAAATGGGTATTCGATTGCTTACACTTGTTTTATTCTGAATGATTGCCATAGCTGGCATAGAAGGATTCATCACCAATTTCATACTACGATGTTGTTAGGTTCAGCGGTTATGGGTATTAAAATCGTGGACAGAACACAGTGTGTATATATAGATTTATAATTGTTGTAATCTGAACGACTCTGAGGAGTCGATTGAATGATTTATATTTGTAATTGAGCCGTTGTTCAAGTTGAATATATTAAATAGTTGGTGATTGATGAACCTGGGACTTGAAGGAATAACACGTACTAAGGCCTCTGTTATTTTCTGGAATTACTTTTGTGTTGCATGGATTTTGTGGTACAGATTCTTTAGGTGAACATTTACGTCTTCAACCTGTACTAATTTGTGTAAAAAGATTGACAGAGTTCAGTCGGGTTCTTGGTTTGAAATCAGAGATTAATTGTTTGTCTGATTCTTATTATGCGTCGTTGATGAATATCAGTATGAATTCATATGCAATTGCTTGAATTGTTACCTCCGTTTGAATCATTCGAATTCTGGAAAGGTAACTGGTACTTCTGTCTCTTTCTGAACTGGACATTTGGGCACTGTCTTTGTCCCTGTTTGAGATCCTTGAGTTTGGATGACTGTTTCGTGCTCTGGCCCTGTTAGGGTGAGTCGCGAATACCACACTAAAAATTTGCATGCGCCAAGGTAAGGATCGATTGGTTGTATTCCTTTCTGTTTACTTCAGTCCGATTTTGACTAAGCAAAGTATGCTAAGTTCCTTTCCGTTTATTCAGTCCGATTTGACTGAGCATGATTTGGAAATACTGTGTGGTCATCATAGCATAGTCTTTAGGAAACCTCAAATTGCTTGATGCAATATGGTTGTTGTTTACAGCGATACGCTTGAAGTTTCTTGTTTTCAACTTGTGTCAAAGCCTTACTGTGTAAAAGAAACTAGTATTGGGCTTCAGGTTGATTTATGAATAGTTGATGTGTTAGTTGCTGTACAGGAGTTTTGCTGTGTTTCTATTTCTTGATTTAGAACAGCGATCTTGCTTGCGGCTTGTCTAACTTGTTCATTTATTTACTGGTTGAATGTTTTCATATGTGAAGACTATGATAGTAGGTGATGAACTTATGTGAAAGGAAGTATGAATGGATTGGTTCTTTCTCTTCCTTTATTTAATATTTGTTGATATTTGTCTAACAGTGGGAAATTGTTTTGTAACATATTGGTGGAATCCCGAATTGTTATGTTATATTCTTTTTTTGGAAGAATGAAACAATCTGACCAATATTATGATTTTGGATTCAATGATTGTTTGTGTACATTCGTTCCTTGATTCCTTTAATATTTGATGAAATATTAGAAAATGATTAAGACTATTTTGTAACAATGATAGAGTTACATATTGTAATCATTTGTATTACAAGGCATAAATCCAATATGTTTACTTACTGTGTTATTGACCTCATTTAAACAGGGTGTTTAATGAAAACAATTGATGGATTGCAATTGTTTTAAAAGTTAGTGCTTATCATGCTCAGTTCATTGAACTGACTCATGTTGACTATTTTTGCAGATGGTTGCCATAAGAGGTAAAAGCAATGCAGATCTGACAGGCTGATCAGATTGTTTATTTGATTTATAATGAATTACAGCTTGATTTTATAGATGTATTAAATGTGAAAAGACGTTCCTTTTCCGTTGAGCATTGTATCAAGTATGCTGTTGCATAAAATGTAATTGTATAGTTTTGAAAGGAATGGAAATAAGTGTTTGATACTTATGTGTTGTATTCTATTTCTGGTAGTTGACCTTCTTCGGTTTATGTAACGAAGGGGCATTGTTATCATTGTATAATATGGATGCTTTTGTGATTGACAATGAAAGCTTGCGAGAAAATGAGATTGAATTCTTATGAGTGTTTAGTAGTTCTTATTCGATTGCTTACACTTGTTTTTATTCTGAATGATTGCCATAGCTGGCATAGAAGGATTCATCACCAATTTCATACTACGATGTTGTTAGGTTCAGCGGTTATGGGTATTAAAATCGTGGACAGAACACAGTGTGTATATATAGATTTACAATTGTTGTAATCTGATCGACTCTGAGGAGTCGATTGAATGATTTATATTTACATTTGAGCCGCTGTTCAAGTTGAATATGTTTAATAGATGATGAGTGATGAACCAGTGACTTGAAGGAATAACATGTACTAAAGACCTCTGTTATTTTCTTGAAATACTTTTGTGTTGCATGGATTTTGTGGTACAGATTCTTTAGGTGAACATTTACGTCTTCAACCTGTACTAATTTGTGTAAAAAGATTGACAGAGTTCAGTCGGGTTCTTGGTTTGAAATCAGAGATTAATTGTTTGTCTGATTCTTATTATGCGTCGTTGATGAATATCAGTATGAATTCATATGCAATTGCTTGAATTGTTACCTCCGTTTGAATCATTCGAATTCTGGAAAGGTAACTGGTACTTCATCTCTTTCGAACCGGACATTTGGGCACCGTCTTTTCCTGTTTGAGATCCTTGAGTTTGGATGACTGCTTTAGCTGCTCGCCCTCGTTAGGGTGAGTCGTGAATACCACACTAAAAAAATTTGCATGCGCCAAGGTAAGGATCGATTGGTTGTATTCCTTCTACATTTACTTGATCCGATTTTGACTAAGCAAAGTATGCTATGTTCCTTTCCGTTTATTCATCCGTTTTGACCGAGCATGATTTGGAAATACTTTGTGTGGTCATCATAGCATAGTATTTAGAAACCTCAAATTGCTTGATGCAATATGGTTGTTGTTTACAGCGATACGCTTGAATTTTCTTGTTTTCAACTTGTGTCAAAGCCTTACTGTGTAAAAGAAACTAGTATTGGGCTTCAGGTTGATTTATGAATAGTTGATGTGTTAGTTGCTGTACAGGAGTTTTGCTGTGTTTCTATTTCTTGATTTAGAACAGCGATCTTGCTTGCGGCTTGTCTAACTTGTTCATTTATTTACTGGTTGAATGTTTTCATATGTGAAGACGGTACAGTGATGAACTTATGTGAAAGGAAGTATGAATGGATTGGTTCTTTCTCTTCCTTTATTTAATATTTGTTGATATTTGTCTAACAGTGGGAAATTGTTTTGTAACATATTGGTGGAATCCCGAATTGTTATGTTATATTCTTTTTTTGGAAGAATGAAACAATCTGACCAATATTATGATTTTGGATTCAATGATTGTTTGTGTACATTCGTTCCTTGATTCCTTTAATATTTGATGAAATATTAGAAAATGATTAAGACTATTTTGTAACAATGATAGAGTTACATATTGTAATCATTTGTATTACAAGGGCATAGTCTGAATATGTTTACTTCTGTGGTTATTGACCTCATTTAAACAGGGTGTTTAATGAAAACAATTGATGGATTGCAATTGTTTTAAAAGTTAGTGCTTATCATGCTCAGTTCATTGAACTGACTCATGTTGACTATTTTTGCAGATGGTTGCCATAAGAGGTAAAAGCAATGCAGATCTGACAGGCTGATCAGATTGTTTATTTGATTTATAATGAATTACAACTTGATTTTATAGATGTATTAAATGTGAAAAGATGTTCCTTTTCCGTTGAGCATTGTATCAAGTATGCTGTTGCATAAAATGTAATTGTATAGTTTTGAAAGGAATGGAAATAAGTGTTTGATACTTATGTGTTGTATTCTATTTCTGGTAGTTGACCTTCTTCGGTTTATGTAACGAAGGGGCATTGTTATCATTGTATAATATGGATGCTTTTGTGATTGACAATGAAAGCTTGCAAGAAAATGAGATTGAATTCTTATGAGTGTTTAGTAGTTCTAATTTGTTCTAGCAAAAGCAATATTGGATTTAAATAATTGTCTTTCTAGAAGATAGGTTAAAAATGAGCCTAAGGAGAACGCTAAACAAGCTGGATTAAATTACTAATCCCTAGTCCTAAGCATGACAGGACAATATTAAATTGGATTCTTAATCATTTATATCTTTATACTAAAAGTATGATATAAATTCAGTTAAGAGAACTGATATACAATCAAATGGAGTTCAGATGGCAATCTCAAGCAAAGGTTATGAGATATTGTCCGATTCTGTTGCTTTAGAATCAGGTGTATTCTAATGACTCCTTGATGAGAACTTGACCGTAATACCTCTACCATGTAATGGGTTTTATAGAGGAGGGTCGTCTTAAGACGAAGAATCCAGGGATCGGAAAGGCTAACCTTAGGGAAAGGTCTTTAAAGTAATTTAAACTCAAGTGCGTAACGCTTGTTATTGGGTAGATCTTTTCGAGGCGGATTTAAAGGTTGACGACATAAGTCGACTGCAGGGCTGTACCTCCGAGAAGATTAGGATCTTCTCGAAGTTACAACAATGCAGATGACTTATGGCGACACCCTTTGCATTGATTGCTAAGATTTACACTTGATTTCGCACGAGTTACCCTGGGACCGATTAAGAACGTGGTCATGTTATAAGGCTGCCTAGGAGATTCGGGGTATCATGACACACTGGTTGAACTGCAAGGTTGAACCAGTATGTCATCATATCCCTAATCTTCGTGGGCATCCATATAACATTATCACCTTGTTAATCTGCCTCCGAGTGATTCAATTGTGAAAGGAAGGACCGATGAGTCGAGTGTAAGACATTCTATATAACATATGAATGGGGTGAAGGACGTACTCAGTTGACGAGTATGCCGTTAAGGAATACGAGACATGAACAGTATGTTTCAAATCTTTGGCCAAAGTATCGCAAGTTGCGATTGCGTTGTCCTAATTCACCTAGTCTAAGGGATGAGATGCCGATGAATAATAGTAACAATTATTCAGCTTAGATTCCTTGACATGAGAGCATTCTCAATCCCAGATTAGGAAGAGAACCGCAAGAGTAATGTGTTAAATAAAACACCGACTCTTATTACTCATGAATAGATCGGTAGATTACTGAGTCATGGAATGAATAGATCGGAGGTACTCCGAGTCATTACAACTGCATATGGTTGTCTCATTATATGAATGGTTATTGAATTGTGAGTTCTAAATTATGTATTTAGAACCAGTATGCAATTATCAAAAAAAAAAATTTCACTTGTTCTAAAAGTATAAAATGAGGATGTTACATGGAGTACATTATAGCTTAGAACCGGTATAGGAATCTATTAAAGGGTTGGTAGTTATGGCTTTGGTATAGTACTTTTTGCTACCCATGTTACTTAATTGTGCTCACCCCTAGTTTAAGGGATCTAAGTAGCTAGCTCACATAATTAGAATATAGTTGGTTGTCATGAATCTGGTGCTAAAAAAATAGCATATGAAACAAATGTTAAGTAGGTTAATGTAAATAAACCTTTGGTTATACGTGAATTATTTCACATGAATTCCAATATAATCCTTGAGTTCTCGAGATAAATATACCTCTACACACAAATGCCTTTACAATATATATAATTAGAACTTAGTGGGCTCTTTCTTTGCTATCTAACCAATTGAGAGTGCTAGGAGGTCAAAAAAATAATAGCGTGGTATAGGAATATTGGGAGATTCAACAAAAATTGGGACCTTGAGTATTTTATGTTTTGAAAGTAAAAACTCTCATCTCCATAGGGACATGATGAGAAGTGAACATTAGACACAAAAAAATGAAGATTCCTACAAGATCATGGCCACATTCGAAGGGTTGGTCAAGTGAAAAAAAAGCCCTCGAAAGTCATAATCTAGAGTGAGTCCCACTTTTGATATATTGGGTGTAGGAGTTTGAATCTTAGTTTTAAGAGTGTTTTTAGAGGAGTCCTCCCAAAAAATATTCAATCACATAGAATTGTTTGACTCAAACAAAATAAGTTTCCTCAATAAATAAATAAAAACATTATGGGCGTAATTATAACCTTTGGTGAAAAATTAACAGTATGGTGTCTTCCCTTAAAACCTTTGTGTTCGAGAGGTTGTATAAGAAAATCACCAAAGTGCGAGTATGCTTAAGGGATTCATGCTAGAGTTGATATAGCAAAACGGTTGAAGACAAAGCGATGGCAGCTATATATCCTTAAAAATATTTTTAGATATTCACTCGTTTGTAATAAACATGGGAATACTTGAATATAAAAATCAACAATTTTTCTATTGAAAGCTATAAACTCTCATGAAGATGAACACATAATTTCTAGTGAGATCAACGTAAAAACACAATTTTTAACCAATTCCAATCAAAGTGGGTGGGAAAGCTTGCTCTCATAAAGAAGAAAATTCATAGATATCTCAAAAGAAACATATATTTCACCTTCATTATCAAAGTAGATCTATTTAATTAAAACATGTTCTTGTTACATCTAAAAATAACAAAATATAATTTTTACAAGGTGAATATAACTACAACACAAATCCAATGATTACGAGTGTACTATATAGTGAGTTATCTATGTTATGGATTCTTCCCAAACAACGCCTCAATGGGATGATTGACTACCATAAATTCATTTGATTTACCTTCCCAAAGAAGAAGTCCGGATCATTTTCAATAGCGTTTACATCCTTCTCAGCCATATGCATATACACCACCATATTCCACTCTCCTAGTGGGCTAGCCGAGCATGACATACCCCGTTGTTCCTCACTATGGAAAATATACACTAGAGAATGCAGGTTTCCCGCAATCTAGATCAATCTCATATAATGGAATCCTCACCCGCAGAGGACACCACCACTACGATGTCAACCCCACCTCCTCATATACTCTTGCCAACATTGCGGTAGTCCTCTTTTCCTCCACCTAATCGATAAATGAATTGAAGTATTCAAAGCTAGCGAGAAAGAAGTTATGATGTTTTGTACAATTTCAGCTATTTCGATAAGGGATTGTTTAAAATATCTTCTCGCATAATTATCCACAAAAGGAATTACTATTGCATTTCCGAAATAGGAGGGAGGGAGGTTTGGATAAGCATGTCCGTTGATATGGATGCCAATTCTGCAGTAGGTTGGGAAGAATATAGAGCTTATGTGTGAGCAACAAGTCTCCATATGTATTCAAATAAGGCCTCCATCTTTGTCTTAGGTTTCCCTCCTTTAGGTAGATAAGGCCTCCATATGTGTACATTTTGAATAAAACATTTTCCAGTTTGAAAACATCTAACAGTGATCCAAAACAAATAGATTTGTTTACATTTACCAACTTCAATAATAAATTCATTCCAAAACACTCTAATTTATTAAGTTGATTCAAACAAGGTATTCAAATGCCAATTTACAACTTCAGATTTTCCAAACATTCATTTCTGCAAAACAGAGCATCATGACATTTCATCATACATATTCACTTTTCATTTTTCCAAACAGAGGTTTCATAATGCATTGCAAACACATATTTCCAATGAAGGCCATATCATTTTGGTAAATAAAACAAATCTATTGACTTGGATGATTCATTTACAAATTTCTTTGCCATCACATTCCAAAAGGAAAAATACAATTCTTTCTTTTCTTTCATTCAAAAAAGAAAATAGAGTACATCTCTTTCAAATTTTGAATTACAACTTTCATAGCCAAAACAAAAACATATTTCCTTCACCAATAATATACAAGGTCATCCACTTCAAAGTGGGAAAGGGTTACAATAAATAATAATCTCAACAAGGACTATCAAAACTTTATTTTTCCTTTGCTCCAGAAGAGCAATATGCAAATCCATCATTCTCCAATTTTGATCACAACAAAGGAAGGGGAAAGGAAATGCTCTCCACCCAACCAAGACATCCAATGAAAGGAAAATACATCCTTCTTCATTTCCCCGAGCCCCAACCACAATGCAATAAGAAATGTGACACAACTCATGGCAACAATAGGATTCCACATCACAAAGGAAATCTTTCAACATGCACATTTCATATTAAAAGACAGTCCAAAACAAAACAACAGTTTTACAACAAAATGAAAGATAAGAAACAAAACTCATGCTTCTTCATGCAAGCCAAAGGAGCAAGAAACTATGGGGGATGTTACTTATGCCTCCAAAAGGGAAAATGGGTATCACCACCTGAGAAAAAACACCAAAATACATATCATTTCAAATCCCTGACATACCCTTATGCCTCCCCCAAGTACCCCTTATTCCTCACATTTCCTTATGCCTCCCAAACCTCTTATGGAACCCCATAACGAGTAAAGAAATGCACGCGATTTATTTTTACAAGGTAGAACCCAAATCCCAACTCCCTCCACACTTATACCTCCCAAAAATGCTTATGCCTCCCTCAAGAGTACCCCATAGTCTTCTCCTACACCATTCCTAGGCCATCTACCCAACATCCCACAAATAATAACAAACATACAAGCATTTACATATTCATAAAAGGGAAAGAAGAGCATTTCCAAGAGCCAAGATCTTACCTCTCCATGATGGAGTTTGCTCCAAGTTTAAAACAACAATCCTTCTAATGTAAAATAGTCCAAGAGATCAACAATCTACAAGCATGCAACAATCTCCAATCTTCTCCAAAAGCAAGAGCTCTCCAAACCCCAAAAGAAGTCTCCCAAAAATGAAGTGATAAAGGTGAAGCAACCCAAAACAAGGTAAGGAATTTCAATAAATAGAAGAGGGAAGAGAAGAGGATGAGGTGGATCCATGTAGGATGCCACATCACACATCCTCAACCCCAACAAAAATTCAACTTCATTCTCCAATGCATAATAAATAGGTGGGTGAATAATATGACAGTTTTACTTACACACTCAAACAAGCCCACACCCCATAAGGACTAAAATTAAAACATGTAAGAAAAGTGCAATAAAAACATTCAACTTGACTTACAAAAATGCATAAAGAAGGGCTAAATTTAACTCTCCAACCATAGGTAAGGTTGGTATATAAATTTAAGAGGTATGGGACAAGTTTAACTTGTCCCACAAGCCTCCAAAATCAGCCTCCAAGGAAAATTCGAATTTCAAAGAAGATGAAGTGTTTCTTACTCCAAAATCAACTTACATATCTCTTACACATTACTTACACATTTCTTACAACACCTTAATTCAAGGCCAACAACTCTATTAATTACTTTCTTATGACATATTTTAATTAATTAACTTAACAACATGATTACCCACAATATTAACACACCATTTAATAAATAAAGAAAGGGTCAATGCACCACAAAATAAACACATGCAAACATTAACAAAGGGACCAAATAAAAAGTAAATACATAAAATCCCTTGGTCACATTTAAAGGTGATCCCCCATGGGAATCCCTAACACAATCAAACACACACAAACAAATACAGTTTCCATGGTGACCTTGTTGAATTCATCTAGAATTCTAAAGTGGTTGATCACCAATCCCTTGATGTTTGTTGTGATATTTTAAACCCTGTAATATACAAATACCTCCTTCGGCCTCATGGCCATATCATAACATCCAAATAAATATAATATACTTCCAAACTCATCAATATATATGTGAATCACAAAAAATCATCAATCCAATCAATAGTGTCACTTAAAATTTCATCAACAACTATATCATCATCAATTTTAATTCAATTTTAATTTTCTAGGTCTACTCAAAATATCCAAATATCACATGTCCGAAAAACATCTATAATGTAACCATGTCGACATCATATAAACATATATATATACATACATACATACATACATACATACATACATACATACATATATATATATATAGATATATATATATATATATGTATATACATATATACATATGTATATATAGATATATATATATATATATATATATATATATATATATATATATATATATATATATATATATATATATATAAGGTATCTAATAATCGTCATGCATCATATATGAATCGTGAGTCAGCAATAATCCATGCTCTAACGTTTAATCATCATACTAAATAAAACTATAACAATGTCCATGGTATAGTCAACGAGTGTGTCATGATCAGTATCAAAAGTGTCGAAGGGAAGTGGACACTACATCCCCCTCCCCTTAGACTCAACTTCCAAGTCACAGGAAAGAGAGATAGGAACAAATGCAATAGAAAAAGGATCACTCCCATTATGGGATTTCTTGCTTCAAACAAGTGTGGGTCCACAGAATCCCAAGTTTGGTCCAATGTAATTCAACAAGAAGAAGGAGATTGTAAGGGATGAGTTCTAAACTTTCTGCATGCAAGGCTACAAACATTTAAATCTAGAGAGTAACTTTATGCTATCAACCAAGATATAACACATAGCAATATAACATGAAGAGTTCAAAAGAGTCTTAAGAGTAACCACCAAGTAGAGGAATAATAAGGAGAATTCCATGAGTTTGAGAAATACCACATAGTTTCCCAAGGAATACAACATACTACAGTAACAAAAATTAAGGTTTCCACTAGGGTTAAATTATGCTTTCATAGTTCGTTGTTTAGACAAGGCTAGCAAAATCAACCAAGGCCAAAATTTTGTACAAGAGAGACATGTTTACTCAAGTTCCCACAATTTGAGGTCACACAAGATGAGGTTAATCAACAAGGAAGGACACCTAAATCAGCAAGCATTTACAATCGAGGAACTATTTATGGAAAACACTTCTATAACTTGATAGGGTATAGTCAAATTCTCATGGTAATACTAAGAAAATTCATGACCGAAGGTTTTCTATACTCTGATTTTTACAATTCTATTTTAAGAATCGAACACACCATACCAACCAAATCTAGAGATGTCAACCAGTTAGCAAAAGAAAAATATATATATCTCCCCTAGCAACTAACATATCAATACAAGAAGTACCATTCTCAATAACACAATGGGATTCATTTATCTTATTTCCGATCAAGCTCAGAATAACCAAAAGAGAGAAAAAACATAAATCGTAACACCAGAGAGCACTCAAGGTCTCTAGGGAGAAGAATAAGTAACACGGGGTCCAACTACAATCTAAGGTGCATCGTGACAAAAGTGAATAACATCATCTTGCACTTTCCATCCTAACGGAAAAGGGGAAACAATAACAAGGTGACCCAAGAAAATATGAAGAAAGGAAGACTTCCCAAAGTTATTTTATATCCTTAACATATGTTTCCTTAAAATTACAATAACTTAGGTCTCCAAGGACAAGACAACACATAAGGATTTTTCTTCTTAAACAAGAGATAAGTCTCAATCCAAAATACCACAACTCACACTCGTTGAGCTACGGGACGATAAGGGTATGATGACCCAAAACTCCCATAAAGAAAGGAACATACATCTATGAACAAGAAGGTACTAAGCAACTAGAACACATTACTATCCACCAGATGTTTCACAATTCTGAGTAGGCAATAGAACTATAGTTTCAACTATACATTGCACTCAATATACATAAATCTTACTTATTTTATAATTCAAATAATTAAGTCAAAAGTTGTATTTTCATTTTCTAAACACATTCCTTTACGATTTTTCTTAATTAAACTTCCTCTTATTATGACATCACAAGTTTGTGTTATAAGGACCACTAAGGGGACATGATATCTCACCATTCTCAGAAAGGTTGAAAGGAAAAAAATTATTTATCTTACTCCTAGGGAGGTAGATGGACATAGTTTTCCCTTTATATTCTTCTAAATGGTTTTATTTCTTCAATTAATCTACCAAGGTTAAAACAAGGACCATTTTCTCTTTCTATGTTCCAGTTTATTTGTTAAGCTTTAAGGTAAAATATCCATGCAATTATAGTTCGATGATGTTTAGGTGAGTCAACTTGTCAATTAAAAAATTTAATGATAACAAAGGTTAAATATATCACACTATTACTTTTATGGGAAAACAACATATCACGTTTTTAATTCTAAAGGAAACAAATGAAATTCAAATAAAAAACACATTTTTAATTTTGTAAAAACTAGGAAAAAATCAACCAACATGGATCACAACAATATTTTGAGATTTTCCAATAATTACAAGTATCATAAAACATTCCTAGTGGCTTTCTACAAGTTCTCAAATATAAGTTACAAGGAAGGCCCATTAAGGGAACATAATTAATTTTACTTATCTACTAGGGTTTAACAATGTTTGTTGTTTTGGAAAAAACATTTTACTCACATGATAAGACAAGGAAATTTTTCAAATCTACACCCATATTACCATAGGATACCACCAACCAAGCAATCAAAATGACAAGGAAGTATTTTAACTATAAGAACACCACATACTCACTAGAAAGCATCAATTGTAAGCAACCAATCAGCTATCTATTCAACATGGCTTTACGACCAAGAGTTACAGTTTCGCAAGAAGAATCCCATTATAAAATACCATTGAGATTAATTCATCAAGGTCTAATTACACTAACATCACTAGTGGCATGGTCCAAAAGACTCAAAGCATCCATAAGTGTCTCCACGTAATTCAAAATTAATAGGTCATAGAGTGTTATTCATAGTAACTTAAAAAGTTTAAGGAAAGGGTAGACTTATTTATAGGTCAAGAGGGAAACCAAAAACTTAATTTACACACACAATACTTGAATGGGATTAATTCTAACCATAATTACCAAGATGCATACAACCCTCAAGTCACTACTTTATATAATGAAATAAGGAAATCCTGATAAAACTTAGCATGCCATCAAAAAGAAGCCACTACCAGACACACACTTTTCCACTAACATCTAGAGCCAGCCAAAAAATCTGATCCTAACATAATTCATCAGCCCACAATTAAACACCTCTACTCTAATGAGGTTCAAGCTCTTACCAGATTGTAAGAGAATCACCACCACCGCTAACAGATTGCCAACTAGAATGCACAACACAACAAGCTCTCTATCTAGCAAGGTCGAGCAATGAAAAAGTCACTCTAAGATCCTAGACACCCTCAAGGTTCCATGCATCCAAAACCAAGGCATAACTTTAAGAACCTAAGAAGACATTCAAGACACCAAGGGTGTACCCCCATACTGACGAAATGTCACAATACAAGAAGCATAGAACTAGCTCATCATCATGCAAGAAGGAACCACATAACGTTTGGCTAAGTAGCCAACAACATAATGAGCTCTGTGTCACTAATAAAAATAAATTCCAAGGTATATCGACAATTAATGAAATTGGCTAGGTAGCCACATTGCAAAGTCTAATTTTTTTCATAAAAATAAAAATAAATAAAAGATCCTCAGAGCTTCTCAATCCAATCATAAAATAAAATGTTGGTCCTTGATAAAATAACACAAGATTACGAATGTAAAGAACAAAAGTTAACACCACATTCACTCCATAGCCCTTCATGGCTGCCAATAGGGGTACTCTACCTCGAGGTTAGTTCTAAGGACACATATGTAGGATTGGGTCCTAAACGACACCTAGACTTAATGTCCACTCTCCCATACGGGTAATAAAATGGAAAACTGACAACCAGACCATCTTTCCTAACCACTGAAGGAAGGAAGCTCTAAACAACTTCTAATTAACTCTTCCTGACCCCAAAACACAACCACTATTGTCCAACCACAAGAATCACACCATATAACTTATCATTCCAACAACTTCAATAAAGAAGGGTCTCAAAAGGGCTTAACGCATCATACAATTAAATCAAGATTTAGGACTTGTAAAACAACACATTTTCAAAGGGGAACCAAGTTTCCACTACACTAGAAGTTCACAAAAATCAATTTAATTTGACATTCTTAGTTACCCGGGTTTAGACAAAATGCTTTGCTAAGCAAGTACAACAATTCAAACAACTTATTATTTTATTATTATTTTAATTCTAGCAGTTCAAATGAACAGAGTAATGTAATATTTCTTCATACGTATTTCTTTTTAATTTTCAAACAAGGTTGTTTTCTAGATTTAAAAGTGTGCTAGGTTTATAGTTCATGTCTCAAGTTTTCTAGTGTGCCCAAGGGTCCAAGCTTTGAACCCACGGCTCTGATACCAAGTGTAATGCCCACTAATTCATGACACAAAGACCAACATAGCAAAGTACAGGATAATTTTTTTTTGACTTGTTTGATGTACAGAACGACGCAACAGGTGGTCACAAAGGTTACGAATAACTCTTCAAACAACTTGACTCAATGATGACCTTATGGACAACACGAAAAACAACTAACACCCATCAAGGATAGTTCACTTTACTCTTTGACAAGGCACCACAAAACAACTCAACCACAATACACAGTCACAATTGGATACACTCCATGGTTTACAATCCCTTAAGGTTATGCATTTACCAAAAATGTTTTTCAAGACCTACCTTAACAATCTACAAGATTCATGTTTGGTTTGAGCATTCTTCTCACAAAGGTGAACTTATTACTTTGGTAATCTAGACTAACTAGCTGAAGCACAAGATTTCTAAAAGAGGTTCAACTAAATACTAGCAAAGATAACAAAATTTGTTTGACCAAAAGGGACACCTTTCATCTCTCACAAGGTTGCATAAACATGCCCGAGCTGAAAAATCTTGATCCGGACCTCCATTGCACAAGCGATGAGCGTAAGCTCTAACTGAAGTGGAGTGCCATTACAACAGTTATCAAATCATCCTACATAACACTAAGAGAGTGAAATTCATCCCTAGCATGGATAGATTATCTTCTTACGGGGTGCGTGGAAGAAATTTCCCGGGCATGATAGAGAGAAACGGAAAGAAACTGTTCTTCCATGCGCGGAAGAGAGGTGCTAGAAAGCTCTTTTTCCTAGGCGCACAAGATAGGCACAAAAGATACTCCTTTTTCTACCGTGCATGCAAGACAGGCGCAAAAGAGACTCATTTTATCATGGGCATGCAAGACGGGTGTGCAAGAGACTCATTTTCTCATGGGCACACAAGAAGAGCGTGTAATATGCGCACGTAAGAATTTTTGGGCTCACAAGATGCTTGTGTGTGAAACTTTTCCTCTTCTGTGAACTTCAAAAGGCCATAACTTTTGATAGGGAACTTTTTTGGAAAACAAGGACTTTTCAGAAATCTCTCGATGTCCTCTTTACATAGAAACCTTAAGAATTTAATTTGGATAAATTTTTAAGGGTCAATTTTGAGAAAATGCTCTGTAGGCTTTAAAATGAAAACTAGTAACATTTGACTTATAAATTTTTTGTTCAATTCGACCTCCATCCTTTCTCAACATGCCAAATAGACATGGAGGGTTTCTCTTAGAGTAATTTAGGATGGATAGAAAAGGTTAATCTATTTGATTGAAGATCAATTCGAAATTTCCAACCTTTGATAGCAAAATGACTGCAATTTTGCCTTTGTTCGATTTGAAAGGTTTCTTAAAAATTTCTTAAGTGTTTTAGTTTGTTTGGGGTCATTTTACTCATATTCAGTTCAATTCAATATTTCATTTTATTGTTTTTCTGCAGGGGTTGTTCTGTACATTTTGAATAACACATTTACTAGTTTGAAAACATCTAACAACGATCCAATTCAAATATATTTGTTTACATTTACCAAATTCAATAATAAATTCATTCCAAAACACTCTAATTTATTAAATTGATTTAAACAAGGTATTCAAATGCCAATTTACAACTTTGGATTCATTTATCTTATTTCCCGATCAAGCTCGAATAACCACAAATAGAACACAAGCATAAATCATAACACCGAGAGAGCACTCAAGGTATCTATGGAGAAGAATAACTAACACGGGGTCCAATTACAATCCAAGGTGCATCGTGACAAAAGCAAATAACATCATCTTGCACTTTCCATCCTAACAGAGAAGGGACAACAATAACAAGGTGACCTAAGAAAATATGAACAAAGGAAGACCTCCCAAAGTTATTTTACATCCTTGACATATGTTGCCTAACATTATAATAACTTTGGTCTCCAAGGATAAGACAAAACACAAGGAGGTTGCTTATAAAACAAGAGATAAGTCTCAATCCAAAATACCACAAATCACACTCATCAAGCTACAAGATGATAAGGGTATGATGACCCAAAACTCCCACAAAGAAAGGCACATACATCTATGAACAAGAAATTACTAAGCAACTAGAACACATTACTATCCACCAGAGTTTCACAATTCTAGGTAGGCGAAAAACTACAGGTTCAACTATACATTGCACTCAATACACATAAATCTTATTTATTTTATAATTCAACTAATTAAGTCAAAAGTTGTAGTTTTGTTTTCTAAGCACATTCCTTTACAAGTTTTCTTAATTAAACTTCCTCCTATTATGACCTCACAAGTTTGTGTTATAAGGACCACTAAGGGGGCATGATATCTCACCATTCTGTAAAGGTGGAAAGGAGAAAAGTATTTATCTTACTCCTAGGGGAGGTAGATGGACAAAGTTTTCCCTTTCTGTTCTTCTACATGGTTTTTATTTCTTCTATTAATCTACCAAGGTTAAAGCAAGGACCATTTTCTCTTTCTATGTTCCAGTTTATTTGTTAAGCTTCAAGACCAAATCTCCCCAATTATAGTTCTATGATGTTTAAGTGAGTCAAATTGTTAATTAAAAATTTATTGAGAACAAAGGGTAAACATATCACACTATTACTTTTATGGGAAAACAACATATCACGTTTTTTAATTCTAAAGGAAACAAATGACATTCAACATAGAAAACACATTTTTAATTTTGTAAAAAATAAAAAACAATCAACCAACATGGATCACAACAATATTTCGAGATTTTACACTAAGTACATGTATCATAAAACATTCCTAGTGGCTTTGTATAAGTTCTCAAAAGAAGTTACAAGGAAGGCCGATTAAGGGAGCATAATTAATTTTACTAATCTACTAGGGTTTAATAATGTTTGTTTTTTTGGTGAAAACATTTTACTCACATGATAAGACAAGGAAAGTTTTCAAATCTACACCCATATTACCACAGATACCACCAACCAATAAATCAAAATGACAAGGAATATTTTAACTATAATAACACCACATACTTACTAGAAAGCATCTATCAGAAGTGCATAATCACATATTTATTCAACATGGCTTTACAACCAAGAGTTACAGTTTCACAAGAAGAATCCCATTATAAGATACCATTGAGATTAATTCATCAAGGTCTAATTACACTAACATCACTAGTGGCATGGTCCAAAATACTCAAAGCATCCATAAGTGTCTCCACGTAATTCAAAATTAATAGGTCATAGAGTGTTATTCATAGTAACTTAAAAAATTTAAGGGTAGACTTATTTATAGGTCAAGAGGGAAACCAAACACACTTAATTTACACACACAATACTCGAATGGGATTAATTCTAACCATAATTACCAAGATGCATACAATCCTCAAGTCACTACTTTATATAATGAAATAAGGAAATCCTAATAAAACTTAGCATGCCATCGAAAAGAAGCCACTACTAGACACACACTTTTCCACTAACATCTAGAGCCAGCCAAAAGCAATCCAATCCTAACATAATTCATCAACCCACAATTAAACACCTCTACTCGATGAGGTTCAAGATCTTACTGGATTGTAAGATAATCACCACCACCACTAACAGACTGCCAACTAGAATGTACAACACAACGAGCTCTCTATCTAGCAAGGTCAAGCAATGAAAAATTCACTCTAAGATCCTAGACACCCTCAAGTTTCCGTGCATCCAAAAACAAGGCATAACTTTAAAAATCTAAGAAGACATTCAAGACACCAAGGGTGTACCCCCATACGATGAAATGTCACAATACAAGAAGCATAGAAAAATCTCATCATCATGTAAGAAGGAACCACGTAACATTTTGCTAAGTAACCAACAACATAATGAGATTTGCATCACTAATCAAAATAAATTCCAAGGTATATCGATAATCAATGAAAATGGCTAAGTAGCCACATTGCAAAAAGTCTTAAAATTTTCATAAAAATAAAAATAAATAAAAGAGCCTCGAGCTTCTCAATCCAATCATAAAATAAGATGCTAGTCCTTAATATAATAAAAAAAGATTACTAATGTAAATCAAAAAAGTTAACACCACATTCACTCCGTATAAAGCAAGAAGATTCCCCCTTATGAGTCACCAATTTGTTCAAGTTTCCATTGATGATTGATTTGGAAGCTTTATTTTCTTTTTAAAATCTATTTTAGGAGGCTCTAAACATTATCATTTCATTATTTTTGAGCTTCGAGCATTATTTATCTTTTTCTTTAAAAAATAAGGTAAGCTTTGTATTTTTCAAGGTCAAGAGTTTCTCGGTCTTCCATAACTTATTTATTTCAAGCTTTTTGTATCTTTTATTTTAATGAGAGTTTTCCATTTTGATATGGATCCGATCTTTCATTTTCTCGGTTTGGCCTTTCTTTGAATTTTCTTCTATTCCCAATTTATCAAATATCTGAAATCTGATCGCTATTGTAAGGTTTTTTAAGTTGGTTACTTGAGCTTATTTTTTTAATATTGGTAAATAGTTTTTTTATACCCTTGTGTACAAAAGGAGGCTAAGAGAGAGGAGCAAGAGAGTCATTTATCAAAGCACAAAAGTTACAAAGAAAGAACACCGCCATAACTTAAACCGACTACTTCTTTGGCCGCATTGATCATTCTTTACTTTTTTCCAAGCATGGTACATACCCAACCGCCATATGAGCAGCATCCGTCTTATCGAGCTCCTCTCTCGGTTCTTTTACTCTCTTTCTCATTGCCCCAAAGAGTCAACACCGCCGAGATGCGAAACACTTCGCATTTCGATGAATTCCTCATGGCCCCGAATGCTTTATACTCATGCCTAGTCTTCGTTTTCCCAGAGTTGTATTCATCTCTTTTATTTCATCAAGTTGGCCATAAATAATAAGCAAGATTTTTTACCTAATCTTGTATTTTGCAATGGCCTCCATTTATTTTAATGAGTTTTCCATTTTGATATGGATCGATCTTTCATTTTCTGGTTTGGCCTTTCATAATTTCTCCTTCTCAGAAGCGAGCCCAAAGCCCAGCCGGGAGATCGTTATTAATGGATGCCCAGGGGAACTCAAGCTCGCTCAAGAGAGTTTAATGGGTAAAGCAATTTTTCTAATTTTTATTCTAAAACGTTGAATTTTCTTCCAAGGATTCCCAATAATCCATTATCAAATATCTGAAATCTGATTGCTATTGTAAGGTTTTTAAGTTGGTTATTGAGCTTATTGTTACTTGAGCTTATTGTTGTAAACATATTTTATGTTTATTATTATGATAAAACTTACTATACACTTGGGTGTTCCTTGTTTTGCTAATAGTTTTCCTCATGCGAGCTTGAATCTAGTTTTGGGTGCTTGTTATTTTGTGGCTTCTTGAATCTAGATGAGGGTTTGAACTTTGAATGACTAGAAATAGTAAATTCTTATTTACTCATCAAGTATCTCTCAAACCAAACAAACATTTAATGGCCGAGAAATTAAAAGCTATTTTTAATCATTCAAAAGTACCCAAATCTAGATTTGTCATGATATTTTTTTCCACTAACTTTACAATTCAATTTGAGCTCATAATGGGAATTTCTAAATTATATTTTTCTCTGTCTAAAATGATTCTCCATTTATGATGAATAACCTGCTTATTTGAGCTTACTACTTGCACCTTTCTCATTTTCATTGATCGGCTCGCTTGGAGACTTGTAGGGGGTTTTCATATTGAACCGTGTTGATTTTGTTTTGATTAAAAATGGCACGTTTTGGGTTGGTTAACTATATTTTTATTGAATTTCACCATGAATCTTCATTTTCTGAGGTTTAATTGTTGTCTTCCTTTGAGGCCCTCGCCGTTGCAGATTTTAAATTTCTAGTAAGTGCAACCCAATGCATTCTCGGATATGAGTATGGGTGGATCTATTTTGATTGGCACTTTGTCAACTTGGAAGATATTTTGATTTTCTTGACTTTTATGAATAGGAATATTTTCTTAATAATTGTATTTTATTTAATAAACTATACCCTATGGCAATGTTAACTATTGTTGTGCATGCATGTCCTTAAAATAACACACTTGGTATTGTTCATGAATGTTGTATCGTGAAACTTAATGGTTCTCTTTCTTCTTGATCAAGATAATTGTTGGTTCTCTAGGAAAGTCTCCCTCCATGAGCATGCAAATTTGTCTTCTTCTCTATTCTATCTTCTTGTGAAGCATGCAAAAATACAACTCTCTATTTGTGAGAAAATAATTACAATACTTGCAATATTTGTAAAAATAATTCATCCACTGTGGGGACCACTAGGAGCACATGTGTAATCATAATCAACTCTTATTTTCTAGAAAAATAAGGTAATAAGTCTTCAAAAGGTTTCTTACATCTGATGTTGACCTCTGCTCTATTCTTGTGATCACATGAAAAATGCACTCCAATTCATGTACAATCTATCACCATCCGTGGGGGCCACTTGTGGTTGTGAACTCTTGTCTTCATTGGGTTGGCCACCTTTGTGGACTTAGCATATTAACATGGTTCTTGATATGAGATGAGGGGACCACCTTTGATAACATACATGGCTCTTATAATATTCGGCCACTTTTGACTATTGTTTCTTTGTCGGCTTTTGTATTTGAAAGGACCCAATGATTATACCTAAAAGACTCACCTTTTCGGTGATCATTCCGGCATGTATGGTTGGATTTGCATTTTATTCAAGTTGGAATATGATTTTAGACTTATAAAAGTCATGGCAATGATTATTTTTTTGGTGAAGTTGGCTGGCCCCTTCCCCATGGTGACTCACCCCTCCATACATTTTGTTAGTGGCAATTTGACATGTGTTGAGTTTTCTTTGAAATTGATGATGGAAACTGGGTTGTTGATCTCTATACCTATGAATTCGATGTCGTCGATCTCTTACCCGTGATTAGGGTTCAGGATTTTCATTTAAAATGGTCGGTGGGGACTAACTGTGGTTGGTTTCTTTGAATTCGGTGAACGATCACCGACCGTTGATCTTCATACTGATCGTGTCTTGATCATCGATGATTGATCATTGGTTAGGGTTTGTTGACTCCACTCTCAAGCTAGCTGTAGTTAAGTTGATTTGATCCATTTGTGACCATTACATTTGATCTTTTAGCCCTCGGGTGAAGCCCTAGTAAAAATTTGTGGCCGCCATGGTTGATCACTTCGAGCTCGACTCTATTTATCTTTGGTCATTGCATGGTTGTGAGGGTTTTGATCTTGACCACTGCAGATTTATTTTTTCACAATGGCCACCATTTTCCTTCATGAAGCTTGGCCTTTTCTGAGGTTTGTTGCATTTTCTTTCTTGTTCTTACTTGTTCGAGATCTCCAAGAGAGGTGATTTTAGATGCTACCACCATTATTGAAATGTCTTTGGAGCTCATCTTTTGTTACTCTTTGGTCACCTCTCCTGTTATGGTTTGTAGCAGATTCACGTAAGGTAAGGACTCAATATATCTATTTGTCTTTGGCCACCAAATCTTTGCATTTGATTCTCAGTGCTTTTCTGAGTTCCTTTATGATTTCGAGTTGAAACCCGTGTTGCGTTGCTCTTTTTTGCTGAAACTTGATGATTTTTTAGGGTTGTTTGTATGGTCTCTAGAGAATATATTTCCTAGTTGTTTCTTTGAATTTCCACTTTGAATACCCGTATCAATTTTCTGATTTAAACAAAAAAACTCAATAATATTTCAAAGAAACTAAGGCTCTCACTGCCATTAGCTTGGATTCCTATGTGATTTCATGGCTCGACCTTGGTTAACTTTGTTCGAACCCGAATGTATTCTCTCGAACGACCTCTCGATTTACTTTCGATCTCTTTTATAACAACCCGAAATGGGTATTAATCATTTGATTGAAAAGTATCAGATTTTCAAGGAATTTTAACTTGGGTAGTTGTATTTTCTGATTTGTGCATATTCTTCCTTTCATTCCAAATCTGAAAAATATTTTTATTTGGGTATTCTTATCTCACTATAGAGGGTTACATATTTTCTTCATTTTCCTATATCGGCCATTAAGTAATTTTTTCTGCATCTTTTGGCCTTCTGAGTCTTTGAGAATTTGTAGCTCCTTTACGAGTTTTCTGAGTGGGAGGATTGTCGATGTTTTCCATCATTTTACTGATTTCAAGATTGGAACTATATTATCCTTTTACTTATGTGAGTCTCTATGAATGTGAACACTTTGTTTTTGAGGTTCTTTTCTCTACCTTGAGTTCCTGTAACCCTACTTTTAAGGTAAATCTCTGATTCCATCAATTTCATGATAGCTTAGAGTTAAATATTTCATGTTTGACTTTACTTCTGAAAGATCTCTGGGTAGATGTAGAATTTAGTTTCATCCCTCCTCTGATAGTTTTTTTCACTATGAATGCCATTGTTGAAATCTAAAACTCAGCCACTATGTGTATTAGTTTGCTTCTCTACAAAATAGGTTTTGTATATTATTTCAGGTCTATTATGAAATTCTTGGCTTGATTTTTGTATTCGGAAAATCAATTTTGTTGTAATTCATTATTCAGGATCAACTTGATCCTTTGAGAATTATGTAGCACTCCTTTGAGCATACTTACTTTATCCTTCTCCAATCTGAGATCTCTTGAAAACTAAAATTCCTTCCGAGATGAGTGTTCGAATGAAATTGGTTTCTTGTTATTATTGGAATATTCATTTCAAAATAATAGTTATAATCCATTAATCATTTTGAGAGAAGAAATGAACTTTTGTACTGGCTAATAGCCCCATTTTAACACCAATGATAACCTGTTGAAAAGTTGTATGTTTATAGTGATGTACTCTTTCTTTTGTGAATGAAATCCACTACATTTAGAAATTCAGAACAATCTCATTTCATTATGAGATTTAGAGCATCTCTAAAATTGATCTCTTTCATACTTTTGAAATTATAGTTCTATTTCTTTTCTACGATTCTTTTCCTTGCATAAATAGTTGTACTTATTTGATATGACAACATATCTATAATTCAGACTTCCTTTATTTGAAAACTGGAATTCATAGAAAGGATGTAGTTTGTAAAATTACTTCAAATTTCATGTTATTCAGCTTTGTTAAGTTATAGTGAATGCTCTGAGTACTTCAAAATGATGACCGAGAGTGCAGTCCATTTTCTTTTCTACATTGTATATTGTATTTTCTTTCATTATAACTTTGATACATATTCTCAAAAATCAAATGTTGATTTTATAAGACGAAGCCACCAAAATTTTCCCAGAATCTTCTCTCTCATCCTATTTCAGCTGTAATCCCTTTTTACTTTTAGCTTCAGCTTCTTAAAATCTGATTCTCCCTCTTCTTTGAAAACTAAAAAAATGTACTTCTATCTTCCATTCTCTCTTCTAAGTTCTAACTTCTTCCATTTGTAGAATGTTTGCTAAACTTTGAGTTACACTCTTCCTTCTTCTTAGCATGTACTTATGACTTATTTATTTCTCTCTTTGGCTGTAACCTATACCTGCACACTTAGGAAAAATAGTTAGGAAATATTTAGGATTTTTGGCCTCTCTTATGTCCATGTTTTCTTCTTTCTTTTAATTTCTTCTTTCTGAGTGAAAAACATGCATGCAATTTGTCCTTCAAGTAGAATACATCTCCTGCTTAGGGGAAGATTCATATGCATGAAGTAGGATAGTGTAGGAATATGGATTAACCCTAAGCTCTTTATTGATGATTTCCTTATTTTTGCTTTTTAGGTACCATGCCTTGAGGATGAAAGGAGCTGGCAAGGAGATGCTCTGCACAATGAAGAATATACAAGGCAATGATGGGTTAACACTCATACTCCTTTGATTTCTCTTTCATGCATGTGTATCTTTATTTTCAGTAGCTATATTTTACTTTTCAGTTACATCCCATGGCTTGTGTGGGAAACATTTGACTCTCCTTGTGAATAAAGCATTGAATTATGTAAATGAGTTGTATATCTCTTTCTACATTTCTACTTTCTATATGGATTGTATAATGAACTAAACAACTCAATAACATAATTGAATGTCTTAATCATGAAGGAAAGAACATTGAATAGAACTTGTAACATTCAGTAATGAACTCGATTTTTGTGATCTGCACTTATGTTTGTTGTTCCAAAACTTTACACTTCACCTACTCTGTAATTGGACATCCTCATCAAGACAACATAACTGTCCTTCAGGGCTTGTGTTCTTTTGCTGAGGATGGTCATGAAATTGCAGACTATGTGATCTATTACATTTTGTAACAGCACACATAGTTACAAATTTCATGTAATCTTTTAAATAAATCAGCAGTAACGACATAATCTAATATAATCTCCCATAGCTTAGGTATACTTCACCAATGCTATCCATCATAACAAAGTTTTGAGTTGCCCATTTTGCACAAGTGCAAAAATTTTGAACACATCCCATGGCTTTTGTGGGAAATATTGTACTTCTTCATAAATAAATAACATTTATTTTTGTACTTGAGTTGTATACTTCTTTTAGTTTTCAGCTTTATGACATGTATATTTATTGTATAACAAAAT
Source organism: Taxus wallichiana var. yunnanensis (assembly GCA_018340775.1). Taxonomy (NCBI): domain Eukaryota; kingdom Viridiplantae; phylum Streptophyta; class Pinopsida; order Cupressales; family Taxaceae; genus Taxus; species Taxus wallichiana. The sequence goes on from CM031243.1 coordinate 456,847,055, forward strand.
AAATAACTCAGACACATAATTAAATGTATTTACATGCAGAAATAATGAGTTTTGAAATACCTATAACTTTAATAATGAACTCTCTTTCTTGTAAATTGTAACTCTTTTTGTTATTCCCAAATTTAGCATTTCACCTAAACTATGATTCCCGCCTTCATCAAGGCAATGCATTAGTCCTTCAGGGATTTTTTATTTCCTTATTGAAGATGAACATGGAATGGCAGTCTATGTGAGGTGTTAAATTTTATAACAACACACATATTTGCATATTACATGTTGTTATTCAATTGCTACAACTGAAAACATAATAAAACTATAATGCATTCCCTTAGTTAGGTCCACTTCATCAATATTGTCCAATGTAATGAAATTTTGAGTTTCCCATTTTTGCACAAGTGTAAAAATTATCAAAATTTCTCCCGATCTGGCGGGGAATGCTACTCTGCTTGCTTGTAGACCAGTTCTTTGATCTTGTCCATTAGGCATGGAGTTAAAGTATATAACCAAAACTCATCTTTCTAAAAAACAATCTAAAGCTTGGAAAATATCTAGAAACCAAATCACGTGCATGAATTCACTTTATTGAATTGAAAAAAAATGCAATGTGCATGAAAGCACTTATTGAAAGGGAGATCCTACTCTAAATAGATATTGTAGGATTTTCAATAACAGTGTTTACGAAACATACCATTCACATGAATGGGAAGTTCCTATCCATTCATCCTTAAAAGATGAAATGCATTGTATTCTTTGCAAGCTTAAATCATGTAAGGTCCACTCCAAATTTTATTGAACTTCATGTGGTTTCCTGAATTTGCACGATCGAATCCCATTTTAACATAATGTCTTCTTCATTGAATACTATGAACTTAACCTTCTTATCAAATGTTTTCTTTATCTTTTTTGATTCTTTTCCATGTTCGGATGAACTTGATCTTTTAGCTCCTACAACTCCATTAACTCTGCATAATGAACCCGTAATAGTTCTGTCATCCCCAATCTGGCACTATGATAATTCTTTACTGGGAACTCCTCGTGCTATGATTATTTACTTATGCACAACTTTTAGTTTGGTGGATGGAATCTGGAAACACAACAACAAACATAACACAAGAATACCATAGACTATGATAAGAAGGAATGATGATAAATCTGAAAAATAAGTGTAAATTGTAATATTAACATGAAATTGTTACAATCTCACCCATGAGGTACTTCAAGTGTTATTGACCTCACTTTCCTTCCAACAATAATTATGGGAGAAACTTCACAATTACACCTCTTAATGGCTTCTTTAGCACACCTTCAAAATGATGAATTCTTTTACACACTTACTCATACAATATTTATCACTACTTCCTTCTATGCTAAATGAGGGGGGTGGCCTCTCTATTTATAGAACTTCCAGAGCTTATCCATCTTATCTCTAAGATAGGATAAGAAATCTACTCGATGAATCATATTCCATACCTTAACTCTTATCTGTACATGTAAGCTTATCTTTTAAGATAAGATAAACCTTATCATTTCACATGGGTTCCACATTTTTAGACTTTTTACAAATAAAATACACAAAATATTTATGACCTCACTCCTTTTCCTTATTACCAATATAATATTTCTAATTCCTAATCATGTAGACCCTACTTCTCTACTTACCCTAATTTTGACATTTTAACATTACCGTACCACTTACAACAAATATTTACTTTTACTATAACATTCCTATTGTACTTTTGACTATTACCATACTATACATTATTGGCGGCATCGTCTTGGTAGTGCCATTATCTTCTATCGACGCTACTAATAATTATACTTAACAATGTCCTATTCCTAATACATACATTAATGAAATAGAAATTACCGAGGAAAATTTTAGTATCGACATCTTCCCCTTCCTAGCTTCTACCGTCCTCCAATGAGTAGACTATTTTGGTGCTTGGAAAATCTTCAACTTGTCATGGTTGACCCATTTCGTAATTGGAGTGCCATCCAATTCCTCCAGTCGGTATGTACCATTTTCATGCACAGCTGCTATTTTGTAGCGCCCCATCCATTTTGGAAGAAATTTTCTCTGTCTTCTTTTTTATATCTTGAATCATATACTAGAACCAAGTCATTCACATGAAATGGAGACCAACAGATCTTTTGATCAAAGTATTCCTTCTGCTTCATTTTCTTCTTATAGCTTTTATCCTTCGCTATTTCCCTCATTTCCTCTAGCAAATGAAGATGTACTAACCTTTCTTTTACTAAATCACTTTCATCCATCCTTTCATTTTTCATAACTCTCATAGTGGGAATATCAAACTCAATAGGAAGAACTGGATCAATGCCATAAGCCAACTAAAATGGGGAGTATCCTGTTGTTGACTTTGATGTTGCCCTATATGCCCACAATACTGCATGAATCCTTTTATCCCACTTATGTACCTGCAAGGCTACTTCTTTTGCTAGAATTTGACATAACACAAAATTTGTTCGTTCCACTTGTCCATTTGTTCTTGGCTTGTATGTTGTTTTCTTCCGTGCTTTAATAGAAAACCTATTGACTAGGGATTTTACCACCTCATTAATGAAGTGGCTTCCTTGATCTTTAACAATTTCTCATGGGCAACCAAATCTAGTGACAATGCGTTCATATATGAACCTTGCCACTTCATCCTGGAATTTGTTTTCAATGGCTAGCTTTAGCCCACTTGCTTAAATAATCATGGCAACTACAATATACTTATTTTGGTGTGGGGTAGTTAGAAGTGGACCTACAATGTCTATTCTCCATTTTTCAAAGGGACCAAGTAGAAGAATAGGGCATAATGGAGCTGATGAAGTCTTACGGTTACCATGTATTTGATAAATATCACATGTCTTACAATAATTATAACAATATCTAAAAAGTGTGGGCGGTGATAACATGCATCCAAGATCCTTCTTGCTATAAGTTTTCTAGAGAAGTGTCCTTCACATGTACCATTGTGGAATTATTCTATCAGCTCCTTCCCTCGACACGTCTAACTTCTCTCTTGTATTGTCCATCAGGTCCTATTCGAAATAATACTCCATGTAGAATAGAATATGGACGACTGGCTTGAGTAATCTTTCTCTTAGTCTTTGCATTGGCACCATCAAATAACTTTAATTCATTCAGATAATTCAAAATATCTATGTATTCATTAGGGATTGTGTCAAGGGATAAAAATGCTACATCTGGGAAATCATCATCATCACAAGATGAACCTAAACCATCATAGGCTCGAGAGAGTGCATCTGCATTGACATGCTTCTTTCTTGGCCTATCTATAATATCAAATTCAAATTCTTGTAGCAAAATTATCCATCTTGCTATCCTCCCTAATGGGTTAGGCTTATTTACAATATATTTTAGAGCCTGATGATCTATTACAACTATAAATTTCTGCCCTAGCAAGTAATTTCTAAACTTCTTTATAGCAAAAATGATAGCTAGAGCCTCTTTTTTAGTTACAGTATAATTTACCTCAACACTGCTCATTTGTCTGCTCCCAAAGTAAACTGGATGATCATTCCCATTTTCATCCTTTTGGCTCAAAGTACTCCTAGTGCTTCATCTAAGGCATTTTATACATAATGAATGGCTTGCTCCAATCTGGATTCTTTAAAATAGGTGAAGACACCAAAGCTTCCTTCAGTTGTTCAAAAGCTTCATGCGCCTTATTTCCTGGTTCATAAGTAACATCCTTCTTTAAGAACTATGTTAGTGGATGTGTAATCTTTGAGAAATTCTTGATGAACTTTCTATAGTAACCCACATGGCCTAAAAATGATCTCAACTTACTTCTATTCATGGGAAATGGTAATGCTTTGATTTTTGAAACTTTATCAGGATCAATACCAATACCATCTCTGGATACAACATGCACTAACAAAATGCCTTTAAAACATCCAAAGACACACTTTATAGGGTTTAGTGAGGCTTGTGCTTATTCTAACCTTTGAAATGTTATCTCCATTTGGTGCGGTGGTCCATCTTGCTCCCATAGATGCAAAAATCATCTAGAAATAATCTAATGAAGTTCTTGATGTAGGGTTCAAACACCCTATTCATCAAGCGATGGAATGTTTCGGAGCATTACACAACCCAAAAGACATAACTCTATAAGAAAATGTTCCCAAGGAGTGGTGATCGTGGTCTTGGTGACCGATCTTCTCTACTATACGAACTTGGTTGTATCTGCTATATCCATAAGTAAAACTATAGCACTCTGGCCAACTACTTCATCCAAGATCTGATCTAGAATGGAAGAGGGTAATGATCTTTCTTTGTTACCTTATTGAGCTTCATATAATCAACACAAATGCGTAGTTTCCCATTCTTTTTATTGAGATCACAATGGGAGATGTAAGCTAGGAAAAATACACTACTAACAAGGAAGTAAAATACTAATAATCATACCTCCTCCTTTGCGTTAGTAGTAAACCTCGGAGAATGGGCTAGGAAACTTGGATTGAGCCCAGATTTTTTGATATGTAGGTTCTTTTCTTCAAGATGGAGCAAGACCTTCCTACGAAAACGATCCTCTTACTTTGCAGACTTGGATGGGAAAAAGGATTATGAGACTATTTTGGCATTAGGACTAGGCAAAAGGATGTTCTTTGCTCAAAGGATGTAATAACTTAGATATGGCATGAAAGATTATTCTCCATGTGTTTAGAGGGGAGGGGTAAGGTTGTATTTATAGCACTGGGGAGTGATTAACTTAAATTAATTTAAGTAACCATGGTTTGAAAATGTGGGCAAGATTAAGTGGGTGGTTTGAAAATGTGTGCAAGATTAGGTGAGTGGGGGCCACGAAGAATGGGTGAGGATTTGAATTATTTTTTAATTCATAAGTGGAGGATTTTAGGTGAGTGGGGACCACGAATGGTGGGTGAGAATTTTGAATTTAAATTTTTAATTCAATAGTGGAAAAACATGGAGAATAATGACATGTGGTGAGGATTAGATTATTTTTAGATTTTGAAATGGATAATTAATCAAATTATATTTGATTAATTCGAAGTGTATTTTTGTGGGAAATGAGGAAGGGGAATTAATTGATTTAGGATAGATGTGAAATTGGGGTGTCTACATTTGCCCCTCTTTGGAAGGGTACTATGAAAGTAGTGTCCTTTCAAAGAAAGTAGACGGTATGGGGGAAGAATTCAATCTACTTTTTAAAAGGTAGAGCGAATGTTTGTTGGGGAGAATAGAAAGTGGTGAGTGACGGATGTCATAGTATCCTCCAAGACAAAAATGTCATGAGAAGATGTGATTATGGATAGATGTGGTGATGCCCCCTCGAGAGGACCGAGAATGAAATATACGACAGAACTCTCGAAAAGAAAGGAAATGGATTCGGTGGAGAAGAGGATGATAATGGAGTGGAAGAGACTAGAATGACCGCACGACGCAAATGGAGAAAGGATTCAATCGACCTTGAATGCTAGGTGTGAGGGTGTGTGGGAAAGAGAAAAGGGAATGGATAGGGTTGGGGGTTGATTATGAGAAGAGTAAGGGAGATAGGGGAGGGGAAAAAAGGAATGAAAGAGGTAGAAATAAGAGAGAGGATGATAGGAGACGAAGGGAATGATGAAGGACAAACAAGGCAAAAAGAGGAAAATGACAGAGTAGAGGGTGAAGGGATGAAATAGAGAGATGTGCAAAATGAAGGAAGCAACAGAGATAGTAAAGAGGGATACGTGGAAGTGAAATAAATGAGAGAGTGAAGAAAAGTAGGAAATGGGAAAGGATAAATAAGAAGGAGAAAACGAGGTGGGAGTAGGGGGTGAAATGGAGGGAAATGGAAAGAGGACAAAAGAAGAAGTAGAACGGAGAAAAAAAAGAAACTATGAGGGGTGAGGAAAGTGTGAAAAAGAGGAGAGAAAGGAAGAGAAACATATACAGAATGAACGAAAAGGTAGGGGTGGTAGAGAAAAGGGGAAGTGGTCAGAAGAAACGTGAAAATTAGGGGAGAGGAAAGGAAGATAGAATGAATACAAGGAGAAGATTGAAGGAATCACGTCATTGTGAGGAAGACCAGGGCAAAGAATATGGAAGACCGTATGGAGATGCATGTGGAGAGTGGGATGATAAAAAAGACAGGACAACGCTGAACAACCAGGTTATCGATGGGGATGTAAGGAGGAAATGTGATGGAAAAAGGGGAAGAAGATGATATAGGGGAAGGGAAATAAGACGAGGGGTGGGAGAGAGAAGAGGATAACAAAGAAAATGATGTAGAAGGAAGGGAATACAGAAAGGGGGTAATAAGTGGAAAGGGAACGATAGAAGGAATGTTCAAAGAAGAAAGAGGGGAGGAATGACATCGATTGGAAAAGATATGGAGATGCATGAAATGAGGATACTAGGATGACGGGAAAAGAGAAAAAGGATGTATGATGAAGACAGTAAAGATATTGAAGAGGGCAAAGAGGAGATGGAGAGATGGGTAAAAAGTGACAAGAAAGGGTGGGAGTGAGGGAAAAGAATAGGAGAGAAAAGAGAATGGGGGATAGAAGAGGCAATGCCAATGAGGGGATGTTAGGGAAATCCCCTTGACAATGAGTGGTGGGGAAGGGTGAAAGAAAAAATGAAGAAAAAGAGAAAGCGAATGAGGACTGGAAAGGGTAACGCCAACAAAGGGACGTTAGGGAAAACCCGTTGCCAATGAGTGGTGGGCTTAGAGGAGGGAAGGAATGAAGGGAAACTCTAGAAGGTCCAAGGGAGTGAATGAGGTCGTGTGGAATGCGGATTGATAATTTTTAGGGAAAACCCATTGACAATTATGAGCGTGGGAAGAGAAGATGATGATGAAAGAATGATATAGGAGTGTTAACAAGAATGGCGAATATGTGTGTGGGTAGAAATGTAGGGGGAATGTGAGAAGATGAAGGGGAAAGAGTGAAAAATATGGGAGGGAGGAGTTAGGACTAAGTGAAAGCGAAGAGAGGATGGGGGTGATGAGGATGAACGAGGTGAGGATGAAGAACCAAGACATGAAAAGAATGGGAAGAAACGGTATGAAGGATGATGGATCAAGAAGGGGAAAATGGGGGAAAAGAATGTGATTGTAGGTGGAAGAGATGAGTTGTATGTTGTAAGAGGATATGTGGAGAAAGGATAATAGTAGGAGGAAAAAGTGGGTAATAGGAGATACCAGGTGGAAGAAGCGATCAACAAAGTGAACTAAGAATGAGGTGGGGGAGAAGTTCACGATGACAAGTTAAGTGTAGGGAGGACCCTGACATAAGATTGTCATGTGACGGAAGTGGTTAAGTAAGATTGCCATGTGAGCAAAACTGGAGATGACAAATGGTCAAGCGAGAAGTGGTGTTTGCGAGAATCGAAAAGGAGGTGAAAGGATGTGATAACGGGGAATGCCGAGAAAAAATGAAGGGTGAGGGGTGTGTAGTGATGGGGAAAGGCAAGGAGACAGATCATCCTTAAGTGGGACTCTTAAGTGAGTCGCCATGCCGGGTGAGTGGTTAAGTAAGATTTCCAAGCAGAGGAGAGTGATAGTGGTGGTAAAAAGATGTGATGATGGGGAATGAAGAGGAAATATGGATGGTGAGATTAGAGAGTGATGGGCGAGTGTAAGATGACATGTCATGCTTAAGAGAATCTCTGAAGTAAGATTGTCATCTTCTTTGGAGAGGTTTCGTAGGGTCACCCAACCGACGGGATGATATGCAAAGAGAAAGACAAAATGATATTGGAGATAGGGGTGGAATGGTAGGGTGAAGAAGATGATCACGATGAGAAGTGGGAGAAGGAAGATGGGGAAATATGATGGGATGGGGGAAGGCCATAGGGTAGATCAACCTTAAGTGGAAGTCTTAAGTAAGATTGCCATGTGGCTGGAATGGTTAAGTAAGATTGCCAAGCTGAGGAAGAAGGATGATGTTAGAGTTGGTGGGAATAGGGTATGACAAAATGGATTGAAGGGGAACCCTCAAGTGAATTTTCCATACTACGAGAGCATGTAAGTAGGATGACCAGGCATAAGGTGGATTTGGGGAAGGATGAGAAAAGAGTGAGTGAGGTATGCCTAAGTGGTATATGATATGAGATGAGGTGATAATAAGAAAGAAAGGACACAAAGGAGTGTAACATGAATGGATGAAGGAATATATGCAGTGGAGGGCGGAGAGTGTGAGGGGAATCCTTAATTGGGATGCCCACGTGGTCAGAGTAATGATGCAGGAATGGGAAGTAGAAGAGGTGGAGTTGGAAGATGTGTTTGGTGGTGATGGTTGTTTGATGAGAGGGCAGGTGGTGAAGAAGCTTCTACAGCGGGAAGATCTTAGGGAGAGGGTAAACCTCCACTGAGGATTCCATATAGAAGGGGTTATTAAGTAAGATTGTCAAGCGGGAAGAAAAAGGGTGAAAGGAAAGAATACCAATGGGTGAGAGGGGACAGGAATGGTGAGAAGGGTAATATGGGTATAAGCGGCGGAGGAGGAAAAATGAGAAGTGAGAATGAATGGATCAAATACATGGTGATCATGGTGGGGGAGAAGGAGCTGCTGGATAGTGAATGCTACTTGAGAAAGATCATCAAGTAGGATTCACAAACTGCAATGGTGATCAAGTAGGATTCACAAACTGGAGAATGCATTAGTATGGGTGAATGGATGGGGTGCAAAGTAAGATGTTGATCATGCAGGAAGATACTCACGTGACGAAAAGCATCTTAATTTTAATATAGCACATAACAGGATGCATCATGATATAAAAGATCAGGATGACTAGACTGTAATATGCGTGATAGCATAGATAGGGGCCATAAAAAAGGTTTGATGCCCCAGTATGATATGCAAATGGAAGAGAGCATAGAAAGAGGCCATCAAGAAAGTATGATGCCCCAGTACGACATGCAATCAGATAACATAAGAATATTACAGAGAACATGAGGATACATAAAATCAAGATGCCCCCTGTAATATATCAAGATACAAGAAAGCAATTAATAATTTGCCACTAATAATGCAACACAAGAACTAGTAAACATGTCCCTAACGTGTTCCACAGTGATGATTGATTAGATGTGCCCCCAAGTAGGGGTACAAGGGATTGGGTCAGTCTCCTCAAACAAGGAAACAATGAGAGCCGGATTTTCCCCAAGCGAGGATTCACGCGAGGAGAAGTGGTTTGAAATTGGTAGTCATAAGGTGGTTGGACCATTTGTTTGGGATAATAGTTCAAAGGATGAATTGTGTTGCTTATTGAGTTTTTACGATTTTGTGGATGTTTTTGGTCTTTTGAAAATTTTGCAAATGTTTTTGTATTTTGGATATTTTCTAATGTTTTTGTTTTTGGATTTTTGGATTTTCTAATGTTTGTTTTTGAATTTTATAATTTTTTAGATTTTTTGGAGATTTTTGAATGTTTTTTTTTTTTTTTTTTTGGAGGGATTTTTATACTTGGGAATTTGACGATTTTCAAATGTTTTTGGATTTTGAGATTTTTACACTATTTTTAGATTTTTGACGATTTTCAAATGTTTTTGGATTTTTGACGATTTTCAAATGTTTTTGGATTTTTAAATTTTTACACTGTTTTTTGGATTTTTGACGATTTTCAAATGTTTTTAGATTTTTGACGATTTTCAAATGTTGGTAGATTTTTTTACACTGTGAGTGGCAATTTATGGCCCAGAGTGCAGACTTATTTTTGAGAGGCGATAAACCAGGATATTATTCGTATGTAGTGTGTTCAGTGTGGTAACTTATGCTCAGAATAACACAAATTCTCTTTCGATTGGCAGGATATGGTGGTGATGATATGATGAAAAGAATTCCAGCTCCATTCTTGACTCCACACAACTAGTAAGATGTGTGGGATCATCACCGAGAATCAAGAAGGACGCATGAGATAGATAATGAATATAAGACAAATGCTAACAACAATCCCTTTGGGAAATTGTGACTCCATTCTTCATAATGGTAAATCTTGAACCAGGTTTCAAAAATTACTTTCACTTTATGAGTCATATACTAGACTTAGACAGTTATGTGGCCTGCTGATTGATAAGATATGAGGTTAAGGGATAGTTCTCTCTTCACTTAGGCATCTAAATTACTTGTTTGGGGATTCTATAATTTGTAAGCACTGTAAGATTTTATATTTTTGAAATGACTCCCTATGCCTTGCCCCATGCTACTAGTGAGAAGCAAGGGCTCATCACCGAAGGCAAAGTATAGGTGAGTGAATTCCTTTTTGGTCTTTTTTTTTGTTTTGTTTTATTTTATTTTATTTTTTTGGAATATTTTGCAATGTTTTTATGCTTGTATGAGAATGACCCTCTACGCTTTGCCCCATGCCACTTGTAAGAGGCAAGGGTTTATCACCGAAGACAAGACGTAGACGAGTAAGGGCACCTTCCTCCATTCCCAGTCTCACACTACTAGTAAGAAGTGTGGGCTCAACACCAAAGACTATGAAGGACGAAAGATGTGACAATGAATTATTCATAAGTTATTGAATTGATGGATTTTTTTACAATAGTGCTTTGTATTTGGGAAGAAACATCTGCCCCCAATCTCAGCCCCACACGACTAGTAGGACGCGAGGGTTCAACACCGAAGACTGAGATGGACGACCAAACAAACTGGGTAACGAAGTTTAGAGCTTTGTTATGAAAGAGAGAATGTATTAGAAGGGGATATATTACCATCAGTAAGCTTCTAGGTATGACCATAGAGGAAAGCGACTGAAAGTGGAAGAAGTATGATGCTCACAAACTTAATAGGATTTATATTAGCACTTGTCTCATGATGATAAATATGAAGATGTGATTTTGATAATGAAAATGTCTGCCAATGGAAATGAATAAATTTGAATTATTTGGAGATAAGCAAGACAAAAGGAACAATGTACATGTTGTATCCTGGAATAGTGAACATCTCAAGGATAAAATTTCTTTAAATGAACTACATTCATTGGTTCATCAAGATCTTGACCATCTGCAGTGGCCAATTTATAGGCTCCAGAGCCAAATTTAGCTGTGATTACATAGGGTCCTAACCAATTAGGCTCAAATTTTCCTTGTTTTTCTCATTCTTTAGTGGTATTCTTTTGATTTTCTTTTAAAACAAGGTCACCAATTTCGAATTCTCTGGGTCTTACCTTTTTATGATAACTGCGTTGCAGTCGGTTTTGATAGACTTGAAGATGATTGAGAGCATTAAGTCATTTTTCATCGAGAAGCTCAAGCTCCTGAAGCCGTGACTGTCGGTATTCATCCTCATTAATTACATCTTTAAGGGAGATCCTCAAGGATGGGATTTCTATCTCAATAGGTAAAATGGCTTCACAACCATAAATAAGGGAAAATGGGGTGGCTCCGGTAGGCGTGCGGTAAGATGTACGGTAAGCCCAAAGAGCGGGGTAAATTTGAGTATGCCAATTTTGTCCATGGGTGTTGACAATCTTTTCCATGATGGATTTTAAGGTCTTATTGGTTGCTTTACTTGACCGTTGCCCTGAGGGTAGTATGGAGTGGACCATTTAAGTTTGATGTGAAAACGTTTGGCTAGGTCTTTTACATCTTGATTTTTAAATGATTTACCATTATCTGCAACCAGAGCGGATGGAATACCAAATCGACATATGAGATTATTGAAAATAAATTTTGATATTTGGCTACCGGTAACATAAGTGAGAGGCATAGCCTCTACCCATTCAATGAAGCAATCGGTAGCGGTAATGATGAACTTATGTCCATCGGAAGATGTTGGTCTGATTTTACCAATGAGGTCAAGTCCCCATTGAGAGAAGGGCCATGGTGTGGTTATCAATTGTAATGCCTAGGAAGGTGTGTGGATAAGATTTCCATGCTTTTGACATGCTTGACAATGTTTGACAAAATGACATGCGTCACTTTCCATGGTGGGCCAATAATATCCAACTCGCAGGATTTTCTTGGCTAAGGCGATACCATTCATGTGTGCTCCACAGATACTAGAATGGACTTCAGCTAAGACACTCGAGGATTCTTCCTGATTAAGACATCGGAGTAGGGTGCCATCATATCCTCGTTTATAAAGAGTTTATACTAAAATGGTGTAACGAGAAGCACGTTGTGCTAAAGCACGTTTATGCATTGGTTTCATGTCGGCAGGAAACGTTTTATCATGAATGTAGGTATAAATATTGTGGTACCAAGGGTTATTCGGACCCACAATCTCACATACCATAGTGTTTTCAGGAAGATCATAGGCAGACATTAAGAGATGTTCAACGAGAAAATGTGCCTGGGGTTGACTAGATGTGATTTCTAATAGGGACCCAATGGTTGCCATAGCATCGGCAGATTTATTATGAATTCAGGAATTTGATCAAAGCTAATTAATCGAAAATAGCTTCGAAGACTATCCACCATGCATTTATATGGGATAAGTTTTTCATCCTTGACCTGGTATTCATCAGTAACTTGCTTGATGATAAGTAAAGAATCACCAAATACAACTAATTCTGTAAGATTCCAAGATATAGCCAGTTTTAACCTGCGACGAGAGCTTCATATTCTGTGATATTGTTGGTACATGGGAATGCTAAGCGAAATGATTTGGGGATAACATGTCTGCTGGGTGTGATAAGCAAAATACCAGCCCCTGAGCCATGGAGATTACAAGATCCATCAAAAAATAGAGTCCAAGCTGGCGCGATGTCTATGTGTAGAATATCTTCATCAGGAAAAGAAAACTGAAGTGGTTCTATGCCAGGAAGGGGTGCCTCTGGCAAGTTGGTCGGCAAGGGCTTGTCCTTTAATTGATTTTTGCGGAACAAACTCGACATCGAATTCACTAAGTAATACAACCCAACTAGACATTCTTCTCGTGAGAATGGGTCTGGACAACAAATACTTGAGAGGATCAATTTTGGCAATCAACTTAGTTGTGTGATTGAGAAAGTAATGACGTAACTTATGGAATGTAAAGGCAACCGCTAAGCATACTTTTTCAATTTGGGAATAACGTATTTCATGCTCAATAAGTGTTCGACTAAGGTAATATACAGCCTATTCTTTTCCTTGATTGTTATGTTGTGCTAGTAGAGCTCCTATGGCATGTTCAGTGGTAGATGTATAAAGCAACATAGGTTTATCAAAGAATCGGTGACATAAGAACAGTGGACTAGAGAGGTATTCTTTTAACTTAGCAAAAGAATCTTGGCAATCGTGGTTCCAGTGAAAGTGTGCATCTTTCTTGAGTAACTGATTAAAGTGATGGCACTTGTCAGCCAACTGTGATATGAAACGCCGAATAGATTGTATCTTTCCCTGAAGACTGCGTAATTCTTTTAGGTTTTGAGGAGGAGGCATTTCCATAATGGCTTTGACTTTGGCAGGATCCACTTCTATGCCTCTTCATGAGACAATAAACCCTAATAATTTACCAGAGGTTACTCCAAACACACATTTCTTTGGGTTAAGATGAACCTTATACTCACGTAATCTATCGAAAATGCATCTCAACACACTTGGATGCCCTATTCGTGTTTTAGATTTTACTAATATATCATCAACATAATCTTCCATGATATCATGTAACATGTCATGGAAGATAACAGTCATTACTCGTTGATAGGTGGCACCAGCATTTTTCAATCCAAAAGGCATGACCTTATAACAGAAGGTGCCCCATGGTGTAGTAAATGTCATTTTATGTTGATCTCCTTTAGCAATACGTATTTGATTGTAACCAGAGAATCCATCCATTAAGGAGAGCATTTCATGGCCTGCCGTAGAATCAACAATCATGTCTATATTTGGCAAGGGAAAGTCATCTTTGGGACAAGCCTTGTTGATGTCACGGAAGTCTGTGCATATTCTGATGCCAGGAGTTTTCTTGGCGACAGGAACTATGTTAGATATCCATGCTGAATAATCAATAGGTTTGATGAAGTCAGCTTCCAAGAGTTTCTCGAGTTCGGCTTTAACAAGTAATGCAACTTGGGGATGCATTTTACGTAGTTTTTGCTTTACAGGTTTTGCATCTGGATGTACCACAAGATGGTGTACTACAAGAGATGGGTCCAGGCCTGGCATGTCCTTATATGTCCATGCAAATATATCTTGGAATTCAATAAGGAGTGTTGTGAATTCCATGCATTCTTGGTCAGACAGACTAATGCCAAGTTGTAAAATTTTTGGTTGTTCGGTGGTGCCAATGTTTATGTCTTTTGTTTCTTCTACAAGCATTTTAGATGTATCCTTTTCAGAGAATGATGCTAATGGTTGATGTAGGTCATCAGTGTCGGGTGTTTGTTGGAATTTTTTGACATGTTTATTGGATAGGGTGGCGGTGAGGTTTTGACTATGGGAAATCCTCTGTTTGCGCTTTTGATCCAAATTTTCTGATGGTGAAGGATCTGAATATTTTATCTCTTCGCCAAAATAGGCCGATTCATTTAGATTGATTTCAAATCCTTTTCTATGGTCTGAAGTAGGTATTTGGTCACGAGTTCCAAGGAATTCTTCGATGGCTTCATCATTTTGGAACATGTCCATGGCTGCATGATGTGGTTGGCCATGGTCTATGAGACTCGGATGTGTAGGCTCAAAATTGATGACATTAATAGAGAAATGTTCAAAGGCAAGATGTGTTTCAGCGAGGTCCTCAAAAAGACTACATGGAGACCTAATGTCATTATCAGAACTGGTGTCATCATTGTCACTCGAAATTATTATGGGAGTGACATCAAACACCTTGAAACCTAGACCATGTTTACCGTGATGTTGTGTGTAATTTATAGGGTCTAAACGACCTTGTTCATTTGGGCCGAGTCCTTTACCCTGCCATCGCATATTTTTCATTATTTGGTGAGCTTTGGTAAATTGAGGGGACTCATAACATGGAGCAAAGTCGTCATTATATAACCAAGATCCTGAAGAACTTGGAATATGTTCATTGTCAAGATGACCAAATGTTTTCCAAACTGACTGACCCATTTGGTAATTGGGATGGATTTTCAGATGTGGAGCGTTAGGTTTGCCATAGCTATGTGGGGATTTGGTGATATAAAAAGAGTCTACCATCTTTTGAAATTGATATTCACCGCATCCCGTGTCAATGATTTTAAATGTGTGAGATGGGGGACCAATAGGTACCTCATGTGGTGGGGAAGTTAGTTTGGTAGTCTTAAAAGATGAAGAGAATGGGTTATAAGAAGAAGGGGGTGGATTGAAGGATGAAGGTTGGCTATTCACAGGAGGAGGTATCTTAATAGAGGAGGTGTGGTTGGATGAAGAAGATTGGCTTGGTGAAGAAGAAGATGGTGTGGTGGAAGAATAATTGTTGCTGGAAGAAGCTTGATTAGTGGAAGAAGATGATTGATTAGTGGGAGGAGGACTGGTGGAAGGTGGTTGATGAGCGGATGATAATGGATTGGAAAATGTGTTTTGGTTATGAGATGATGGTTTTGGATTACTGTTAGGGAGTGTATCAGGATCAATGCGTGTTTCATTAGGGATTATACGAGGTGGAGCATATTTATCTGTTGATGGACAATAGTGATCATGTCGATACCGTCCTTCAAGGAATCTACAATACTCAAAAGGTTGGGGATCTGCATGTAATGTAAATTCCTTGTCCAAATGAGGAAACTCAATGCATTGGTGGAATTTTGATGGGACGGCTTTCATGGCATGAATCCATGGTCGACTCGACAAGAATGTTCTAGGTAACTTCTACATCTACCACATGACAGATCGTGTCTATGGTGATGGGTCCAAATTGGAGAGGCAACGTGATTGTGCCTTCAGACTTTCTTTCGCTATTATCATACCCATGAATGGTTATGATATTGTTTTGCAAATAATTTTTAGTGTAACCTAGACAACGTAAAAGTTTCATGGAACAAATATTTAATGCTGATCCATTTTCGATTAAGATGCGTGCTTGATTTTACGATGAGTTACATAACCCTCGACGTATAAAGAATGATTATTAGCGATATTGGGATTAAGCATGTCATCGGGACCAAAAGATAAAATAGGATTGGGGACTGTAAGATGTGCAATTAAAGCCTGAAATTGTTGTGAATTGATGTCCTTAGGGACACGAGCATTATTCAATGTTTGCATAAGGATGTGTTGTAGTGTGGGAGAAGAATTAAGTAGTTCCATGATTGAAATTTGTGCGGGAGTCTTCTCTAATTGTTTGACAATATTAAATGACGGTGTAGGTTGTGGAGAGGAATTGGCGGCGGAATTAGATGGTGGATTAGGAGGTGATGCCGGGGACGAAGTGGCAGATTTTTTTGTTGTAGGGACCCATATTTTTTTTTGTCTAGTGGTAATTGCACAGTCAGTTCTGATCTTTATAGTTGCCACTAAGTCTTGGTCATAATCTATGGTCGAGATGACTGAGTCAAACTCGACATTACTTGACGATTGACCCTTATCTTTTGAATTGTTATCATGATTAGGGAATGGATTTTTGAACATGTGAAGTTTTTCATTAGGTGTTTTTGTCTCAGAAGTATTTTCAACTTCTATGTCTCCATGTTCAATCAGGTCTTGGACGTAATGGCGGAGTTGCATGCATCTATCTGTGGAGTGCCCTTTTATGCGATGGTAATCACAATATTCATTGTCTTTATACCAATTTGGTTTGGGTTGTCCTTCTTCGAAGGGTTTGACAATGGGATATGTAATCATATTAGCATTTGCCAAATGACGAAAGACACTAGATAGACTTTCTCCAAGAGGAGTGAACTCTCTTCGTCGATCCCTAGAAGGAACTTCCTTTCTAGGGATAATGATGGGTTGTTTCGATTTTAATGTGTTGGTGGGATGGTTTTGGACATTTCGGACATGGCGAGAATCAGTAATGCCATCGTTGACGATATTTCGATTCCGATTAAAGAATTTAGATTTGTCCTGGTTCTGAGGAGTGTCTTGATAAGGTTGGTCTCTAAAGGGTGCTTTAAGTAAGCCCTTAGAAATGAGGGCTTTTTCAATTTGTGTCCCCTTTTCGATGACTTCTTCAAAACTATTCAGACAATGCATTTGCATGTGGAATGATAATTCGGCATTGAGATTAGGGACAAAAATGCTAACTAGTTGTCTCTCGGGTACTGAGCAGGGAAATCGGCTTGCAATTCCACGCCATCGTTGTAAAAAGGAAGCAAAATTTTCATTTGGCCTTTGCCTAGTGTTGCAGAGATCAAGCATGGTTATTTCTGAGTCTAGGTTATAAGAAAAATGTTTAACAAATTTCTCCGATAAATCTGCAAATGTCGTGACTGACCCTTTGGGTAGATGGAAAAACCAGTCTAAAGCTTGTCCTCCTAAACTTTGGGGGAATAATCGTAAAAGGTACGTGTCTCGATAGGAAACTTCCTGACATTGCATGTAAAATTCCTTGACATGTTCACGGGGGTCACCTTTGCTTTTGTATTTATCAAACTTAGGGATTTCAAAGGATGGTGGAAATGGTAATCGTGATATCTCTGTATCAAATGGATAAGGACACAATTCTTCAAAGTTGAATTGTTTCGATTGTTTTTGCAGTCCCTGAATGGTGTCTTTCATAAGTTTCCATTCTTGTGCAAATGGAGAAGTGGGTGATGGTTTATCAAACATGTCGTGAGTATTGGAATCTAGATTGAGGTCTTTTAATCTTTCAGCTCTAATCGTTGTTTCCTCAAGTTTCTTTGTTAAATCTTGGATTTTAGTGAATAATTCTTCGACCGAAGAACCATTTGGATTGTTTGGTATTTCATTGTGATAACTGGATTCACCATTGTCGATGAGTTTGTTTAAATTTTCGGTCCCGAAGTCAGGGGGTAGTTTTTCCCCATGGCTAGGATGCGTAACAGATATTCATTTTTGTTTTGTTCTATCACCTTATTGACTTGTTCTTGTTCTTCAGTGGTGAGTTCTGGTTGTGCGACTTCTTCGTCGTCATTTTCATGATTGTGACTACGAGTGAATACCATGATGACTTTGATTACTTTGGATTTATCGTGAATAAGCTTGTGATGACTGATAAGGAGAGTAACTCAAACAAGTTATCTCAATATGATGATGATGTAACTCGAGACGAGTTATTAGACGATTTGTTACACGTTGTGTAGATTTGACTTAAACAAGCTCTGGACTATTGACGGGGAGAGTAACCTGAATAGGTTAATCACGATATGGTTGTGAAAGGATTTGTGTTGGCTGTGATTTGGATAAATGCGATGGTGGACAGAATAATGAGTGAACTCAAACAAGTCACCCAATATTAGTTTGATATAGTTGGAAACAAGCTATGAAGGATGTTTTGACAATTGACAATATGGGGAGTGAATGCTAGTCACTCAATATCAGTTGGATATAGCCGAAGACAAGCTATGACAAATGTATTGTTGGATGAGGTAAGCTAATGAAATTGGTGTGATGGTTTGATCTGTGTTGTTGGATTGTTTGGATGTTTTCGCTTGGTATTGAATTGGTCGAGAACTGATTTTTTTGTGGAACACAACTAGGGTCTGAACTTTTACAATGAACACATTGATATCAGCCAAGTTTTATGATAAAATAATGCTAAACTATTGTGTTTTCAAACAAGCAGTCATGTGGATTCAATTGTTTTGGCTTATGAGGTAACTTCTTCAGGAATGATCATTGTTTCATGCAATCATACAAGTATGCTGTGAAATGGTGGATGCAGGCTCTTATTACTCCAAGAAGATGCATCCTCCAATATACCCTAGTCCTGATATACCTAATTTTGTATGGGGACAGAATTGGTACGGGGAACCCTTAGAGCACTGGAGGAGACTCACCAATTCTTACTTGCCTGTTTCGGAGTGAATCACCACGTCCAGAACAGGTTTTGTGAAAAGGTGGAAGGTGATGGAGGGATGAATGTGTATGGTGTCCTTATAACTCCCTGAAGATTTACAAGGACGATGCCCAAGCTTCGTTGTTATAGCTATTTAGGCGTGACTCACATGTCTTTGCCACGACAACATTACCTGTAAGTGAAGAGCAACGGTGAGGTAAATACCGAACGCTGTGATGAGACTAGGTCTCAAAGTGCAATGTAGATGCAAATGTTGTTGGTGCGTGGTAGTCAAGTCCACGTCACCGATGTAGCTTTGGTGGTGATGAAATCCACCTTGTCTACGTGCTAAAACAATATGATGAAGTGATTAAACGCATGGTTCTTTCCAATTTGAAATAAATCACTAGCAGAAAATAATTACGTACCTGAGCGTACTTTTTTTTTTTTTGGTTTCAGCAATTGTCTTTGAATGGTGGTATTTTTGCGGGATTTTTGTTGTTTTTATTTTTTTTTGTTTTTGACAATATTCCAGTAATGCGGTTCTACAGAAAACAAATTAGTAGTTATCCTGCAAATGAAATGTTAGAAAAGTGATCGTGGTTGTTTTTGATTTGCCAGATCGCTCAAAGGCGCAGGAAAAGAGCATACACAACCAATGACCAAACAAATATTAAGAATATGACAAAGGAAAATAATTATTAAAATGACAGTTGGAAAACAAAACTAGAGGATCCTGCAATGTTAGAACAAGAAACTAAAAAAATTGTGACCGTTTCTGATTTTCCAGATCGCTCGAAGGCGCAAGAAAAGAGCATACGCGGATACAATTGGAATAGTTTTTTTTTTAAATGTTAATAATTATTGCAATTAATCATGATTGCTAAATAGTGATAATGATTATTTTCACAAAAAAGAAAAACGATGAAAGAAGAGGGTGAAAACGTTACCTTGAAGTGTTGTCGTGGAAAAGTTAAATGTAAGGCAAAAAATTAAAAATAAAAATTATTTTCTAGAGCTCGAGTGGCCTCACGTTTCTGATTTCCAAGATCACTTTTGAAGTGCGAGGAAAGAGCATACGTGTGAGGATGTTTCGTGAAATAAATAAATAAATAAATAAATAAAACTATAATTTTGTTGTTTTTTTGTTAAAAAGATAGGTGTTAGAAGAAATGAAACCAAATTTTTTCTGTAAGTCTAAATCTAAAAATTATTTTTTCATTGCATATATCTTTTCAATACCTTTCCTGTTAAAAAAATGAAGTCATTCCGAGTTCGGGAGCAAAAGTTATGGCTTCCGGAAGATGGGCTACGAGAACGCTCTGAATGGAAATTTTGAACGTGAGAAAAACGTCCCAGGAGCTGGTTTTTTTAATTTTTGACTTCTGTACTTCACCTGAGAAGCTAAAATTTTGACAGCAAGGTTAAAAAATAACAATAATAAGAAAGAAAGAGTTAGATCATAAAATGATTGACTAAAATAAAAGAAAGAAAAAAATAAATAAATGATTAACTTCCTACAAAGCAGTTATTTTAGCAAAAGGAAATAAATAAATATATTTTCCGGATTGGTTGTCCCATGACACTAAGATGATAAACTAATGATTAGTGCTTGTGTTTCTATAGATTACGAGTGAATAGCAAAATCAGAACTACTAAACACCAAGCACCGAGGAGATCAAAGACAGGATGAGCTGCATAGTTTCATTGTTGCTATAACCTGTAGATACACCACAAGACACCACACAACAAAAACACTACCCAAAGCGTGAAGGTTAACCAAAGAAGACCAAAAGGAACAGAAAAGGAAATAATAATAAACAATAATAAACAAAGAACAGATAAAACCACTAATTGAGAAAGTAATGGTAACAGATCGAAAGTAACCGGGCGTGCCAGAATGTAAGCTAGGAAAAATACACTACTAACAAGGAAGTAAAATACCAATAATCATACCTCCTCCTTCGCGTTCCGTAGCAAACCTCAGAATGGGCTAGGAAACTTGGATTGAGCCCTGATTTTGTGATATGTAGGTGCTTTTCTTCAAGACGGAGCAAGACCTTCCTGCAACAACGATCCTCTTACTTTGCACTGGATGGGAAAAAGGATTATGAGACTATTTTGGCATTAGGACTAGGCAAAAGGATGTTCTTTGCTCAAAGGATGCAAGAACTTAGATATGGCATGAAAGCTTATTCTCCGTGTGTTTAGAGGGGAGGGGTAAGGTTGTATTTATAGCCTGGGGGAGTGATTAACTTAGATTAATTTAAGTAATCATGGTTTGAAAATGTGGGCAAGATTAAGTGAGTGGTTTGA
Source organism: Taxus wallichiana var. yunnanensis (assembly GCA_018340775.1). NCBI lineage: Eukaryota > Viridiplantae > Streptophyta > Pinopsida > Cupressales > Taxaceae > Taxus > Taxus wallichiana. Next base: position 456,868,172 of record CM031243.1, read on the forward strand.
AAATGTGTGCAAGATTAGGTGAGTGGGGGCCACGAAGAATGGGTGAGGATTTGAATTATATTTTTAATTCATAAGTGGAGGATTTTAGATGAGTGGGGACCACGAATGGTGGGTGAGAATTTTGAATTTAAATTTTTAATTCAATAGTGGAAAAACATGGAGAATAATGACATGTGGTGAGGATTAGATTATTTTTAGATTTTGAAATGGATAATTAATCAAATTATATTTGATTAATTCGAAGTGTATTTTTGTGGGAAATGAGGAAGGGGAATTAATTGATTTATGATAGATGTGAAATTGGGGTGTCTACGGGAGAAACCCATTCTGAATTCTCAACAACAAATATGAATCTGCGTCGAGCAACTTATCTATTTTTTTTTTATAGTCTTAGAAAAATTAGGATTCATTCTATATGGCATTTACTTTATGGGCTTAACACCATCTACCACTCAATAGAATGTTCTACCCAACTTACTTGATGGAGTTCCTTGTAATCGAAAGTGAATATGTGTATATACCTTTAAAATAGCTGGAGGTTGGATTCCTTCTTACTCTCCATCACAAAGCATCACCAATATTTATTTGTTGGAGACGATCAACAATTTATTCTTCAGATAATCTTATGGGTTCATGAGTCGGTGTGACTGGAAGGATATCCATGACCGAAACATCAACCTCACTTTCTTCATCTTTTGTGTCCACTTCACTGGTACTAGAGTAATCAGAGGATGTCCAATCATCAGTTTCATCACTTGAATCCATAGGTTACGCGCTTATGATCTTTGAGGGATCACGTTTATCTTCACCCTCTCTCTTCCATGTCTAAGTGTCATAAAGCCTTCATTCCAGTAGTTTCTTGCATGAACTCTCCTTAACCAAGGTCTTCCCAACAAAATTAGGTATGCAACAGATGCAGTTTTCATCACTCGAAAATCTACCACACATACACACCCATAACGAAGATATTGCCACATTTGAAACAACACCTTCTAGTTTAGTTTTTCCCTTATTTAATGACCTTAACATAAGTGTTGAGGGGTGATCAATTTTTAAACCCAACATATTCATTACAGACTCGGTCATTACATTAACTGCAACACCTCCATCAACTAAGACATCATGAATTTAAATACCATTACATAATACCTCAACTTGTGGAGCATAGGGATCCACCTCTACCTCCAAAATAGGGACCTCAACCTCCTTCCTTCGTCGAGAATTGAGTCCACTTCACAGCTCCCACCTCTTCTGAGAAGACATAGCCAAGAGTTGACCATATGTAATATTTGCAAGCCTTTTGGATAGATCTTCTAAGATGGAGTATGGTCCTTGTCCCTGTGAAATTAGAAAATCCTGCACACCCAACTTTCTTCTCCTATGTTTCTTACTAGTTTATCCTTTCATCTTCTTAGGATCATTTTCATCTTGGTTATCTTTTTCTTTCTTTCTTTTAGTTCTGAACACATATACTTCATTATTTATGCTCTTATCTACTACATCAAAAGAATTCATAGGTGTTTTTCCTTTATCATTATCTCTTGTACCAGGATGTAGAAGCTATATCTAAACATTTATACTTATAATGACCCTTTTTTATAACAACCATAACATACAACTTCAGAAATATTTCTTTTGGACCTCTATCTCCTTCCTAAGAACTAAATTATTTTCCTTGAAGAAGATTAATAGTTAATGGCCCATCTTCCTGAGAAAATCTTCATACTCGGTAGATGTACTAGGAGAAAGATTTGTGCTCACCGAGAGTGGTTGTGGATTATGGACCAAAGGTGTTGGTGTAGGATCTACTTTAACAACAATTTCTTTGGGCTTCTCTTCCATGCTTTCTTCTTGCCTTCTTGCAATCTCCTTTTCTTGTTCAATGGTAGCTAGGCGGTCATACTTCACTCATTGTCGATATCGGCTTGATTCCAAGAATGAAGTGCTTACGAGAGGAGATTATCCACGCCATTCATCAACCCATCCGCTAATCCTTCCTTCCGATCCGAGCATCGAGCTTCCTCCTTAGCTCTAGAACACCAAAGATGATAATCCCTTATCTTATCCTTCTCTCCTTGGGATAGCTTTGTGATATCAATCATGAGATCTACATATTTCGTTGTTCACAAAATTCTTCAAGAAAAATTTCGATTAATAAATCCCGTGAGTTTTTCACATTATCACCTAGTGTTTCAAACCACCTAAGGGTGAACCATCCAAAAAGGTAGGAAAAACTTCAGTCCATTGTTCCCTTCTTATAAGGCCATTACAAATACAAGATCGTTTAAACTCTTGAATGAAAGAGGAATCATCTTCATTAGATTGGGCTAAAAAAATAGGAATCTTCCCCATTTAAAAAAAAACCACGGTGAAATACCAACCCACAAGTACAATCAACAAGACTTATGTGCACATATAATTAGACTCACTACAATAGAAAATGACTTTACACCTTTCTACAAAGTAAAATAGGAATGACCATGGTAAACTATGGTAAAAATTGACTTACTACAAGGTAAAAAGGACTTTACTTTGGTAAACACTATTCATGGTAAAAGTGAAGTTCTTGTGGTAAATACTATTCATGGTAAAAATGACTTTACTATGGTAAATACTATTCACAACAAAAAGTGACTTTACCATGGTAACTACTATGCACAATAAAAACAAGGTTACCCTCCAAATGTTTTTTGACTAAGTGGGAATATCTCTCCGAAAAATCCACCAACGAGGAATGGTCCCTTAACGGAACCAAAATGTCATCCCCAATCCGGCACTATGATAATTATTTACCAGAACTCCTCGTCTATGATTATTTACTAATGCACAACTTTTAGTTTGGTGGATGGAATCTAGAAACACAACAAACATAACACAAAAATACCATAGACTATGATAAGAAGGAATGATGATATATCTGAAATATAAGTGTAAATTATAATATCAACATGAAATTGTTACAATCTCACCCATGAGGTACTTCAAGTGTTACTCTGACTTCACTTGCCTTCCAATAATAAATATGGGAGAAACTTCACAATTACACCTCTTAATGGCTTCTTTATCACACCTTCAAAATGATGGCTTCCTTTACACACTTACTCATACATATTTCTCACTACTTCCTTCTATGCTAAATAAGGGGGTGGCCTTTCTATTTATAGAACTTCCAATATTATCCATCTTATCTCTAAGATAGGATAAGAAATCTACCATGACGAATCATATTCCATACCTTAACTCTTATCTCAGTACATGTAAGCTTATCTTTTAAGATAAGATAAACCTTGTCATTTCACATGGGTTCCACATTTTTAGAATTTTTACAAATAAAATACAAAAATATTTATGACCTCACTCCTTGTCCTTATTATCAATATAATATTTCTAATTCCTAATCATGTAGACCCTACTTCTCTACTTACCCTAATTTTGACATTTTAACATTATCGGACCACTTACGACAAATATTCACTTTTTATCACAACATTCCTATTGTACTTTTGACTATTACCATATTATACATTATTGGCGGCATCGTATTTGCGGTGCCGTTATCTTCTATCGACACTACTACTAATTATACTTAACATCCTATTCCTAATACATACATTAATGAAATAGAAATTACAGAGGAAAATTTTAGTGTCGACAGTTCATTCTCTAATTCCATCTTATACAAGTAAATAGAACATGACAACTCTATTGAGATGGGAATTCTTGCCTCTCTTCCATAGAAAATATTGTATGCGATTAATTTCCAACTAATCTTTTAGGAGTCACTCTGTCAACCCAAAGTGTTGAATTTAACATCAACTGCTAAGCTATTTGGTTGTCCTTGAGTGTTCTTCTGATGATCCTCAAAAGATTCTTATTAGTACTTTTAGCTAATCCATTACCTTGTGGGTAATAATTAGATGATGTAATTAAATAAATTTCATGCTTGATAGCCCAATCTATTACCTTTGCACCAAGAAATGCTAAGGCATTATCTAAAATGATAGTTTTTAGAACATCAAATCTGTAAACTATACCTTCGTAAAAGGATAGAATTGAAGTTTTGTTAGATTCTTTTAAGGCTATCCCTTCTATCCAGCGTGTAAATAAATATTTCACAGTCAAGATCCACTGATATCCTTACGACTAAGGTTGATTTATCATGCCAATAAAGTTGAGACCCCACTGCATGAATCATTGATCCAATAAAATAGGTTACAGGGCAACGAAGCTAAACGTTCCTTTCCAACAAAGAAAGCACATTTCTTACACTTCATGATCCATTCGAAGCAGTCCTTGAATATGTTGGGCTAATAGTAACCAAATTTCATAATTTTAAGGTTATAGTACGTGCTAAAAAATGACCTCCTACATGTAATTCATGAAATTTGGATAATAGTTGCTGAATTGTATCATAATCAATACATCTAAGAAAAATTCCATTTATATCTCTTTTAAATAACATGCCATCAATGAAAACATAAGGTACAACTTGTAACTTGAAGTACCTTCATTTATTCTTTTCCATACCTTCCGGATAAGTATCATGTTGTAAGTAGTTAACCAAATCAATCATCCATCTTGATTCCTGAACTTCTTGACTAAGTTCGGGTTGCTGATTTTCTTGTTGTACCATGGTATTTGACTGCTCATACGAAACTTTAGCTTGTTGTTCTGGATCTCCTGATTCTGCAACCTGTTGTTTTTCCATATTAGAAATTAGATGCTCACACAAACCCTTTCCTCTAACTATTTTCCTAACATGGATTTCAACATCATATTCCATAACCTTTGTAATCCAACGATTCTCTCTTCTCATTCAGCTCTTTGTTTAACAAGAATGCTTTAACACTTGGATGAGAGACTAAGACATGTATCTTATTATTGGAAAACATGTACTTAAAGTTATTCAATCCTATAACTACTGAAAGTAATTCTTTCTCAAGAAAGGCTTACATTTTCTCGTAGTTATGAAAAATTTGTCCGAAGAAAGCAATTGGTTGTTCAGTGTTTTCATCATTAACCTAAGTTAATATAACTAAAATAGTTTCAGCTCCTGCAAGTGCATACATTGTAAAATATTTATCAAAATTTTGATTTGCAAGAGTAGGAGCTTATGAAATGGCTGACTTGATGGCCTCAAATCCTTTTCTCCCTTCGCTGGTCCAAGAGAAAGTCTTATATTTCTTTAACATGGTTGTTAATGGCTTGACTAACGCTACAAAATATGGAACAAATATTCTAACAAAGTTAATGTTTAGAAAACTTTGTAATGCTTTCTTATGATGAGGAAAGGATAGCATTGTGAAATAGCTTCAATTATGAAAGGATCAATAGCTAAACCTTGTTTAGAAATAATATGACCAAGCAATTTACCTTGATGTACTAAAAAAATGGACTTTTTGGGATTCAAAGATATTCCAAACTGTCTGCAAAGCTAAAAAGTCTACCTTAAATGCATTATATGTTCATCATAATTTTTTGAAAATATGGTGACATCATCTAAGTAAACCAATATGCATTTATTTAATAAGTTATGAAAAGCCATGTCCATTACATGTTGAAACATTGCACCGACATTTGAAAGTCCAAAAGGAATTCTTTTGTAAGCATAAGTACCCCACTTTGTGGTGAAGGTTATTTTATATCTATCTTATTCATGCACAAGGATCTAATTGTATCCACTGTAACCATCCAAAAGAGATAATCTGTCTGAACTAGAAATTGTTCTCAAAATATGATCCATATTGGGCAGCGAGATAATGATCTTCTAATGAATCTTTATTAAGTTCTCTAAAATCCACACACCTAATTTCTCCATTATTTTTTTGAACATGAACAATATTAACTACCCAACTTGAATTCTTAACTGAAAGATAATACCTGATTTGATTAGCTTAGATAACTCTTTTCTCATTAATGACTCAATATTTGTTTTTACTTACATTTTCTTTTGTCTAACTGGTTTGGAATTTGGTTGTAACTCTATTGTATGCTAAGTTAAAATTGAATCAAATCTTCTTAGATCTTGGTATTTCCAAGCAAAAACATCTCTGAATTCTTTACATAATTTGATAAATGACTGTTTTTCAGTTGAGGAACATACATTTCCAATAAATAGTTTCTTTTCATCATCCACCAAGATTTCTTTGTAGTTATCTACGTGGATTGAAATCTTACATTTGTCTTTTCTTAATTGATCATCATAACTTATATTATCTTCTAGTGTAAGCAATCATTGAGGCAACTTGTTTGTATTCAATCGAACAATATGGTCACCTTTAGAAAATTCAAATTCTTTCTCCAAAAACCTGCAGATATGTTCATCATCTTCAAAAACTTGCCAATTTTCTTCGTTATCATGTATTGAAGGTCTAATAATCAGATTTATATGTGGTTGTACTTTGCTATTTTCAATGTGTTCTAGTACATCAAGGGTAGCACCAACTGTTGTAAGTCTGTTTGCATGTTTATTTTCAACTCTTAGGAAAAATTCAATGTTAATAACATCGAAATCATCCATTAAGTGTTAAACTCTATGTTTGTAAGATTTTAGCAATAAATTCTTACACACATTAAAGTTTTTCACTTGATTAATAACTAACTCCAAATCACCAAAAACTTGTAAAGTATTGATACCTCTTTTTCTCGGCCCATTGCAAGCCATGAATTAACGCTTCATATTCAACTACATTACAAGTACAAGAAAATTGCAGGCTTAAAGATGAAAAGTAACTTTCATTTGAAGGGGAAGTAAGCATTAAACCTACACCTTGTCCTTTCTTATTTTTAGCTCCATTGAAGTGAAGCTTCCATATCCCTTCTGCTTGTTTTTATGTTTTGGACAAAGAGGAATTTGTGCATTTTCTTCATGCAAGCAATAAACACCAAACAAATCTTCTTCTACTTCTTTGAAAGGATCATAAACATGTTCTTCTTGAGTCTTTTCATCCATAAACATATTAGAAACATCATCTAGTGCAAAAACATGTGTTGTAACATCAAAATCAAATTGATCTAAAGCTACATAATTTGTTACAACATTTGAAGCATGAGGCTCAATATGAAATCTAGCGCAGGCTCTAAATTTATGGTAACCTTAGTTCCATATCTTATAGTAAAGAACAAAAATGACCAATATGAAGAAAATAACATCCTATTTTTGCTGTAAAATCTCATGATAAACACAACACAAAATAGGGAGGTAAATCTATAACAATCACATCTTATAAAATAGTAACATTAGGGAAGCATGTAAGGTTATCTCCAGATTTATGATAATAATATTAAGCTTGTGATGGTCGTACTCCCATCTAGCTACAACATGATTTTCTCTGTAGGTTCATATTGTAGGCCCAATTTTTCTATAATTTCTTTTGGTATAACTGTGCTACTTGCACCATGACAACCATGTAGTTATGAACTAAATGATCTCCAATAATCAAAGATAGATAAAATGGTGGTGGATTCTTGATATTGTGAGCATTTAATACCTTTTGAACCATCCATTTAACCTCTTTAATGTGGTCTTGCTCCATTTTTCCAAGGACCATGTCTACTTTCGAGCTTCCTTTTCTGTTGGTTTTAATGAAATTTACAACTTAGCAAGTTGATGAGAAAGTAACTCTTGTTGTCCTGGAATACTTAGAGCATCCCATAGTGAAATATTAATATTATGCTTCTTCATTACATCAAAAATGTTAAAATAAGAAACCGTTTTTGAAACAACTTCTACCATTTTAGCATAAGCTTTAGCAAAAACTGACTCTGCTTTAACAACTTTTGAAATCTGAGGTATGAAGAGTCTTCTGGGATCATGTTGTAATTGTTTTTGTTGGTCCTTTTGAGTTGAACTACTTGCTATTTTTTGAGGAACAACATAACTGTTAGCTATTTTTGACATGCACTTGTTGTTTTATCAAGATGGCGTAGGCGAACAGGTCTATTTGGTTGTTTTTCTCTTTCTTGAGCCTTTTCCTATGACCTAGTTGTGACTATGACAAAATATTCCTCTCAAAAGTTGACTACATTCTGTTATGTTGGTATTTAACTATGAGCTTCTTGCTTCCCACCCTCCATTTGAGGCATGAATAATGCTTCAAGTTGAGGTTGTGCAACAAGGCTTATATTCAGGAATGCATTTTGAAAATTGACAAATTAAATGAAGTTGATTACAAGGTTGACATCATTCTTCTAAAACCATGTTAACTAGAATGAGAGCACTAGATGTACTAGGGGATATTTAGTCAAATTGCCTTGGCTGATATGGTTGTCTATAATTTTGATTTTGCTGATAAGGCTACCTATTATGTTGATTTTGCTGATAAGGAGCTTGATAAGGCCTGCTACGATGAGCTAATTTATTTTCAATTGATGTTAATTTATTACCCATAGTCTATAGAGCCTTGAATACATCATCGATAAAGATAAAATAATAGTCTCTATAATGATAATGGGTTGTGGAATAGGTGAAAAATCTGCTATAAGAGGCATTAAAGGCCTTGGTGCCAATTTACTAGCTTGAATAAGGTTGTTTTCAGCCCTAATGGAAATATCATAAGATTTTGGTAGATTCTCTCCTCCCATAGACTGAATCATAGTTGAAATATCATTGTTTAAGGCTCTGAGATAGTATAGAAAAGCATGGTTAGCTTGAGGCTTAATGCCAGCTAGAATTCTTTCCCAAGTTCTAGCAAAACGGATATTGAAACTGGCCATAAATTCATGAGGGGATCTTTTAATTGTAGACAACTTCTCTATAAGGGATAAATGATCAGAATGATCTTGAAATTTCTTAAGTAATTTCTTTCCTAACTCATCCCAAGTTCTTATGCTCCCAATTTCTAAGGTTCTATACCATTATATTATGGACATAAAAAAGGGTAGCAACATATTTAATGTGCTCTGTGGGAGTAATCTAATTTTCACTAGTGAATGAAGGTAAAATTTTCATGGTAGCATTGGGAATATCATGATAAATTGGAATTACTAAAGGGTTGCCATTAGTAAACGTCACAAAATTCCTTGGTGGTTGAATAACCATTGGAATAATTGAGATTTGAACAAAAATATTAATACATGGTGAAGGAAGATTAGGAGGAGGGTTGTCAAAACCAGGCCTATTATAAGGTAAGGTATTACCAACTCTTCTTCTTATTGCAGAATTCAAAGGTAAAGAAATAAACTTAGAAGGAATTTCTCTTACCGATGATGTTGTAGTCACTTTAGGAATAGAACATGCTACAAAATTCATCTGAAATCATCCTTACGGAGTCACCAAATAAATATTTTGATCTTTAGAATAAATTGTTGCGTTTGTTAATCCAAAAGTGACTTTTCTTTCTGTAAATTTTTGTAATCTGCGTCCATATCTGATTCGTAGTCACATAGGGCATTCCAAATACTATTATCTCTCGAAATTACACCCTGTTGAGAGATGACTACAGGTGTTCTAAGCTTACTATGGGTATCTCACATTCGTAGATACAATGGAAACACCTCAGGTCTGTGGGTATACCTATTATTGAGGTGAGTCTTCAGTATCAAGGCTAGTTCCTTTTTAGTGTATCCTAAACTAATTTTTAGGGGTTTTAAGGGTAAAATGATGACTGTAACTGAATTGAAAATGGGGTGATACACCAAAATTGTTGAGGGATTTGACTAAGTACATGCACAATCAATTTGAGAATGAATTTTGGATGCACAAACCAATAGTTTTTAGCATAATATTAAGGCAAAACACTTGGTGTATTGAGGGAATGAGTCACAAAAATACAATAAGATAAATATGCACACTAATATTATGCATAAATTACTAAATTTTTAGCAAGGTAAGATGATTAATTAGGGAATTTGACATTCACAAGAATTAATGAGATATACACACCACTGCAAATAATTGGAAAGGTAGAAATCAGTTCTCATTCAAGGGGGAAAAACTAGCAAAATTTTCTTCAACACTCCTATGTCCAAAAACTCCTCATCTGTGCCTTCCAATTGGACATAATAAATAGCAATTTTATTCATTTATCCTATCATAAAAATAGGCTAAAATTTGTACTCCCCATGTATGCTAATTTTACCCCTTTATCATGAATAAATAAAGTGATAAAAATAGACATGCTAATACAATGAGGCATTAATAGCCTTGGTTACAAAAATACATTTCAGTCAAATTGCAATTGACTGATCTATTTTTAATAAAGTAGGATGAATAATTTGGCTAATAATATCCCTTGTTTGTTGTGTAAGTCTTCTCCAATGTGCATGTAATCTTTGTCTTCTAGTGCGTGATGTGACACTTATAATGTGATCCACTTGTAATGATAAAATTAGCACTCTTTAATTTTACCCCTTGGATGCACATGCAAAAATAACCTCCCTATGTGAGAAAAAATAATTCTCTTATTTGCAATACTTTAACAAAATACCCAACTCCATTGTGGGGACCACCTTTGATGTGCACATGTTCAAATTTTGTCTTTCCTTTGCTTTGTCTTCTAGTGGATGACATGAAAATATGCTCCTCTACAAGTAAAAATAATGCTTTGTCCCTTTCACTTAGTAAAATTCATTCAACTCTAATTCTCCCACTGTGGGGACCACTTGCAAAAATAAGGTGATTGGAAAAATTCTATTTTAGTCCCTTTCACTAGTCCATGTTACACCATGTTGTTAGGAAATAAGGGATAAAATATGTAGAATAATCCCTCACAGAATTGCAACAATAGAAACTAATATGCATAAAAATATTACAGATCTTAAATAAAAGTGTAGAATAAAATAACACAACACAAAGAGACAGTATTTAATGTGGTTCACCCAATTTGGGCTACATCCACCAAGAATCACTTGCTCAAATTTTATTACAAGCCACCACTCTCTCAATACAATACCCAGATCTGTTTGGAGCTATGCTTAACAAACTCTACAGAATTCACACCCGAATTCAAAACACATCTGTAATGTTACATGATCACTACCATAAGCACAAAACCATATAAATAGACATATGCTTAAGAATTTTTACAAAACCATGGGCCAAAACCGTCCCATAAACCTATGGGTCTAAATCCCACCCATATGAGAAAAGCACATTTCCCGGTATATCGGGCACGTTTTAAGGCCAAAAAAAAATTCTCGGGGGCCCCGGTGAGACAACTATGGAAAGTGTACAATACTCTTAGTGTACAGTCTTCAACACTTTCTCACATGAAAATAGGCTCCACAACCTAACAATCTCCCACTTGGAGACTAGTTTTCCTCTGAGCAAGCTTCTCAACCCTTCACTAGTTTCTGTGAAGACCAACCAAAGCTGAACATAGCTTCAGTTTTTCCCTTGTGACCACCTTGGTCATCATGTCTGCAGGATTATGACTGGTATGAATCTTCTCCAGCTTTAACTTCTCTTCCTCTAAAGTTGTCTTGATGAAATGGTACCTTAACTGTATATGCTTTGTCCTAGAGTGGAAAGCAGTGTTCTTAGCTAAGTGTATAACACTCATGTCACTATGTAAATTTCCTCCTTCTGCTTATGTCCCAACTCCTCAAGTAATTACTATAACCAAATCATTTCCTTGCTTTCCACTATGGCAACAACATACTTAGCCTCTATGGTATATAAAGCCACCAGCTTGTAGTTGTGAAATCCAACTTCTTGTTGTCCCACCCTCTACGTGTAAACATAACTGTCGTGCTCCTCCTGCTGTCTACATCTCCAGCCATATTAGAATCTACATAACCACACAAAATGGTGTTTGTTCCACTATAGCACAAAACTATCCCCATGGTCCCTCTCAAATACCAAAGGATCCACTTTATTGCACCGCCAGTGATCTCTACCTAGATCACTCTTAGATATACTCACCACTCCCACTACATGGCCAATATTAGGCATGGTGCACACCATGGCATACATTAAACTACCAACCGCTGATGAGTAAGGTACCTTAGACATCTAGTTTCTCTCATGTTCTGTCTTGGGACATTTTCCTTTGATAACTTGAAATGTCCTGCCAAAGGAGTCCCAACCGGTTTAGCATCATGTATATTAAACCTCTCTAAGACCTTCTTAATGTACTCTTCATGAGATAAATCCAACTTTCATTCTTTCCTATCCCGAGATATCCTCATACCAAGGATTTTTTTGGATGCCCCAAAATCCTTCATAGCAAAGGATTCACTTAGCTGCTTCTTGAATACTTTTATTTCTTGCATGTTTTTACCTACAACCAACATGTCATCCACATACAGACACAGGATAATATAACTGCCATCCTCAAATTTCTGTGTATACATGCAATGGTTAGAATGACATCTAATATAACCTTGCTCCATCATGAAGCTATCAAATTTCTTATACCATTGACGTGGAGCTTGATTCAAGCCATACAAGTTCTTATTCGGTTTACACACCATATTCTCTTTTCCTTTGACCTCATAGCCCTCTCGTTGCTGCATATATAGTTCCTCCTCCAAATCACCATGGAGAAATGAAGTCTTTACATCAATCTATTCTAAGTGAAAGTGTTCTACTGCAACTATTCCTTGAGTAGTTCTAATAGAAGTCATTTTTATTACAAGAGAAAAAATCTCATCAAAATCTATACCTTTTTTCCGTACAAACTCCTTGATCACCAACCGGGCCTTGTATCTTTTCTTTCCTCCTCCTTTGAATCGAACACCCACTTTTTCTTTAATGCTATTTTTCCTTCAGTAGCTTCATCAAATCTCATGTCTAGTTCTCCTTGAGAGTTTGATGCTCTATTCCATGGCTTGCTCCCACTTTTTCCTAGCATCTACCTGCATTGCTTAATCAAATCTCTCGGCTCTCCACTATAAGTGAGTAATAAATAATAAAGAGAAGTAGAAAAATGTTCGGGTTCTCTTCTTATCCTAGAATACCTCCTCAATTAGGAGTTTGGGGTTCTTGTTGAGGAGGTTCTGAATTGATTCATGTTTCACTTTTCCATCCGAAGATCCTTTACCACCGCATATTCTTTCTTGGATTCTTCCCTATTTTCTACTGCAATTCTTTGCACTTATACATAACTTTCTCATTAAAGACCACATCCCTAGATTGAATGATTTTCTTGTCCTTAATACTCCAACATTTATATTTAAAGTCATCACCACCATAACCAATGAAATTAGATTCTTTTTTATTTAACCTCTAGCTTGGCCATATCATCCTTGTCTATATGAACAAATACCTCACATCCAAAGACTCTAAGAAATGAATAATCAACATTCTTACCATACCAAGCCTCCTCAGCTATGCCTCCATCCAGGCACTTGAGGGTCCTCTGTTCATCAAGTACACAATCGTGTGCTCACTACTTTTTCCCAAAAATAAAGATGCATTCCTGCATGTAACCTCATGCTCCTAGCACATTCCATTATTGTTTTGTTCATCCTTTCTGACACCCCATTCTACTACGGAGTTCATGGAATTGTATTTTTCCTGTGGATTCCATTCTTAGAACAGTAATCATCAAATTCATTGTTGTAATACTCCCTTCCATTATCTGACCTGAGACATTTTAGCTTAATACCTATTTCACTCTCTACCAAGGCTTTCCATTTAACAAAAGTATAAAATACATCAGATTTTTTTCTAATACAAAAAACCCAAAATTTCCTTGTTGCATCATCATTAAAAGTAAAATTAATTACTTGAACCCCAAGAGATGATACACGAGAGCTTGCCCCCATACATCATAATGCACCAGCTCTAAATTACTCTCTTTCTTTATAGGTCCAACTTGAGAAACCTTACTCACTTTTGTTTCTCATATATGCGAGTCCTCACAAAACTCCAAACCTATTTCTATATATCAAGGTAATTCCTTCTTTATGATCTCCATGCCCTTATGGCTCATATGACCAAGCCTATAGTGCCACAATGTTGTATCTACTTATGAAGCCACAAGATTACAAACATTAGTGCTATAAGTGGTTAAATACAAGGTTCCAACCTTCTTACTTATTACAACCACAAGAGAACCCTTGGTAACCTTCCAAAAATCTGTTGTAAATATCACAGTAGAACCATCACTTCCCAACTTCCCTACCGATATAAAATTTTGTCTTAATGTAGGCACATGTCTGACATCCTTCAATAGCCAAGTATTCCCATTCTGCAGCTTAACCTAAATAGAACCTTTTCCAACTATGCTACAAGGCTCATCATCACCAAGAAAAACATGCCCAAAATATCCTTAAATGGAATCAACAAAATAATTTCTATTTGGAGTAGCATGGAAAGAAGTCCCCGAATCTAAAACACAAGATTCAATAATATTGTGCAAAGAAAGAATCAAAGCATTCTGACATACATTACCTGTTGCCACATTTTCCTCCTTATTTTCTTCCTATTGTTTCTTCTTGTCCCAAAGCTCCTAACAATCCTTCTTTGAATGCCCAAAATTTCCACAATGCCAGCATACTATCTTGCTTTTGGATTTTGACCTTACTTGATCCTTTGATTTTCCATAGCTTCCTCTATGCTTCTATCTCCCTTTATTTTCCATTGTCAAAGAATTCCCAAGTAGAAGATTCACTAGATATTTTCCTTCATATTTCCTCACTTAGAATCACTCCTACAACATCCTAAAACTTCAACTTTGAGTTAGCTAGAACCAAGTTACTTACCACTATTAACAGGCTATTCCAGCTCTCGGGTAAAGAGCACGAGAACTAATAAATCCCTAACTTCTCCATCAAATTCTATTGTAATAAAATCTAGCATATTTACAACTGTATTAAGATCATTTAGATGATCTACTACTTGAACCATTCTCGGACATCTTCATATTAAACAAATTTTTCATTAAAAGTATCTTATTAGAGGTAGGGATTGTTCATACAACTTCCTAATGCATCCATCGGTTCTTTTGTAGTCTTTCCTTTGAAAAATTAAATAATACCAAAGATGCAAGACACAGCTAGATTGTCCCAAGTGCCTTCCTATCCAGTAAATCCCATTCCACATCCATCATGTTCAAGGGTTTGTTCACCTTCTCAGATAGTGGAGTATAAAGATACTTCTGATAAAGGTAATCTTCCATCTGCATCTTCCAAAGAATGAAATTTTGCCCGTTGAACTTATCAACCCTAGATCTTTCATCATCTACCATAGCTCCCACTAAAGATAAAACTTTCCCTACAATTCAAAACTTTGGAAAACCAAACTAGGCTCTGATACCAATTGTTAGAAAATAAGGGATACAATATGCGGAATAATCCCACACAAAATCGCAAGCAGTGAGAAACTAATATGCGAGAAAATATTACTGATTTGAAATAAAAGTGCAGAATAAAATAACACAACACAAAGAGATAGTATTTAATGTGGTTCACCCAATTTGGGCTACACCCACCAATAATCACTTACTCAAATTTTATTACAAGCCACCACTCTCTCAATACAATACCCATATCTATTTGGAGCTATGATCTCTACCATATGCACAAAACTATATAAATAGATAACTACTTAAGAAGCTTTACAAAACCATGGGCCAAAACCATCCCATAAACCTATGGGTCAAAATCCCATCCATATGAGAAAATCATGTTTCTCGGCATAGCGGGCACGTTTTAAGGCCAATTTTTTTTCTCGAGGGCTGCACCCCCGAACCCCAGCGAGACAACTGTGGAAAGTGTAAAGTACTCTTAGTGTACAATCTTCAACACTTTCTCACATGAAAACAGGCTCTAAAACCTAACACATGCTGTTGACAACCTTCCATTCATTATTTTCCCTAACCATGGCATATAATATGATTAAAAATCATTAGATGTTCATTTAATTATTATCACCTTTGGTTTGCTTATACTCGACACTTTTTATTTGGACATGGCATGCATCATAGCTTTGACTAACAAAGGTGATTAATAGACTCCCTTTTCAATTATTTTCCATCTTTACCATGGTCT
Source organism: Taxus wallichiana var. yunnanensis (assembly GCA_018340775.1). Lineage (NCBI taxonomy): Eukaryota > Viridiplantae > Streptophyta > Pinopsida > Cupressales > Taxaceae > Taxus > Taxus wallichiana. The sequence continues at coordinate 456,884,108 of CM031243.1, forward strand.
TTGGTCCCTCCTTGATCATGTTATTTGATTTTCCAAGGCATAGACATAAGTTTCAAACCTTTATCAATAGTCAATGCAATGATTATATAACAAGGGTCCAATCCATGGTGACGATGACTTGACTTGACCCTTTGTGATATTTTTTCGGTGAAAATACAACCCTAATTAGGGTTTCATCATGATTTTCTACATCTTTACTCTCTAACCGTGGTAGATTTCGATGCAACTATGATCAAGGTTGGATTTTTTTGCTTGAAAATTGGTGAACGATTCTTGACCATCGATCTTGGTGCTAAATTGTTTTTATGTCGTTGATGTTATGAACTAGCAGATGGGTAGGTGAACTATGAATTTTATGTGAATCATTGATCTTGGTACTTATTGATTCTTGAATGTTGATCTCTTCACCATGGTTGAGTTTGGTTAATGTGGGTTGGTTGGGGAGCATGTTTATTTTCGTAACTTGAACTCTATCATTTCATTCACATTCCCATTTTGGAGGGCATATCCACAGAAAATTTTCTTGAGTTGTCATTGATGATTGATATAAAAGCTCGATTTTATTTTGCAAATTGATTTTAGGAGGCTTTTAACGTTATCATTTCATTATTTTTTAGCTTCTGAGCATTATTTCTCTCTATTTTTCCAAAAACTTTGATTTTTGTGTTGTTTTCTTCAGGTCTTATTATCTCATGCCACAATAACTTATTTATTCTAAGTTATCTCTAAGCTTTGTACTCATCTCTATTATAGCTGTCATAAATAAGGTAAGCTCGTAGTTTGCAATGGCCACCATTTGTTTTAATGAGGCTTCCATTTAGATATGGATCTGATCTTTCATTTTCTTGTTCGGCCTTTCATTTCTCATTCTTGTAACAATAACCATTATTGATGGATCCATTGGAACTCAAACTTTGTTGGGTAGCCATTTTTCCTTATTCGTCTTTTGAAACATTGACTTTTCTTCTATTCTCTGTAAGCCATTGTCAAATCTCTAAACTCTTATCACTATTGTAGGTTTTTTTAAGTTGGTTGCTTGAGCTTACTGTCGTAAACATATTTTTGTGCATTATTCTGATAAAAATTACTATAGAGTTGGGCATTCACTTGTTTTTCTTATAGTGTGCCCTTGTGAGCCTGAATCTGGTTCTGGGTGATTTTTATTTTGTGGCTTCTTTAATCTAGATGAGGGTTTGAACTTCGAACGAATTGAAGCAGTAAGTGATTCTTTACTCATCAAGTATCTCTACAAACCAAAAACCTTAAATGGTTGTGAAATTAAAAGCTATTTTTAATCATTCAAATTACCCACATATGATTTTGTCATGATCCTTTATGCCATTGACTACTATACAACTCAATTCGATATCATAATGGTGAATTTTTTTGTATTTTATCTATCTAAATTAACTCACCATTTTTGATGAATAACCTACTTATTTGAGCTTCTTTGCTTGCACCTTGCTCATTTCATTTTCATTGATCGATCAGCTCACTTGGAGCTTTGTGGGGGTGCTTTCATATTGAACCCTCTTGATTTATTTTGATCAAACATGTCACATTTTGGGTTGGTTAATTGTATGTTTATTGAATGTCGCCATGAATCTTCATTGGCTGAGGTTTTATTGTTGTCTTCCTTTGAGGTCCTTGCCATTGTAGAGTTTTACTTTATAGTAAGTTCAACCCGTTACATTATGAATATGGGTATGGTTCACTCTATTTTGATCGGCACTTTGTCATCTTGCAAGTTGTTCTGATTTTCTTGATTGTTATGAATAGGAGGATTTGCTTAATAATTTTCTTTTATTTAATAAAATATACATGTGGTCATGTGAATTTTTTTGTACATGCATGTCCTTAAAACAACACATTGGTATTGCTCATGAATGTTGTATCATGAAGCTTAATGGTTGTCTTTCTTCTTGATGATTGTAATCTGTATGATGCCTATTCATTGTTTTTCATGTTGGGATCTTGATAGGATCTGTGTTCTCATGCCACTATTGTTTTTCATTTGAACTATTAAAGACTCCATCTAATTTTTATCTTCTTGACCAGTTGACTATCCTTTCCTTCTTTAACCTCTGAAAATTGTATAGCTAAAAGTGCAACTTCACTGTGCACCTTAGATATATCATGCATTGAAAATCATGCTAATATTCTGATGATTTCATAGCTTGGAACTCTTTGTAAATAGATAATATTATTTTGAGAGCATGTTGATTGCATAAAATGAAACCATTGGGATTATATATCCAGAAGTTTGTTACTTGGATAATATAATTCGATCCTTTTACTATTGATGTTTTATGAGATATGGAAAATGTTCCTTTGGACCTTTGGAGGAGTTTTACTCTTGAAAAGTTGTAGGTATTCCATAAGTTCTTCATGGAATCATTTTCTGAGGAATCTACTTACTAAAATTTCGATGGAATTTGATTATCCCTTTTCAGTGTAGTTAGAAGATTCAAATTTAAATATTCTCATGAATGCGAGGGTTACTGACTTCTAACATCAATATTCTATAATTTAAAATGTATTTGAGGTATCCATTTACTTGAAATTTGATCTTCCATTGATATTCAATCATGTTGGAAATTGGGAATCCTTGCATAATATCTCTTTTTAAAAATGAAGACTGAAGCTTTGCACCATTTCTTGCATTAACAATTACTAATTTCCTTGAAATGATTCTTTTTAGCTCTCGACTTGATTATAAAAAATGGTAAATTTGAAAGCATTACATGTACCTGTGCTTTGTATTCTTTGAAATTTTCATCAAAATTTTCTTTTGCTATTGGCAATTCAATCTTTTCATAAATGGAAACTATTATCATGATCCAGGAATCTTTACATTTGTCATCTGAGTCTTCGCATAATTTTCTGAAAAACTATTATGAAACACTATTTTGGTGTTGAGCTTATCTACCTTGATTGCGAGGTCATTTTGATGGTCTAATTGAAATGGAATTTGTAGATGTAGATGTAGTTTTAAATGTAGATGCTATTGAGTGAGTTTCTGGAATTTCTTGACAACTAAAGCTTGTACTCTATAATTTCCACCTGAAATTCATAAGTTGTAGTGGTATTTCCTAAGTCTTCCACTTTGATAATTAGAGATGTATTTCTTATTGGATGACTGGATCTTAACTTTGTTTATGAACTTCCTTATGATAGTTGACTATTTCCAGATTGAGTCCTATTCTGTTCATCTCATGTATGATTTTTACCTTGTGTGTTGTGGCATATAGATTATGTGATTTCCTTGAGTTTAAAATTGAAGCTCATCCCTCCTCGAAAGTGTCCTGAATCTGGAAAATTACATCTTCACCACTTGGAAACTCTAGTTAGCTATCTTGTTGTTGTTTTTACTTTGTAAATAACTTATGACCTAGAATACTTGTACTCTTTTACATTGATCGTTGTGTAAGGCATGAATGAACTTTCCATTTCGTCCTTAAAATTTTTAATTGTTTACTTTACTTTCTTTACTTATAATTTAGTGTTTCAATGCCTTAAATCCCATAGATCATATCTTATTTGAGCAGTAATTGTAAGTTTTTATATTCACTCTGTACTTTATACTTTGTTGTAATTTGATGAAAAACTAATATTTTATGCTTGCATTTTCCTTTCTTCTTTAATAGCTCATAAATTTGTAGCATGTAGATTCCTTGAGCATGTATTTCATTTCTCTACTGAATCATTTTTGTAAAGGATTTTTTCTTTTTAATCATTGCCTATACTGTACACTTAAAGAAATAGTTAGAAAATATTTAGGCTTTTTGGCCTCTCTTATGTTCCATAGTTTTTTTTTCTCTTTATTTTCTGAAATGATTCTGGGAATCATATGTGTTGATGTAGAATACTGCTCTTACCAATCTTGTATATGTATGTGATTTACCTTATGCTTCTTCTTTTTTGAAATCCATCTGCATGTAGTTAGATAATACAAGGGTACAGATCAAACCATGAGCTCAAATTTGATTCCTTTCCTTTTCATTTTTTAGGTACATTTTGACTGCGTAGGAGATCTAGGTAAAATATGAAGCTGGAGTTGAAGTGAAGAAGACTAGAAGAGAACCCATGTAAATGGTGGTTTTCTTCTATACTCTTTTAATTTTAACTTCATGCATATGTACTTCTTTCTTCAGTAGTTATGAGTTACATCCCATGGCTAATGTGGGAAATATTGTACTTCTACATGAATAAATAGCATTTAATTTTTGTACTTGAGTTATATACTTCTTTCTACTTTCATCTTTATGACATGTATATTGATTATATAATGAAATAAAAACTCAAACACATAATTAAATGTATTTACATGCAGAAATAATGAGTTTTGAAATACCCTGTAACTTTAATAATGAACTATCTTTCTTGTAAACTACAAATATTTTTGTGGTTCCCAAATTTATCATTTGACATATCTTTGTGATTCCCGCCTTCATCAAGGAAATGCATTAGTCTTGAGAATTTTGTATTTCGTTGATAAACATGAACATGGAATGGAAGTCTATGTGAGTTGTTACATTTTGTAATAACATACATAAATGTAGATTACATGTAGTTAATCAATTGTTGTAGATAAAAACATAATAAAACAAGTAATGTGTTCCCTTAGTTAGGTATACTTCATCAATACTGTCCATCGTAACAAAGTTTTGAGTTTTCCATTTTTGCACAAGTGCAAAAACTATTAGCATTTACTTTTTTGAATTAGGGTCACGAAGGAATTCACATGGTTCTAATTTTGTAATATTTTGCAAATGAGTTGTGAGATTAATTAGTGACAATTTGTCCTATACATATGCTAAAGATAAGAGGTGTTCATTATACATGTCGGGATGGGTTGGAATAGGACGGAGAAAAGGTTGTTAACCAAAAAACAAAAAAAGCCAATGAGACCATGCATGCCTTTCATGGTGAATAAAAAAGGGGTATTAATTATACATGCCATCAAGTTAAGAAAATCCAACATTGGACCTTTTTACCCCTCCATGTGGATAAAAGAAACAAAACTTTTGAAGGCTAATAATACAAGGATGAGTAACAAGAAGTCAAATGCAGTTGACCGAGGAGGCATGTAAGTTCCAAGAGAGTTATTTTTGTGTTGTATTCATTGTGATTGCACTTTTTCAAGTGGTGTGAGTTGGCACATGTAAAGTTAGCTATAGAGTGATTTCCAAGTTAACTAGTCTTGGAGTGGCTATTTTGGAGGGGCTAGGTGAGGTCTTTTCCTATATATTATATGTTGTTGCAGGTATATGGGGGCTTATTTTTCTTACCGACTTATGCTACGAAATATTCTATCTACGCACCTTATGAATGATAAAATATTAATTGATTCAATTTCAAGCTTATTGATAGTGTGTTACATCATATTAAAAGCATGTTTCAGTTAATTAAATTATTCCTTTGCATGCTAATGATTTTATAGCACCTTCATTAATCAGGTCTGAATGTTTTACAAGTCACGTATGCGTGTATTAATGCCTGTGTGAGTGCAAATTAGTCACACCATAAATTACAGTGATATTCAATAGTCCTTTTTCCAGTCAATATGTGTGTTTAAATGCAAGTTTAAGTCCCACAAAAATTTGGTGCATCACCTTTTATCAAATTTCAGTTTTCTAATTCATTCCTAACCCTCAACCCAGTCATTTTTAGCAATTTTAGCTGATCCATCAAGGGAACCAACCCTCTTTATAGATTCTCCTTAGTTTTAGAAACCCACAACTCGAAGGAAGAGAGCCCATTGTATTGGACGAAGTCGAGTCGAGATAGCCCATCCGGCCACATAAGTGTACTTCGGACTAATAACACTAACACTACGAAGAGTGTGGTCATTATATTTATATTCATTATAGCATTTCCTTTGAGACTTCATTTACTTGACTAATTTTAGAACACCATGGCTTTTTATATTTCATTTATCATTAAAATACATAATTGATACATTCCAATGAATATAGTACATTTATAATTAAGTAAAGAGAGCTATACACATCCATGCAACAAACTAATTAGAGCTAAGTAAAGCTTGACTCCTGAAGAAAAAAAGTAATGGAACTCTTTGCTTGGTTCAATAATAGATGTCCAGTGAATGATGCCTAGTGACCACTAAGTTCAAAATATTTTGTCGATGTTGATCATAGTCTCCACTAAGCTTTAAATATTTTATTGTGGATGACCTTAGTGACCACTAGGAACATAAATTTGTATTCCTTCACCCCTCTATAGTGCATGTATTTCCACACTTTCCTCACTGCATTAATATTTTTCCTCTAAATGATGCCTAACGTTTGCTAATATTTAAATATTTTTTTGTAGTTGATCTTAGAATTCGATAGGAATATAAATTCATATGCATTGACCCCTCTATAGTGTATGTATTATAGCTCTTTAATCATTACATTAATAATCTACTTGGTAATGATTCCTAACAACCACTAGCCTCAAAATAATTTATTTTGGTTGACCCTCACCACCGATAGTATCATAACAATATATGTCTTGACTCCTAAAGAGTGCATATTTTTCAATAATTTTCTCATTGTATTAATAGTTTAACTAATAATGATTCCTAGTGACTACTAAGCTATAAATATTTCTTTGTAGCTCATCTTAGTGACCATTAGGACCAAAAGTACATATGTCTTGACACCTTGATAGTGCATGTATTGCCACATAAAGATCATTAAATTAATAGTTTTTATGTTAATATTGATTAGAAACTTCCAAGATCTAAATATTTCTTTGGGAAAGACAATTCCAAACAAGACAAATTTTATCTCTTCTCAATTTTTGATATTCTATAAAAGTAGAATTTTCCGTAGCCTTTTCAACAAAACCAATTTTTGCACTTTCGAAGTGAATTTTTCCATGATACCATATTATTTAACACATTTTAAGAAAAAATTCTCAATCCAAATTTTTTGGCATCATTTTTTCATTCAATATGATGATCCTTAAATGGTTTGTGAAATATGTCTATATTGTGCTTACAAGAAATGCAAAAACATATTAGTTGCATTTTTTTTGTAAGATAACTAAGAACTGTTTCCTAAAATACTTTACATGGAAATCAAATATTACTTGAAGCCAAAAAAATGGTTGTTGAAAAGGAGAAGGAAAATATTTTTTTTTCGAAAGAGTTCTTATTCATTCAAGTACTTTTGGAGACAATTAAACTAAATTTAATTTTAGGACCACTATTAGAAGGATTCTCTATACATTTCATTATAAACTTATTATTGAAATTACTTCGTCGAGTGGAAGCATATAGAAATTATGATATTTAATGATTAGGAGATTATACATAGGTTATCGTGTATGCATGTACCCATCGGTACTCCTCGGTAGTGCAAAGATTTATATTATTTTACTCATTGCAATAATATTTGTCCTTTTAATAAAGCGTAGATATGGCCAAGCTCTAAATAATCTATTGTAGTTAAACTTAGAGACCACTAGGATCAACACTACATATGTCTTGACCCCTCACCTGAAAGTAATAGTGCAATTTTCACATTTAAATAATATTTTTCCCCTGTGAATAATGCCTCGATATGACCAATCTCTAAATACTTCATTGTGGTTAAACTTAGAGACCGCTACGATCAGAACTACGTACATCTTGGAGCCTCAAGAGTGCATATATTGACATACTTTTATCATTGCATTAATATTTTACTTTGAGTGAAGCCTAGAAAACTCTAGGATCAAAACTATCTATATTTTGACCCCTCAGTGGTGCATGTACTTCCACACTTTTCTCAGTGCATTAATATTAGGTATGTGAATGATGCATAGTGATCACTAAGCTCTAAATATTTAGTTATGGCTGACCCTAGCGACCGCTAGGATAAAAAATAATTCATTTAGTTTGAAAGGATTTTTTAATCTAACCAAATATTTATAATAAGAGACATATGAATTTTGCCATAAATTCAAGTACGTCGTTTGTCTGATTAATTGTATTTGTTGATGATAAACGTAGTGTTCATGGACCTGAAATTTTTCAACATGGTAGGATACCCTAAAGTGTCTACCATAGATGCTTATTTATATTCCTATGAGGACACTAGATTAATTAGAGATATTGTGTTCGATTCTAGCTTCCTTACATCATGAATTTTAACATTACTCAGCTATTTTTTCCACAATACAAGATGAAAGTGTTGATGTAGATTTCGAAGACAAAAGGGTATGCCGAAAGATCAATCGCTAAGGTCCCAAGACATAAGGGAAATAAAAAGATCTGGTCTCCATTTAATTTCCACTAAACCAGAGGTGCTTCCATTTCCAGAATTGATCACTTCTTATCTAATTCTTTCCAAGTCCAAGGAGTGGACCTTATTTTCTAAATCATGGAAAAACATAATAGGTTTTTATGTTGGGCATGCATACAAACATTATTATAAACTTCTAGAGCCGGACACCCTATATAATACAAATATAGTCGAGTCTTGGATGGCCGTAAGGAGAATAAGAGTTCTTTTATAGAGTTGGGTCATTGACCCATTAGATAATATGGATGATTCTCATCTAGGCAATATCCTTATTAAAAGGTTTATACCAGGATTTAGTATTGGCATGGCCTTCATGAACAGGATATAAGGAAATTCTTCTATCTCTAAGGTCGATGTATCCTAGATCCCTTTACTTTCTTTTATTATTGATGAAGGAAAGATTCCCTCCTTAGGGAAAGTTATCAGTTTCAATTTATTGAGCCAAATAAAAAAATTGTTGACAATCAAATATCATTTTAAATGGCTTCCTATCTTTTCGATGTTGTCTATGGTGTTCTCACATGTTTGAATTTTTGTCAAAATTGGTGTCCTTTATTCCCTTTGAATCTAAATGAACTATATTAAGACTTGTATGCCTATCGGTTTAGATATCATATTCAATATATATGCACTTATTTGTATCCTTCTCTCTACCAACAATTACATGAAACAGTGACACCTAGAATATATCCTAACATCCTCACTTCCATAAGGAAAATGGGAGTTTTATTCTTTAATCCAGAATATACCATTATCATGATCAAGGGATCCTTACACCTCCTTTTAGTTTCCATTTTATGTGCCAAAATAATTAGTAGAACATGAGATTGCATATCATATATGAAACACTATAGATGGAAAATACAAAGAGAATAATCTTAAAACACATCAACCCTCCAAGACATTGTGGGATGCAGGAAATTTAATAGGTGGTGTAATTTGAAAGCTACATCAGACCATGGAAATTTATTCCATCTCCCTCAACCCCCTATGAGGCAATATGAAAAAACTAAAAGGGTTACCAAGCACCTTCGATGAGCTTAGAGGACATAAAAATATATCCTATGCACACATGCATGATGTCAATGATTGGGCATGGATTACCCAAACAAAATATATCCTTGTTAAGCATAATATGAAGGAGATTGAGGCAATTCCGCCTCGAAGATAAACTATTAAAAAGGAGGCTAAAAAGAGAAAGGCGGATTTGTATTCTAAACATTCATAAAATCCTTGTGATCCCTTTTGAATTCCATCATTTGAAACTCTATATGAGTTTCAAGAAGTCTTGCCCACACAAAACGAAGCTCTAAATTTGTTGGCATAAACCTTAACTTCTTCAGATGGAGAAGAGGATACTGTGCAAACTAAAATTTAAGCCAGCAGAGACCCAGTGTAACCCTCTCAATCTTCTCCCTTCATTTTACATTAAATGAGACAAGATTGGGTTGATAAATCTATAATTTCCCAAAATGAACAACCAGATTGAGAGGGACAAAAATATCCCTTAGTAAAGATTGAATTCAATCCAAGGATCAGAACCTTGAAAAGTCTAACCAAGAAGAAGATGTCAACATAGAAAGTCATTGTTTTACACAAAAATTCGAGAAGACCGAGTTCATTTTTACAAAGAAACGAAAATCCAAAAGCTCTCAAGTAGTGAAATATGAGGAAGATCTGAAATCCTTGATAAGAGATACAACTGAAGTAGCCATAGAACTAGTGAGAGGCATACATGCTAGAAATAAAGAGCTTGAAACTCAATTAAAGGCCACAGTTCTTGTTGGTATAGTTTTTGATGTAGAAGAGGCATTGCATGGCCTATACAATAATATAAATAAATTCATCAAGGAAAATGTGGAGGAACAAGAATACTTGAATAAGACTTAAAATATCATTAACACAACATGATTGTTGTAGAAAACATTAACATATATGGGGTAGGTCATTGAAGAAGGCATTTGTAAATACCCTTCAATTATGACCATGGACGATATTGGTATATGCCAGACATATGCTAATTATATGAAATAAGGACTAAGGGAATGGAATAAATAGGTGAGAAAACTATATTTCCAGTTTGATGACATTATTTCAATAGGAAATCATATTTTCTCAAAATCCTCGGTCGTGGAAGTATAACGGAAACCATGAATTTGTTTTTAATGAAGAGTTGGCTACATCGCTTAAGAAATTCTTGTTGATTTTGAAAGGATAATAATAGTGGAAAGCAAAGGAGAAAATTCACATGTCATTGATATTGTCTCTGAAACCAAGTAAAAATATAGAAAATAGAGACTGTGAAGGAAATCACAAAAAGAAAATGTTAATGAACATGTTTTACTTAAGAGGTTAGTGTACTATTCGAAACCCAATGGTGTACATATGGAAGATAAGTAGAGTTTCCAATATTTACAAATAATTTTTTTAGGTGGAAATAAAGTAAGATGATATAAAAGGTCTCACACGAGAAAAAAAAACTCAAGAAGAAACTTTTCATTGTGACTCGATCAACAACAACCCATAATTAAGGAAGAACCGTAGTAAATCGTAAATTTTAGTTTGTGTATATATTCAAATAGATTAATATTTATAATTAATCGAATGTTTTGTATATATTCTAAAAAATATATTTATCTAAACTTGCACTTGTAGTTGGAAATGATAAGCTCTAAATATGTGGTTGTGGCATAAACTAGTGCAAACTAGGCTCAAATATTCGTAAATGACAAGCAATCAATAAGCTCCAAATATGTTATTGTGGTATAAACTAGGGGCTGCTAAGCTTGCAATATCTTACTTTTTTTGGTTAAATCCTAGTAATATACAATCTCCAAATAATATGTTGCAACATAACCTAGCGCACGCAAATATAAAAATATCATTCTTTAACTTGTTAAATTCTAGTGACACCTAAGATCAAAATATTATATTATGGAAGTACCTAGATGTCAAGTAGCTCAAAATATGATAATTTGATTTATTAAATCATACCTCTGATAACCTCCAAATATTATGATTTATCATATCGTAGCTGTTACTAGGATCCTAGAATCTTAATTTAGTGTGTTGAATCTTGATTACCACTATGTTCCAAATATTATGCGTTAAATCCTAATAAACACTAATATTAAATTATTATATAGTCACATAAACTAGCATCCGCGAATATCAAATTAATTTCCTTTAAATTATTAAATCATGTTGTAACATTTTCTAGAAATATTATTTTGTGGTAGTACATAGTGGCCACTAATTTTGTACTACCTTAATTTAATTTGTGAAATCCTAGCGACCACTAAGCTCCAAAAAATATGTTGTGACAATACCTAGTAGATGCTAATCTTGAAATATCTTACTTTATTTTGTTAAATATTAGCTAGCGCTATGCTCCAAATGTTATGTTGTGGTAGTGTCTTAGCGGCCTCAAAGTTAAAATATTTGTAACTACCTAGCGATCGTTAAGCTACAAATATGTTATTGTGACTTAACCTAGTAGCCATTAAGCTTGGAATATATTACTAGTTTTTCTTAAATCCTAATGACAATGATATCCATATAATATGTTGTAGCATAACCTAGCGAGATGATAAGATAAAAATATCATTCCTTAATTTGTTAAATGCTAGCAACCCTAATGTTTGAGATATTATTTTGTGGTAGTGCATAGTGATTGTAAGCTCCAAATAATATGTTGTGGCATATCCGAGTGGCCGCTAAGATCATAATATTTTAATATATTTTTTAAATCATAACCACCACATGGCTCCAAATATTATTCTATGGCATTGCGTAGTAGCCGCTAAGCTCAAAAGTATTAGTTCAAATTCTTAAATCGAAAGTGTAAATTCAAGTAATGTATAGAGATCTTGTTTTCATAAAACAAAATTGTCTTTCTTATTTTACGAAGGATTTAACTGGAAACCGCTAAGCTCTAAACATCAATCTTGATGGATTATACAATTTTAAATAGATTTTTATTATCTCTAATATTTTAACTTTTTTTTTCTTGATAGATAATTATAACCTAGCAGTAGATAAACTACACAAATTTTTCATGATTGATTGTATTCCGATAGGAGAAATCAAATTGAAAATCTATAAATGATAACAAATAAATATGGATTTTCCATTTAGATACATAGAAATACATGTAGAATCATGAATTAATATGTATACCAACACTCTATCTTTCCCAAATAATCCCTAGAATATTAAAAATTATTTTAAAAAGAATTTTAATAACTATGGTTTCATTATTAATTTGAAATAAATTTCGGTTTCACAAATTGGTGGTCGAAATAAAGATTTATATCATCATGACTACAAAGCTAATTGATTTTTTGTCACGGCTTAGCAGGTGGAGAAGGAGATATAAATTTAAATATAAAGTGATTAAAAATTTTATTTGATAATATTTACGTGTATATATAATATGTTTACCTTCCATTGTACAAATTTTTTAAATACAATTTGTTGGTGCTCAGATTTGTCTCACCCCATTTTCCATTATTTTTCCTCTGTTTGCATGTTCTAAAACATTTTCTCTTGATGTGGGTGTTCTGAAAGTTTCTACTTCCATTTGAATGCCTCGAATTGTTTGTAGAATCCATTGTCATGTCCCTCCTTGAAGAAGTCTCCGTGTTTGCCTGTTTTACCCTAATTTCTTCAAAATTCATGAGCTTTACCATTTTCCTATTTTTCCTCGATCATGGAAGCTTGAGAATGGTTAATTTATATTTGTATGCCTTTGAAAATCCAAATCCATGGTCAAAATATGCTCGAGAACCATGATTCACTTGTGTTTTGTTTCAAAAAAATTCATCCTTAGCGAAAAATTGGGTTCTGGGCATAAATGGTGAATTTTTGTGTTTTTGACATGATCCGGCGGGTGTATTTTTCCTATCAAAGTTATTCCTCAGTATTTAGCGGTCACGTGGCTTATTTTGGTTGGTCAAGGGATGGTGGGTAAATGCTTTAACTTATCAATTTTTTTCTTTTTTGGCAAAAAGGCAAATTTGGTCTCGTGGCTCCGCTCAAATTTGATTGGTTCTTTTGGTGCTTACATGGCTTCTTCTAATTGGATGGGGCATGGTGGGTTTGTTTTTAACTTTTTATTTTTCCTAGTTTCAAAAAAAAAATTGAACCCGACCCACGGCCCTGCCAGGATTTGGTTAAAGCAACTTTTAAGTGCCAGGAAAAAGTCTTACTTTGACCCCGCAGGAGGACACGTGGCAAAGCTAATGGTAGAGATGCGGGCATTTAGAGGTAAATTGGATATTTTTCCCTTTTAGAAAAATGGAGAAAAATTCTAAAATGGAAGTGTGCCCCCACCAAATCAGTCTGGAAGCCTTAAGGTTCTTAGAGTTGCACAAAGAGGACACGTGGAAGTTTTCAATGCTTTGCCCAGGACTTAGACAAATTTTTATGTAGCTGGTACAGTTTTGTGGAACAAGGACACGTGGTGAGCCCACGCTCATTTAGGATCTCCGCTTTGGGTCTCTATGTTGAAATTGCGCCATGAAGACATGTGGAGGCTTCCGTCGGGGCTTCCCATACTTAGTCTTTTTCAAAAGGTTTTGAGGGGCCTGGGACACGTGGAGGGACCACACATGTTTGAGGACTGGCCCTTGAATTTCATTTTAAAGAAGCACCAGGAGGACACTTGGAGGCCTCCGCTCACTTTGCATTTTTCTTGGAATTTTCAATGACCAAAGGAGATTTCCTCGACCCTGACACATGGCGCCTTCCGCTGAGCTTTAAGCCTTCAAACAAATTTTGTCGGGCCAGGACACGTGGTGAGCCCGTGCTCATTCAAGATCTCAAATTTTGGGGACCATCTCAAGATGTACCATTGTGACACGTGGCAGTTTGAAAAGTCAAAGGGGCGAGGAAGTGGACCATCGAGAGTAACTTGGATTTTTACCTCTTGTTATCAAAAGGATTAAAACATCAAAATAACCTACAAATCGACAGAAAATAGTCAAAAAATTTCCCCAGTCAATGGCGGAGGTGCGGACCTTCGAGGAAAATTGGAAAAATTTCCTTTTATGGAAAAAGGGGAGTTAAAAGTGAAAAAGGAAGCATGGTTCCGTTGGGACCCACATCGGGACACATGTCAAGCTCATTTCTCAAGGGCGGAGCTACGGGGAAAATTTGGAAAATTTTCCCTTTTCCAAAAAGGAGGTGAAATAGTAGAATTTGGTTGTGGTTCCTTTGGGACCCACCTTAGGACATGTGTCAGGATCATTCGTCAAGGGAGGAGTTGTGGGGAAAATGTGAAAATTTTACATTTTTCCAAAATTTGTAAAAGGAAAAAAGGAACCTACAGGACCGATCTAATTTAGATCTCCCATGTGGATGGTCCAGATTCAAAATAGAAATCAATGGAAGTTATGCCTCTGTATCTGATTTTTCCACCATTTTCACTCTAGAGCTTCTAGGGATGCGTATTCTTGTGGTTTTTTTAATAGTTTTCTAGAGTCTCCTGCACACCAAATGAGGAAGAACATTAATCTAAAGGCCTGGTTTGGTAGGGAAGGTCTATAAATGCACCTCACCATTAAATATACAACTTTGTTGTCAAATTTGACCCTATTTTTCTTTCCTTTACACGTGAAATACTGTTGATATCTTGGTTGGGTGAGGGAAATTTGGGGATGTCTTTTACCATTAAGATGAAATCGACCTCTGGGCTCGACTTGATTTTCAATTTTTCTCCCAGACACGCAAAGAACCAAATTGGACAGATTAGGGGCAAAAGTTGTTGGCGGCGAGAGGAAAAAGTGATTTACGAGAATAAGGAGTTGAATGTGGGAGATGTTTGAAGAAATCTGCCTCCAGAACACCTAACAAATTTTTATACATTTGATTATGGGAATCACGATTGAGATCATGGGGAGCACTGATACACTTAATGTCTCTGGTTTTGGGGAAAAGGCTCTGTTGTAAAATGTTATAAATAGGAATGTTTTTTCCGTGAAAAGGGTTTAAGGTTGGAGGTTGGAATGTTAGAGTGTTAGGATTCAGAATTGATTTTCTAAGAGAAAAGCTTGATAGAGCCCATCTTTCTAAGAGACTATTTGAGAAACCTGTATATCTCTTTTGTGTTAAACTTGATTATGTCAAGGTGGTTGCGAGTGTACAACCATTGACAAGTTCTGAGATTGTTCTAGAAACTTTCCCCTGCTGATAAGTTTAATCAAATTTGAGTTATTCTATGTTGACTCTGAGCAATTAGTGTCTGCTTTGTTTTAGAATGCCTGCAAATAGTTCTATTTGTTCCTATTGTAATCTTATACTAGAATTTTTGTGAAATCAAATAGGATGCTTTCCCTATGACAGTTTAATGGTATTTATAATTTCATTTCAAGAAGAGCCTTCATCTTGGATGAGATAAATAAATTTAAAATCAATTCACTATCATTTTTTGATAAAGCTTATCTGTAAGTCTTCGGGTGTACCTTAGGTGTGTTTAATCAGGAACTATAGTGTTTAATTGAGTTTTCCAATTCAAGCCTTCATATTAGAGTCTTAAAGATTATGTGAAAATGTGCTGATTTGGGCCTCCATTGAAGCACACCTTCTGGTTGAAGGAACATCTTGACTATTTTGAAGCTTTCTATTGTGAAGTTGCTCATTATTGTAAATTCCCTCCAAATATCTAGTATAATCAACTTTATCCTGCTTCACCTCCCACAAAAAATTCACTTAAAAACAACCAATCATACCCATACTACCCTTGTTTGTCATGTGTGTATACAAACACATTTTTTTACTACCAAAACATGTAGAAACAATCAGGTTTTCATTGTCTTTAGTGGCCTAAACCTTGCTTAGAAAATATCTCCATTATCTAGAGTGACAACTCGTGAGAGTTAGGTTTTGTTGCATTGATCATATTTTCTTCAAGGTTTTCTTAATAACTTCACAAGGAAGGATATCTCCATCTCCTCCACAAACAACAAGCTACAAAAGGGTCCTCTCACCCTGGTTGAAAGGCACAACCATAAAGTAGTGAGGATAGGTAAAATCCTCTTGAGGGTGCTACCCATTTCTCCACATCTGAGTGACAAAGAGCAAGCTGCATTCCATCCCCAGCTACAAAAGGACACACTACATGCTCTGCTTGTCTCTAAGATTCATGTCAAACCTGTGATGATGCTCAGCTTCTGAGGGAGAATCAATTTGGGTACCAACATAATTAAAAAATTAATATGATTTTCTAGTTTTAAATATTTTATCAACCTCAAATATCTTCCAATAAAGTCAACGCAGTAACCATAAAAAATTTATAATGAAATTATTACCCAGGGTTATTTCTATCATCGGAAAAAAAAATCGAGACAAGGTAGTCGTAAGGAATATATATACAAAATACTTTGGGTCTCACAAACCATTACAATTTTAAAAACTAGTGACTATGTGACATGCCATCATTATCAGGAAACAATAATCCCAATAATGAGAAAAAAATAGGTAAAAAAATATCTAGAGGGAAACATAGAAGTGCGGATACGTGAAAGAGTTAAAATGAAAGGAAAACTAGAACTAAAAAGGGATTATATTTTCTTTTGTAAGGGCACAAAAGAAACTTTTGTTTCATGAAGAACAAGCAATTTTGACAAGATGATCAAAAGTAATTGATAATCAAAGCTAGATCTGTAGAGTGCGTTTGGGTAGAGAAAAGAAGGGTTGGACTAGCGTGAAAAAGAAAGGAACTAGTCGAAGATAGAAGGACTAAACAAGCCCACAATCAAAAATGGTGTAAATTTACTATAATATATGTTTTTTGATAAATAGATGATTTAGATAATAGATTATTTCATGATTCATGATTTCATTCAAACCTCCATCTCCTGCATCAAACAAAATATATGCAAGATTCTATCTGTAACCCCATTTCCTTCCCCCTTTTTCTGCCTTCTTTGTGTGTTTCCTTTACAAGTTTTCTCTGTAAATGAGATTATAATTACCGCCTCATTATTCCCGTATGAAAACGGTCGGGATTCTTGGACTCATCGCTGCAATCTAAGGCCTTCTTTTATTGATTTTCGATTTCACAAGATGCTTTTCTACAAGACCAAAAAAATAGAAACACCCAAAAATAGTTCTCCATGGTATTTACTAATTTTTTGGCACATTCCACGTTAGAAATTTTGAAAATATTAAAACTGCAGGATATGAAAATTTAAAAATTTTACTTTCCCCAAGATTAAGAAAAAAGTGTGGGAATTTGAGAGTATATTCAATTTTCAAATACTCTAAAATGTGGGGGAATTCAAAATTAAAGTTTTGAATACACCACTCATTAAGAAAAGGTGTGGGATATCCACAAATTAAATAATATTGAAAACAATGCCTTTTGTTATTGTCTATAGTATAACATAGTTAAAACGTAGTAAAACCTATAATATTATAAGAAAATAGAAGAAATAAATTGTATAAATGTACACGCACATTTATTTTTATTTTCTTTTATCAAAATCAATCTCGACAATTTTAGATGTAGTGCGCTAATGAAATATAATTCTCTAATTAAACTGTGTCACATGGCAAGTTTTAACGTGATAGTTAGAAAACAATATAATTTACACATTTATTATGAAATTTATATATAAATAAACTTGTATAAAATATTTTAAACCTATATGAATCCATGATATTATTATATAAATAGTACCCACTAAAATGATGACATGTGGCATGAAAATTATAAAATCTCAAAAGTTTTTTTTTGTATTTTATTAATGAAAAATAGTAACACTTTAAAGTTGTAAAGATAGTGTTTACAATTAAAAGAGGTATTTGTATGAGCCTAGCGGCCCCTACGCTATATCTTGATTTTTTATTTTATCGTTATTTCAAAATTAAGAAACTTTTGAGTCTAACAGCCTCTATGTCATTTCTTTAAATAAATATAGAATCTTAGTGCTTTCTAAGGATTTTCTTTGATACGAAACAATTTGAATTATATGTTACAATGATATATCCTATGAAAACTACATATGGACCAATGCCTCTTTGGGGTATGTAGTGTAGCACTAGGCTCACTGAAGTTTATTCCAGCCAATATTATACAATTATAATCACTTTGAAATTTAAATCTTGATTCAATTCTTGAAAGATAATGTTAAAAATAGAAAGAGGTGTTGGTATTAGCACTGGCAACCATAGCTGACCTATATCATGATTTGTTATTCTATCTCTATTTCCAAATCAAGAAACTATTGAGCCTAATGGCCACTTTGGAATTCCTTTCACTTACTAATGAAGCTTATCACTCACTAAGAATTTCATTTGATACAAATGAATGTGAATTATAATTTACAAAGATATATCTTAGGAGAAATAAATAAGGCTTGATCCCTCTTGATGGAATGTAGTACAACAATTGGTGCCGCCATGTAAAGCAAATCTAGTTTGATATAATTATATTCATTGAAATTTACAAGAAATTCAAAGTTGAGCAGGATAGAATTCTGATGAAAAGAGGTAATGATAGGAGCCTATCATCCTCTAAGATAGACCATGAATTTTTTATTATATATATATATATATATATATATATATATATATATATATTCAAATTAAGAAACTATTGAGCCTAGTGGCGGCTATGTTATTCCTTTAAATTAATAATAGAGCCTGAGCGGTTCTTAAGAATTTTATTTGATACGAAGGGATGTGAATTATAATTTACAAATATATATCTTAGGAGAAATAAATTATTCTTGATCCCTCCTAATCGAATGTTGTGTAACAATTCGGCCCTCTAGATAGTCCATCCAATAAGGGACAATTAAAATCAATCAAAATAGTATCGATCCAAAGTTTTACAAATAGTGATTATAATGACAACGAGTAATGATAGGATCTAGAAAATTCTAAGATAGACCATGACTTTTTATTCTATATCTATTTTGAAATTAAGAAACTATCGAGCCTAGTATCCACTACGTTATTCATTTCAATTAGTAATGGAGTTTAGCGAACGTTAAGCATTTTCCTTGGTAAGAATGGATGTGAAGTATAATTTATAAAGATATATCTTACGAGAAATATATAAGTCTTGATCCTTCTTAGTGGAAAGAAGTGTAGCAATTGACTCCACGGAAAAGTCCATCTAGTTTAATACAATTATAATATTTGAAAATTACAATCAATCTAAAGTTGTAAAGATAGTGATTCTGATGACAAGAGGTAATGATATGATCCTCGCGGCCAATAAGCTAGACCATGAATTGTTATTCTATAGCTAATGTCAAATTAAAAAATTGTTGAGCCTAGGGGCTGCTATGTTAGTCCTTTGAATTAATAATGGAGCTTAGTGGTAGTTAAGCATTTTATTTGATGCAAATAGATGCAAATTATAATTTACAAAGATATATCATAGGAATAGTAAATAATTCTCATAGGACTAGAAATTTGGTCCACCTAGTATAGTTCAACCAATACGATACAATTGCAATCAATGAAAAATAGTATCGATCCAAACATGTAAAGATATTTTTACAATTATAAGAGGTAATGGTAGAAACACGATAGCCACTAGGATAGACCTTGATTTTTATTCTATCACTATTTTTAAATCAAGAAAATGTTGAGCCTAGAGGCCATAATGTCGATCCTTTCGATTAGTAATGTAGGTTAGCGATCGTTAAGAATTTTATTTGATACGAACAGATGTGAATTATAATTTACAAAGATATATCTTAGGATAAATAAATAAGTCTTGATCCCTCTCGATGGAATGTAGTATAGTAATTGGGTCCATTTGGGATAGTCCATCCAATACGATATAATTACAATCAATGAAAAATAGTATCGATCCAGAATTGTATAGATAGTATTTACGATGATAAGAGGTAATGGTAAGAAAGGGGTGGCCCCTAATAAAATCCATGCTTTGTTATATTATCACTATTTTCAAATTAAGAAATAGTTGAGCCTAGCCACCACTATTTCATTCCTTACAATAAGTAATACAACATAGCGGTCTCTAAGCCTTTTATAAAATAATAACTTATGTGAATTATACGTCAAAAGGAACACATATTATGAGAAATAAGTATGGATTCATCCCTCTCAAGGCTATGTAGTGCAACACTTGGCTCATTAGGGATATTCAAGGAAATATGATAAAATTATAATAAATGAAAAAAGTATCGATTCAAATCTGTAGAGATAGTGTTTAAAATGAAAAGAGCTAATGGTGGGATCACAAGCGATCGCTAAGCTAGAAAATGACTTGTTATTTTATCGCTATTTTTAAATTGAATAACCAGGGAATGTTAAAAATTGTCCATCTTTATATTGACTAAAATCATGATGCATAAATAAAGGAGAGAGAATAGAGATTTTCTATTTCTTATTATTCTCTTATTATCATAAGCATGACACATATTTATAGGTGAATTGAATAAACAATATCCCCTAAATGGATGGAGAAGTTACAAACAAGAAGGAGAGAATAATGGAATAGATAGGAACTATTCTAATAATAAAAAATAAGTACATAGACTATGCTAACATTCCCCCCTTATTACATTATTCTTGCAAATGTGATTCTTGAAAAGTTCAAATTTCACTTTTCCAAGAGATTTTGTGAGAATGTCGGCAACTTGTGCTTCTGTAGGATAGTACTAGAGCTGAATGTGATGGTTCAAGATGTGCTCTTGAATGAAATGATGATAAATCTCAATATGATTTGTTCATTCATGAAAAAATGGATTTTGCACGATCTTGACACACTCTGGTTATCACAATAGAGAATAGGAGACTGTTTTTCAGGAATTTCTAGGTCATCCAAAATGTGACATAACCATATCGCTTCGTATATAGCTCCTCATATGGTGTGATATTTTACCTCTATGGATGAGATAGAAACAACATTACTCGCTTCTTACTTATCCACGAGATAGATCCAGTTCGGGATGAAATATGTATCCTGTAGTTGAATTCTTGTCATCAACAGATCCGGCATGGTCTGAGTTGACGTATCCTTGTAAGAAGAATTGATCATTCTTCTTATATTCCAGACCATAATCAATTATACCTCGAGACATACCTCAAAACATGCTTTGCTACATTCCAGTGACATTTCTTCGGTTCCTACATGAATCTGGAAAGATAGCTAATAGCATAGCATAAATTTGGTCTGGTATATGTCAAGTAGATGAGTCCTCTAACAAATTGCCTATAGAGAGTAACATCTACTTGAGGTGAATCCTGGAATCTTGAAAGTTGTAAGAATTTCTCCATGGGAGTGGATATAGGTTTACTGATCATAAATTACAGTACTTTTCACGAGTTTCTTGGCGTACTTTATCTAGGAGAGAAAAATGTGATGCTCCTTTTTCCATATTTCTAAGCCAAGACAGTAATGTGGTAGCCCCAAATATGTCATGTCAATGGTTCTTTTGAGATCATTCTTCATAATATTAACCTAATCTTCAAAGCGCTAGTGATCATAAGATCATCTACATATACAACAAGAATTAACATTTCCTTTCCTACCTTCTTTATATAAAAATTTGAATCTGAGGGGCTACGAATGAACCCATGCTGAAAAAGGTGATCTTCAATCTTGATATACCATGCCCTTGGAGATTGTTTCAGTCCATATAGTGATTTGATGAGATGACATACCTTCTTAGGATGCTCTTCATCAAAAATCCTTCAAGTTGGGTCATGTACACTTCTTCTTTTAGATCACCATTTAGGAAATCAATCTTGACATCCATCTGTTGAAGTCTCCATCCTTTTGTGCACAAACAACTCTGATGGTCTTGATCTTCGTAGTGGGTGCAAAGGTTTCTTCATAGTCGATGCCCTCTTTCTAAGCATATCCTTTTGTTATAAGACATGATTTATGTTTTTGATGGATCCGTCTGCCTTATATTTTGTCTTGAAAACCCATTTGCAACCTATGGGTTTCTTTCTTGTAGGAAGATCAACAAGTTCCCATGTCTGATTTTTCATAAGTGAGTCATATTTTGTATCCATGGCTTCCTTCCACTGAGGTTAACTGAGTGCTTCATGAACATTTTCTAGTTCGAGCTATTAATCAATGAACTCATGAGTGCAAAGTTTACCTCATTTCTTGTTTGACTCCTTGTTTTCACTCCGAATGATGTATCTAGGAGTGTTTGCAAATGTGATTCATTGATGGTACTTTGTATCCACTTCAGACGAGAACTTGGCTACTTTTGAGAAGAACTATGTTGTTGCCATGTGGATTGATGTGGAGTCACATTCTCCAATTCTCCAAGGTCAACAAATAGCTCTCTTGGTATTATTTCTTTTCTCTTAGTAGTCTCCTCTGGTTGTTCATCTGATTCAAAGAATAGTCGATGAGAGGTGGTTTGTAATGGTTATTCTGATGTCACTATAGAGTCAAAGATGACTTGTCACAAACCACATCCCAACTCTTGTATATGTTCTTTGTCTCGGGATCAATGAGATGATATGCCTTTGAGGTAGTGATATAGCCAAGTAGGATACACAAGAGTGTCTTTGGCTCAAACTTCTTTCTCTTCTGAGATGGGACATGCATGTATGTTGTGTAGCCAAATACCTGTAAATGAGAAATTGATGGCTTTCTACCACTCCATACCTCTTCTGGCATTTTATTTTGTAGAATCTTTATCGGTGCCCTATCAAGAATATATATAGCTATCTCTGTACTACTTTAGCCCAATAGTGTTCCTCTAGCTTTGTTGTTATTAGCATGCAGTGAGCCATATCCATCACTGTGCGATTGCATCACTCAACAATGTCATTTTGCTAAGGTGTGTAGGGAGCATTCAGGTTCTACTTAACACCTTGTTGGTTTAGGAATGTGAAGAATTTATTTGATGTGAATTTCCCCCTCGATCTGAGCGAAGTAGAAGAAGTGGTTGTCTGGTCTCTTTCACAACATGATGATAGAAGTTCTTGAAATGTTGAAGAGCCTCACTTTTCTTTTTCAGGAAAAACACACACATATTGCGAGAATGGTCATCCACGAATAGTTGGAATTACTTTTATCCTAAAAATGAAGTAGGCAGAGGGCCATTCAGATCGGTATGAACTACCTCCAGACGCTTCTTGGCATGGAAGGTACTTTCCTGAAATGGATCCCTATGTTATTTTCCTGTAAGATAACCAATGAACAGAGGCAAGGAACTGGATAATTTGGGTAGTCCATGAACCATTGCTTTTGAACTCATCGATGCAATGAACTAGATGACAAGTGTCCATATCTAAAATGCCAAAGTGCAGTAGATTGTACTTGTTGATGCAGATAAAGCTATTACAGAAGATGAAACAATATCTAAAGAAAATAACTTATCTTTTAGAAATGCTCTAGAAATAATCTTACCTTGTCGTGAGATCAAACATGATTTGATGCCATTTTGGAAAATAAATTCTACCTTCGGTGATGATTCAATAGCCGAGTCAGCGATAGGAGGTTTCCAAATCAATCCAAGAACATATAGTAACTTTATGAGCATACAATTTCATGGTCCCGAGGAATGGTGACTCTTCCTATTCCTTCGCAACAATACTATTTGTCATTTTCTATCTCGAACCCGATCACCAGTGGGTTGTTTGTCTAGTGAATCAAATAGTGCCTTATTACTTGCCATGTGCTTAGTTGCACTGGATTCTATCACCCAAAATCTCTTCGTGGGCTATGAATTATGAGAGACGGACACAAGGTTCTTACCAGAATGGGCTCCTTCTAAGGTCTCCTCATCAGATTCATTATCTTCTTTGGGCTGTGAGATGTCCCTTGTGCTTTCTTTAATGGAGACGTCATTTGGAATATTGAAAATCTGCATTCTCGATGTCTTTGTTTGACTTGAAGACCCTTGTTTCAAGCTATTATACCAGATAGTGATCATTTGTCGTGAGTGTTGGTTCTACAAATGTGACACCACCTCTTTGAATTTTGATCTTTCTATTGTTGTTTTGGTTGTGCTTGATTTGGCTTCTCTGGGGAACCCTTCCGATTCTTTTGGACATGTAATGCCTCCTTTAATTATAAAAATAAATAAATAAATAAATAACAAAAAGAAATAGATAAATAAATTAAAAGGAATTAAAAATAAATAAATGAAAAAAAAATAGTAAAAGGGGCGATTAGGGAAAAAAAAATCCTTCCCTCGTTTTGAAAACGAAGCTGCAATGTGTTGGGTGGCTAGCTTGGGGCGCGAGGATCTGGATGAAATGAATTTGTTGAAAAGGACTTGGAAACTTTCAAGAAAATGTTGTTGATGCACGTAAATCCAAACTCCACAACTAGTTTTAGCACCCTCCCGGCCGTACCACACACTGCGTGGGCGAGATCAAAGCATAGTGGAGAGAGGTTTTGACAAATGGAAAAAAATGGGACAGATTATCATGGAATATGTTTATTGCGGTGAATGAAGGCATGAATTTCCTCAAGAGACAATCACACTATTTCACCTTGCAACAAATAGGTCTCAATCCCAATCGGTTTACTTTGACAGTGTACCTCCCATCTTGCGCCAAAATAGGAGCTTTGAAACTACTATGAAACGTCCATAAAAGCATTTTGGAAAAGGGATTTTGTATGTTTTATTTACAAATGCGCTAGTAGACAAGGATGTAAATTTCAGAAGCATACACAAAGCAAGTCAACTATTTGATAGAATGCCTCAAAGAAATGTGGCCTCATGGAATGCCATGATGGCGGCATATGCACAAAATGGATTTGTGAAAAATAAAAAAAAGGGGGCTATGAAGCTGTTTGATAGAATGCCTCAAATAGATGCAGGCTCATGGAATGCCATGATGGTAGGATATGCACAAAATGGTTTTGTTGAAACTGCATTGGAACATTGTAAGCAAAATGCGGTTAGCAGGTTTGAAGCCACACCCCACACCTTTCTTTGCTATCTTTCCAATGTGCCAAGATGGGAAAATTAGAACAGCGCATGGACATCCATCAAAGAATCATGGAAAGGTAATAGTTTTTTTTAAATGTCTTGTCAGGTGCTCAGATTGGTATGTATGCAAAATGTGAAGGCATACACAACGCATGTGAACTGCTGAACAAAATACGAAAGATATGTGGTCTCTGGACTGCAATGATAGCAGGATATGCAAAAATGGAGTCATTAAAAGGTGTTAGAAGCTGTTTGAAAGAATGCCTCAAAGAGATGTGGTCATATGGAACATACCATGACCTTATAAGCTTTATTTTTGTTTAATTAGCTTTCATTCATGCAGGTTTAGTGCATGAGAGTTGTAAATACTTTGATGGCATTATTGCCTCTTGTAGAATCATGCCTAGAATTAATCATTATGTTTTTTGGTTTTTGATGAACACATGAGAATGTGTAAAATGTGGAGGCATGCTTAAGGCATGTGAAGTGTTTGACTAAATTCCTTCAAAAATCATGGTCCAATGGTTGCAAGATTTGAGGCTATGCACAAAAGGAGGAAGATCTCTTTCTATCCAAACAACAACAATAAGAAACCATTTGATCATGCTCAACAAGTGGTGGGTCAAATCCAGAAGGTAGGAGAAATGTGATCAGAGTAGCGGAATGGTTTTCAAATATGTAGTTATATATTTTATTGATAGACGTGTATGTTAAATGGTGGAGCTGTGGATGCTCGTGATCTAGTTGACGATGTGCCCAAGCAAGTTACTGAACCAAATCCCACAGTTTCGACCGACTTCACTCTCCAGGCATGGTTCATCTTCCCTTACCTCTCATAATTCTCATGTTTTAGTTCTCTTTTGCAATTAAATAGAATTTTAAATTATTAGGATTTTTAATACAGTTAAATGTCCCTTCAACTCGTTGCAAACCAATAAATTGTCGTGTCGTAACTCACAAAGACATTATAACTCGTCTACTTTAAACCATGAACTATCACCCTCACTTCGAGATGATTTAGAAGACTCTTACCCATCTTGATCTCTCTAATATTTTTTTATCGAATAGACGAATTTGACTCCCCATTGATAAATTTGACCTTCTCCTTGTTTTAAATAGTTAAATTTTGCAATTTTGGAGACTCACTAAGTACCCTTCACAAATCGGAAATGAAATGTGAAGTTTCATTCATGTACCTTGGTATACAAGGAGTCACCTTGACTTTTGGTTTGACATGAAACAAACATATGACATCCTTTTGACGCTCTTATAGGAGCCCTATTACACTAGTTTACAGCAGTAGAAAGCTGTGAAATCTAGAAAGTTGGCTTTCGTTTGGAACTGTCATTTGAAACCTAGAGGGAGAAATTACCTCCCGTCTTTGCAAACCTCTAGTGTTTATACTAGAAAATTGTATGGAACATTCAGTATAGGAAGGATAAATTTTTGGGATAGTTTGGCGAAGCCATTTTTGTAGGCCTCTCGGTCGCAGTTTCACGAGGTCAAACTAGACCAATTTTGACTTGTCGCTCCGGAAAACTTGTCGCCATTTGGAAATAGTTTTCTAGTTCTTAGTCCCGTCGACTCTGATGAATTCTCCTTATATAGGGGAACTAGTAGGAGATGTCTCGTTGCATGCTCCTCCATTGAACGTCAGTTATGGATGCGGTTTTTTGGGCCCTTGAGCTAACTTTTGTCATTTTACAATGGGGTGAACTATGACCAGTGGCCCCGGAAAACTAGCCGCCAAACGCAAACCGTTTGCTCTTTTTCAATTCCGTCAGCATGCTATGAATTCTTGGTATATCTGGGGACATGTGGAAAGTTAATCGTGGTGTGTGTTCTCATCGGAAGATAACTTTTGGAAGCATTTTCTTAGCCTCCGAGCCTGTTTTGAATGTTTTGTAACTAGTAAGAAAATGTAAAAATAGAAAGCTGCAGGACCCTCGTAGGGTTGCCAAATCACCCTGAAAACTTTTAACACATGTAAATAACTATTTAAAACACTATAATGTAACTTGTTGTGTGCATTAGAACTTTTGACAAAACGATGTTTTCTCTCTCTACCCTTCTCTTTCTCTCTCCTAGGTTACAAAAAGAAGCAAAATGAAATGTAATGAATACATGTCTCTAAACCTTTTTATTTCAATTGCAAATTGTAATTTTTATCTTATGTAAATGGGAAACTAAAAAATGATAATTATGATTGATTAGGGTGGATGTCATGCCAGCGATTTATCGTTGATATCTTGCTCATGTGGTTTTTGCAGGATGAAAGAATGATGACGTAAAGGCGTTGAGTAATTCATTGTTTATTTTTGGTATTATATTGAAAGACTTATTATTGAAATTGGTAGTATGTAAAAGTCACTAGATTAATAAGTGCTTGAGAAATTTGTATTTCTTTCATGGATGTTATTTTGATCCCAAAACATTATGGTAAAAGTGGAATACAATTGTCAAAAGGAATTGAAATTTATACCTTGTAGTGAACTTTCATTGTGCTATTATTGGTCTAATAATTGGTGTTGTGTTTCTTACCTTGAAAATGTAATAAAGGAACCTAACCACAACAGTTAACCCTAGTTCAAAATTTGTATATATAACTAACCTGCAGATGTTAATTCCTTAGCGTAGAAAACTATGACCTTCAAATGAACCTTTACACTCGATGGAACATCCTAGTGTTAGGAAAATACGATCCCAAGAAAGGGGTTTACCATCTTAGTAGGTACGTTTAGTGACATCAACATGAACTAGACATATAGGAGCAACACAGTCAAACTTGACTGGAGTAAGTAGAGCTAACCCTCCCTCCGTATCCTAGTGGATTACCTTGTTTTTCTCGAAGATAGATTTAAAAGTAAATTTTTCCCCCATCGAATGAAATCCCTGTTGAATCCTAACGACATAATTAGAGATCGTGATATAGTTGCTCTATGTCTGGCATTCTTGTTAGTAAACTCTTTCATCCCTCGTAGATAAATGTCTTATCCTTGGCTAGTGACAATATAGTGTTTTGATCTTTTACGGAGAGTTTCTAGGGTGGATATGTTTTGAATCTTATTCTAATCTATAATAGAGCGTAAATCCCTAAGTGAAAAATTGGAATTTAACTAAACCCTAGTGGATTAAGATGTTAACTTGTGGGAAGAAAACTATAATTTAACTCCTTGCATACGAAGTTGAGTTGAAGATGTTGATTCTAGAGAACCTTAGAAAACTGTAATCTTGTCCCTTAATCCCTTGCTATGTCATTTTATGGCATTAAGGAATAAAATAAATTTATTATGTGGAATCGTGAAATGAAAAGATATGGGATCATCGTGAGCATAGATCACTTGTGTTCATGTGTAGTTTATAATGCTCCTAGCCATGTACTTCTTTAAGATGTCAGACAAGTGCTTTCGTATCTCTTTTGTTTTGAGACGATGCTAAGAACGAGACCTTAGTGCGATGTAAGAGCATATCATATAATGTTGCACACGAGAATTGGAGATTAGGATTAAGGTCACTCTTGGAGTCCTTATAACTTAATTTAAACATCTTTATGTGTTTCAAGAATATGTATTTCTTTGGTGTGATCAAACTTTGAGAAAAAAAAAGATATATATATATAAATCAAGTTTGGAATTCAACAAGTTATTGAGAACTATAATAATAATGGTAGCGAAATAACTATTCCGTGATCGATGGATGTTCTTGGGGAAAAAGCTATCTCGAATCTATGTCTTCCCTAATCCCAAGATTTCACCACGACATCATGTTAGATTTACTTGGGTAGTAAGGGTAAATTTTAAACATTAAATAAACGTTTTAGAAGCATATTCTTAACTTAAGAACAAGATAATTAATTATTATATATGTGTTTGGAATTGTGCCAAATAAGCAAGTAAGTTATGGACATTTCCCTGATGCATAAAAGAAGCCAACCTAAATGGTCGAATGGAAAAGTAAATTTGGAATGAACTTAAATTTTCTATAGGTGGACAAACAAGGAATTTATCCTTGTGAAATAATGTTCTTGGAGGGTTAACCGTAACTAAAATACAACTAAAGAAATGATGTGTTGTGGGTTCACCATTCTTGAAGTCAGGTTCTTGTGGTTGGGTCTCTACTAGCAACCTTCTATTGGGAAAAGTGTAGCGTCAGCATGTATATGGTGTTATCATGTGTCTATGTGATTTTATGACTTTTGTAAGTGTCGTATACATTGTCTATTTTTCCCACCGGGAGTCCTTGTGGCATTCTCGTAATGATCAATGTGAGTAAAAATAAATAAAAAATTATCCTGGTATTTTACTGATGTAATTGTGGGTGTAAAATGGAGGGCATTACGGGACACGGTATGGCTTTAAGAACAGGACATTATCCTCAGTCTCCTCTTGGGATGAATTAATGGCCTCTTCTGCTAAAGAAAATTCCCAAGTTCTTTGAATTCCACAATTTGTTTAGATACATTCAGTGTCATAATGAACACTCGAAATTGAGAAGGGAGTGCTCTCAAGGTGATCGGTACGAGAATTTTTTTATCTACCATTTCATGAGCACAAATAACTCTGATCATAGCTCAACCACGTGATGTAAGAACTCCTCATCTTTCTCATCTGACCCCATAGAGAGAGTGTGTAGCTTTGACTGAAGATGGAGGATCTTAGTCTTATTTTTGGCTTCATAAATTGTTTTCAGCTTGTCCCAGGCCTCCTTTGGTTTCTCTACATTCTGAACATGCATTTGCACATCGTCATTGATACTGAGCATTATCAGCATCAAGGATTTGGCACTAGCCATTTCATACTTTATTAATTCATCAGGGGCTATGGGAGCGGTCATAGATCCGGTCACAATGCCCCATAATCCTTCAAACTGAAGGATTGTCCTCATTTTTGTTTTCCAGGCCGCAAAATTGGGCCCTTTAAGTAACTGAGCATTGGAAAGAAGAAACTTCAGAGCAGACATTGTAATAAATAAATAATAATAATTTTTATTTATTTATTCAAGAGTTATTACAAATTTTACTCACTGATGAGAAGTATTGGCTCGTAGATGCTCTCAATACTCACGTGCTGAGAGATGGCGACACTTGGTGGGGTGTTCTTCTTCATCTTCACAATCGGCATTGTACCCAACTTCTAACTCTTCCCGAACTTGCTTTTCTTGGTAGCTGACGTCGAAAAGGAAATATTCAAGAAGTCCTTGTCAAACTAGCTCATCGAAGACTAGATTTTCGGTGTTCTAAAGCTCGTTTAGAAAAGAAAAGTAGAACCCAGAGCTCTCAATAGCTTCTTCATGGTGTTATATGGATGGAAAGTTGACGTTGCAGATTTCATTAGTCTCGATCATTTCATTTATGCTTGATATTCAGTGTCGCTTTGAGAGACTCCAAGTCTCTTCACCGAGCACTTTTTAAATTATTGTAAGAGACTTTCAGGCTTTCATGAAGCCAGATTCTCCTCTCCTTGTGTTGCTCTAACTCTTCACGCAGAATTGAATGGTTTTTACACTACAATGAATAGACATGTTCAGCCACATATGGCCGAGACGTTACTCTCCACGTAGCAAGATTAGTCAGCAATCTCGTCCACGTTGAGTATGATTTCTTCCACATAATTTCCTACGCACCAGAAAATTTTTGGTTTGTTCTTTGCCTATCCACGTAGGTGAAAGAATGAAAATTTTGTAGGATGTTGGTGTTATTTTCTCCACGCAACAGTCATGTAAAATTTATTTTATCCACTCCACACAGTCATCCAAGACAGGTCCACGCAGCATTAAGACAAATATGCTTCCTTCACGCAAATTTGGTCACAATTTTCATAGAGAAATACATATATATATTATTGTGATTTTTCTTTAATAGAAGGAAGATTTGAATTTGCTATAGCAAATGAGACAACAAAACATCTGAATCTCCCACGCAGACCGCTGAATCTCTACCCATGTTGTCATTAGCAGGATAAACTATTCACGCAGGTGTATTTCCTCCATGCAACAGGTTGTAAAAGAAGTCCACACATCAGTCTTATTTGTCTTTAGCGCAGAAAGTAAATGATCTCCTTATTTCTCCCACGTGTAGCATGATCCATGTAGGTGTCCACGCTGGTGTAGAAGTCTCTTGTTTTTCACGCAACAACTAAAAACTTTAATCCCCCAAATTCCCACGCAGGTTTGTATGTTTTGCAAAAAATGTGGTTTTCAAAAAGAATTTGCTGGGAAAATCCTCCTCCACGTAGGCTGAAAAAAAAAACTCAAACCTATCCACACGCAGTCTTCCTTCCAAGTTGGATGGACTAATTCTTCAGACGCACACACACAGGTCAGAGTCAATGATGCTCTAATACCAAACTGTGAGGCAGAAATAAAGGAGAGAGAATAGAGATTTGCTATCTCTTATTATTCTCTTATTATCAGAAGCACAACACATATTTATAGGTGAATTGAATAAAAAATATCCCCTAAATGGATGGAGAAGTTACAAACAAGAAGGAGAGAATAATGGAATAGATAGGAACTAGTCTAATAATAAAAATTAAGTACATAGACTATGCTAACAAAATCATGTCTATCGTTAATATATATATTTTCAAACATTCATGTCAAGCGATCTACGCAATGTGGATGGTTGTCAGACAAATAATAATCCTTCCAAAATATGTTTCATGTTAATTGGGAAGAACACTTTTGTAGAATTTATATTATTACTCGACATGGTCCACAAAAAAAGAATTATTGTAAACAGTTGAAGGTTAGATATCATATCCATTTGAAGCCTATAGGTTGTTAGCCATTACGTTAATTACTCTCCAATGATAAAAATTAATGAACTTTAGAGATTGGTGATCACATGGCTAATACTTATATTAATTATCATACAATGCGAAAATAACAATTTTAACTCCATATGTGAAGTGATTATTAATATATTCTACTCCAATTACATGTAAAATGTATTCCATTTTTTGTACTCCATTATTGACAATTTCATTCATTGAAGGCACTGAGTGTAGAAGAAAAGAGATGAGGAATGGTTTGTTAAAATCCATTCCCTTGAAAACTACTAAATTGACTTGTGGTTGTTT
This sequence comes from Taxus wallichiana var. yunnanensis, assembly GCA_018340775.1. NCBI lineage: Eukaryota > Viridiplantae > Streptophyta > Pinopsida > Cupressales > Taxaceae > Taxus > Taxus wallichiana. Next base: position 456,916,382 of record CM031243.1, read on the forward strand.
TTTTATAGATGATGAACATCAGGAAGTCGGTATGGTTATATCCTTAACATTTATTTATTTGAGTATACTTCATGTTCGGTTCGAACACATTAACTATGAAAATAATAAGTGTCTTATTTTGGATATGGACTTGGATGTTTCTTTATTCAAGAAATAGGAAATGAAATCGTCAATAGAAAAAAAACCATATTCTTGTTCACTATATGGTTGGAATTTGGGTTTGTTTATAGATTCTAACTAAACTGGCTATTCAAATGCAAAAGACATTCAGAGTGGCATGCTTACAATACTCAAAAATTGTATAGAAATGATAAAACCTCTTATGTTTGTCATTTTTTGAATAGAATAGGTTCTCTTTCACCTCCAAAACATGCCAAGCTATTTAATATTGTAAGGAGATCATATTTTTATAAATTGGATATCTATCTAACCAAATCAAATTTACAGGGGTTAAATAAGAATACTAAATCATTTGTCTTGTTGAAGAAAGCAACCACTATATTCACGAAAGCAGAACCTTCAATTATTCAGCAGTTTCATTTATTTTTGTTCAATGGTGAACCGCTTTTAATTGATGTTCCGGGGTTCCATGTAGCACCTCCGAATATCATTATCGCCCTATAGATGATGAGAATGTTGACCTTTTCTACACTCCATCTTTATAAATGTTATTACTACACAAAGGGATGCAATTATTCTTACCTTCTTATAGTCTACAAATAATGTTGTGGAACACTAAGATCTGAAAGAAGCTGGAAAGGGATGATGTGAAATTTTATATACTTGATGGCCAACATACAATATGTGCACAAAAATATATTTTGGGTTCAAATATTTACAAGTTTCTACATTCCAGACTACGGTTTCAAAGGGCTCGCATTTATTCCATAAATGCATCTGCAAAGCCATTACTAATATTTGCAAATAATAGAATGAAGTGAACAAAAATTGGATAGAAACCAAGTTTATTGATTTAGTGTACAAAGTTAGATCAGTTTGGAAATTTCTAGGATGTCCTCAGCATCCAGATTGTCAAAAACAAAAACATAAGAGTGGAAGGTAATGTATTTTAATTTTATTACATTGGTTATTAACATTTACTTTTGTTATATAAAAAGATAAAAAATATGATTTTCCTTTAAATGCAGAGCTTTGAGAATCAATGCCTTTTGATTTTCAAAGTGGAAAAAATGGAAAGTCTATATGAAAAATGGACTTTTCTATTGTTTCCAAATGATATATGGACTAAATGGACAACAACATTTTAGTCGTTTAGATCAAGGGCCTTGCTTTCTCACTTGTTAATGATAATCGGGATAACTTAAGCCAAATTCATGGTTAAGATTCAAAACTAATTTATTCGGGGATGCTATAGGAATGACCGATGAAGAACTATCAATACTAGCAGATAAAGTACATTAGGAAATGTCTAGTTAAATACCTCTATTTAGGAAGGTGTAATAGCGAGAGAAATTTTATTCTTACTTGTCGGATAACATAAGGAGAAAGAAAAATGAGAGGAAAATTTCTACTTTATTTGAAAGATAAACACCCGAGATAATATTCTATTGTCATCCTGCATGTGAATTGTATGTAATTGAAATATTTAAATTACATGAATCACACTACCGCTAGTTATCTATAGTATTGGGTGAAGAGATAGAAGGAAAGATAAAATATGATTCCCAAATAGGATAAAAAACAAGAAACAAAAATGACCATGTGGCGAAGAATTTATTTCTATAGAGGCTAAAACAATATTAGACAACTATGTGATGTCAATGGAAGAAAATATACTAGCAAGGATGGAGGACATAGAAATTTTTACTTGTCAATGTGCATACCCATTCCATCTTTCATCGACTTTATTACCTATACCTGCCACTAATAATTTCAATGTTGAATGTGCTATCACTAATTTTTGTAATTTTTCTAACATTATTTCTTGTGATGTAATAATGGAGCTACTAAAAATTTTGGAACCAGTGTGTTGGATAGTATTATTATTGTTCTCACACCAATTTAATAATAAAAATGTTATGAGAAACTATTTAAAGATACATGGAAAAGTTTAAATACGGTGGAGAATCAACTTTGGATGGATGCTATAGATTCTATGACAACGGTGGGAAATTTTAAAAATTGTCTTATGTATGCAAAAAATGGTGTGTATAAGCTGAGGATATGAATGATGAAAGAGAAGAAATCGCTAGGGATTGGATGGAGAAACTAGCACAAAAATTGGTAAATGCAAGTGAAATTGGCCTACAAGAAAAAAAACATCCTTTTCCTTGTGAACGATCATATGATTTCTAGACTGAGATGTTCATTCGATGTTATTTCCATAATTCTCTAGTATTAGTGATTTATGGAGGTAGTGTCACACTGTGTGCATTAGTTGAATGCAATCCATCTACTGTTTTTATTTTTGAGACACATAGTCACGGATTATTTTTGAAACATTTATATTCTCATATGAAGAAAGGTTCATCATAGAATACAACTTGAAAAAGTGATTTTTTTAATGGATTTCAACCGATATAAGCTATTAACACATTTATTATTTACACAGATAACCAAAAAAATAGGAGTTGATGTAGAACCATTTCAACTTGATGTTATACAACCAGCTTCAACAAGGTGATTGACCTTTAATCATATTATAAATATTTTTAATGAGCTATGTTATAAATTTTCATTTTTTTGTTTATTTGACAATACTCTATGTTCACCAACTCGACGATGACAGATGACGAAAATCAAGCACATCTGCCATGAATATGTAATCAAATCACAGTATGTTAGTCGTGTGCATTTATAAATAAAAATCGATACTAATACCAAATAATTTATAAGAAAATTAATAGTTTATGCGAGAAAACCAACAAATAGAGAAACTAATATTGGAGTGTCTATTGTAACCAACACTTATATGTAGTTAGAACTGGTATGTTGGCCATGAGTATTTTAAAACAAAACCATTTATAAGGATAAAAAATTTATAGAAAATGATATCAGCTAACTCTAGAAGAGGAACCATTTTCAAAGAAGGAATAAATAAATAACATGTTTCAAAAGTTCATCCACGAGACATAGTTTATAAATATTGTTTCATAACTAACGAGACATTAGTATATATGCTTAGTCTATCCAATGATGGCACGAGAATAGAGGTCGCTAATCCATGTCGATATCTCGAACTATTTTCGTCGATGGGTGGTTCAACAAATATAAGTGAACCCTAGTGGATGCTAAACTTCATTCACAAGACATAGATCAATTGATATGGTACTTACCATATTACCATGGATATTAGTATGATTTTTCAATTATGGTTCCATTTTACATATCAAGAAATTGATTATTTATTTATTAATGTTATTTGTAAGACATCTTGCATCAAACAACCAAGGTGGGGTAAGTTCATGCGTTGGTGCTTAAATTAGTCTCACCCCGTTTTCATTGAATTTCCTCGATTTGCGAGTCTCTGTCATGTTTTATGTCTCCCCGTGTTGGTGCTTGAAGAATTTTTTCTCCATTTGGTTTCCGTGATCATTCCCTTCCTGGGTCGAGGATCACTTAAAGGTCTAGAATTTTTTTTTCGTTTCTCTGTCCATTTGAAGGAGTCTGTAAATTAGGCATAAAAATAAGGTTGCTCCTTTTTTTCCATTTTCCGCAGTCACGTATTGTTTTCCCTGTCATTTTTGTCCCAAATACCTGAGGAAAAAATATTGGATGTAGCTTGGAGGATCATGTTTGAAAATTATAACATCTCCAAATTCTCTATCCTTAAAGAAAAATTCATCTTCGGGCTCAAATGGTGGTTTTTCTGCATTTTTATTGTTTAATGAGTGAGTTTTCCTGTCAAATTCACATCTCTCGCATCAATGGAAATGTGGTCCTTTACGTTGAATGTGGCTCAATGGGCACTCTAAAAACTCCATGGATCGCTTCAACCTAAAACTTGTCCACATGGAGGAATGGTTCTCATTTGAAAATTCACCTTTTGGTTTGTCCTTGGAGTTGTGCCGGGGGGACACATGGAGGTTTCTTCTGCTTTTCCCGGACTTGGAAAAAGTTTCATGTAGCTGGTACAGTTTTTGGTGGGCCATGGACACGTGATGGGCTGGTGCTCATTAGAGGATCAACCTTAGGGTTTCACCTTAAAAATTGAGATAGGGGGATAGGTGGAGGTTTCCATTTGGGCTGTGCTTTGTACTTAAAATTTTCAAAGAAATTTTTTGAAGCCTGGGACACATGGAGGGACCGTGCATGTTTGGGGTCTGGCCCATGATTTTTGTTTTGAAGAAGAACCAGGAGGACACTTGGAGGCTTCCGCTCACTCTAGATTTTTTCTTGGATTTTTCAATGGCCGAAGGAGATTGTCTCGGACCTTAGACACATGGCGCCTTCCACTGAACCTTAAAATTTTTAATAGACTCTACCAGACTCAGACACATGTTGAGCCCGCGCTTGTTTGGGGTCTCTACTTTCTAGGACCATCTCAAAACGTGCCTTTGAGACACGCGACAGACGGGGAAATGGAGAAGCGGAGGTTCAAGGTTATTTAAGGTTTTTTGCCTTATGTAAAAAGGGATAAAATTGTAATGAAGTGCAACCTCGATAGGAAAGTAATGTTAGCGTTGTATAGTCAAAAACAGAGGTGTGGACCCATGGGGAAAATGTAGAATTTTTCCTTTTTGGAAACTAAGTATAAAGTAAAAAAATGAAGCGCAAGTCTGTTGGAACCAACATCGAAGCTAAAGGTAGAAGGGCGGAGTTGTGGGGAAAATTTGGAAAATTTTCCTTTTACCAAAAATGAAGTAAAAGAGCAAAATCGATCCGTAGTTCCTCTAGGACCGACATTGGGACATTTGTAAAGCTCGTTTTCTAATGGTAGAGGGTGGAGAAAATTTTTAAAATTTTACTTTTTCCCAAAAGTTATAAAATGTCAAAAGGTGCTCCTAGGCCCATTTCCAACCACATTTTTCCATGTGGAAGGCTCAGATTAAAACTTGAAAGGCAAGATCAATGGTTGATGTGCATTTCACCTGTTTTCCACCATTTTTGCTCCAAAAATCTTGGAGACGCAAATACGCATTGCTTTTTATCATTCTTTCATGAAATTAGTTGTCGTCTCTATCAGTAAGGTGCCATTGAATGGATTATAAGCTTAAATTATGAGTCCAAGGATCATTAAGATCAATATTTTGAAGAAGGAATTACTCAGGCACTCGAAAAAAATGGGAATCACCAGAGGAGATGGACGTGAGGAAGAATTGCAGAGGAAAAGGAGGGAAAAAGGATGAAATGATGGAAGTGCGGTAGTAAAAGGTGAAAAAGGAATCACCTCGAGAGAAAAATGGGATGACTGTCATGTCCAACTATGTAGAGGCTCGAGAAATGATTAAAAAGGGGATTTATCGCATGACAGAATCATAATGATTAAAGGGACTCCCAAAAAGTTGTGGCATGGAATCCTAGTCATTAGTTGAGAGCCCAAGAAATGTGATCAGATTCACAATTGGTCCACCTGGTAGATTTCAGATCTGAATTTGTTAAGTGTCGTTGTCTGAAAAAATTGGAAACAAGAAAAGGTCCCTCGAATATTCTTCTCTTTTGGGGGGAAAATTGAGTGGGAAAAAATGTATAAATGCAATGAGAATACTCTTGCAAATGGTCGAGTTTGAATTCTTGAGAAAATTTTTGAGAAAGTCGTCTTCCCGAGAGACCAAAGCCAAGATTACCTATTATTTTCTTCTATGTTATATTTTCTGTCATGTCAAGTTGGTTGCAGATGTATAGCCATTGACAAGCACTGAGATTTCTCTGGAAGCTTTCCCCTGCTGATGAATCTAAGCAATTTTGGAATTAATTTGTGTCTAATCTCTAGAAATTTTGTGTTTGCTTTGTTTTAGAATGTCTGCAAATAGTTTCTTTTGTTCCTATTGTAATCTTATATTGAAATTTTTATGAAATCACATAGGATCTTGTCCCTGTGACAGTCTAATGTTATTTGTAATTTCATTTCAAGAAGAGCTTGTTATGTTTGTGGAGCCTATTTTCATGTTAGAGTGTGGTACACCTTCTATGTGTTACACTCAGGTATTTTTACAGCGGTCTCGCTCGCCAATGAGCGGGTTAGGGGTTCGGGGCAAAGCCCCGAAGCAAATTTTCGGGGTGGTTTATTAACCCATGGGTAATGGGTAACCGTTATGGGTTGTTTTTGGGCCCATGGGTTTTTTTGGTACCCATGGTTTTTTGCCAATGGTTTTGATACCCACATTTTTTTCCCATGGTTTTGATACCCATGGTTTTGTATCAAACTACTTAAGCAATTGTCTATTTATATGGTCTTATGCATTTGATACAAATACAAGAAAATGCATTGCAGATGTGTTTTTGAATTTGGGTGTGAATTCCAGAGTTTGTTGAGCATAGCTCCAAATGGATCTAGGTATTGTATTGAGAGAGTGGAGGTTTGTAATAAAATATGAGCAAGTGATTCTTGGTGGACGTAGCCCAAATTGGGTGAACCATGTTAAATACTATCTTTACGTGTTGTGTTATTTATTCTGCATGTTTATTTGGGATCTGTAATATTTTCTACATATTAGTTTCTATTGTTGCAATTGTAAGGGATTATTCCACATATTTTATCTCTTATTTCCTAATAGAGCCTTCATCTTGGATGAGATAAACAAATTTAAAAAAATTCACTGTCATTTGTTGATAAATATTTTCTGTAAGTCTTCAGTGTACCTTAGGCATGATTAATCGAAACTTTAGTGTTTAGTTGAGTATTCCAATTTGAGCCTTCGTGTTGGAGTCTCAAAGATTATGTTAAAACATGCTGATCTCGGGCCTCCATTGAAGCACACATTACAGTTGAAGGAAATTTCTTGACTATTATGAATCTTTTTGTTGTGAAGTGGTTAATTATTGTGAAGTCCCTCTAAAGATCCAGTATAATCAACTTTATCCCGCTTTATCTCCCATCAAAATCATTTCAAAACCATTGATCCACCCTAAACTACCCCTATTTTCCCTGTGTATCAACAAATGAACAAAATCTACTTACAAAATATGCGGAACAATCGGGATATTTTAATGTCTTGATAACCTTAGCCCTATGTTGAAAATATCTCCATCGTTTAGAAGTGACAACTCTTAATAGTTAAATCATGGGGCATTGACCGTATTTTCCCAAGGTTCCCTTCATAGAATTTGTGCAAAGGAAGGATATCTCCATCTCCTTCATCAAACAGAGGTTACACTAAGGTTCCTCTTACCCTGGTTGAAGAGGCATGACCTAAAGTAGTAAGGACAGGTTAAATCCTCTTAAAGGTGTTATACATCTCTCCACAAATTTGAGTAAGAAAGGGTTAGTTAGATCTCATCCCCATTCTACAAAACAACACACATTATCATTTATCTCGCCTCTAACCTCCTTGTTGAATCTTTTTTTCTTGCTCGGCTTGAAAAGGAGAACCAATTTGGATACCAACAAAATGCAAGCCAAGCCAAAAGATTAGTTGGTAAGTGGTAGCCTCCTAAAGTGTTGATATTGAATTTACCATTTTACCACGTAGATCACTATGTTTTTCAAATATGATTTCATCTGCCATAGAATTAGCTAGATTATGAATAGATTAATATTTATTTTAAATAGATCTTGGGTCAAAGGATCCATTCTACAAGAAAATAAGATGCGATTCTAGATGAAGCTAAAATGTTGATTATTTTAATTTTTAACAATTGATATGAGGCCGATTAAAAAAACTATTTACTTCACCGTAGTTAGCCACAAGAATTACTTACTTTATATTTGTAGGCCTTAGTATATGAGAAAAGCCAATTTGCCTCTAAGGAGATTTCATTCAATTTTAGCAAGGAGAATATGAACTGCGAGGTGGCACGAAAGAATTTAAAAGTCATTATCATAAAAAATTTAAATGGGATTACAGTGCCGAAAAAATCACTTCGTTGATGTTGAAAAGATGAAAAAGGCATTCAATAAAAAATTATCAACTGAATTGAATCTAGTACTCACCTGGGGAAAGGAACATTTCAATATAGTCATGGAATTGCAATAAAATATATAAAAAAGTTTGAAGTAGAAACAATGTTCCATACTATTATAAAGACACATTGTTTATTACGGTAGGTGCAAAGGGAAACCCTCCTGCACATTTTATGGTTGGAATGAAAAGAAGAGAGCAATATTTTTAAAAATATATGTGGTCAATTTTTATGAAAACTTATCAATAATAATGTCTAAGGGATTGAATGTGGTAGAGGGAATCAAATTATTGGAGCGAGAAAATGCTAAATAAATACACATTTTTTCAAAATGTTATTATGATGATATTGCTTACAATTTTAAATAAAATAAATTAATATGTTTTTATGATGGTTCTACTTAACTATTTTTTATGATGAGATTGTAGAGATATAAGTTAGGAGTATTTATATTTTCACTGATTATAAGTTGAGAGTATAAGTGTAGAAGTTGTGAATGAGAATTAATAGACAAACTTTATTGTAACAAATCTTTGAGAATATTGTAGTAATCAAATATTTATTTTTAATTAATAATGAGCATGCTTAAATAGTATTTTTGCTTCGATAATATAAAATGTATACCATGTTCAAATGTAATGAATTAAATACAATAAAGTACGTAAAGACTCACCGCGTTGAAAAATTATATTCGATTGATAAAATTATGCAAAAAGAAATATTCCTAACTTACAATAAGAAATGAGGAACACGCTTAAATTTGTTACCTTCTTCACCACCTACAACCATTTTAATTTTGATATAACAATATCAAAAGGGACATGTTTTTATTTTTGATTGATTCACGGCCCTCAACAATTTGATTTTTTTTTTCATTTGCATATTAGAACACATGCAACATGAAATTGGTCATATTTGGTATAAACGGTTACTTGGCACACACCCTCCACAAGGATGATTCATCATACAAAAATTTTAAAACATTTTGCGATATCAAGATCAAAAATAACATTTTCCTAGAAAAAAATGTGAAATATTTCTTACAATGTTGCAAAAAAATATTTCAAAATAACACTATGCACATTGGCGAGAAAGTCAAATGTTGATGACATGATGCCTTCATTCCTTCAAAACATTGGCTTAGAGGTTGGAAGCTTCAAGTTCATATTTACACAGGAAGATTGCATTGAGACCAAATAAACCGATTATGAAGGTTTACAAAATCCCAAATTATATTTCAAGAATCTTAACTCCATTTGGTGGCGTTTAAAGCATTGTCTTTTATAAAAATACGGTGATTGTAAATTAATCTTTAGAGAAAAACATGTTCAATGATGTGGGAAATACATAATTTCCAAAACATTTAACATAGATTCTAATTCAAAAGATAAATACTTGTTACATGTGTTGTGGCCTTTGTTGTAACCATTGAAGGATGTCAAATATGTTTGGGATTTTATTATATCAAAAACACAATTATAGGGGTCTTTTTTAGGAAGCCTATCTTCGTCAATAATGTTACAATATAAATTCAAAATATTCTTCAAATGTTTTACTATAATTCTACCTTTAGTAAAGGAATTTCAATTTATTTCATTGTTATATTTAAATAAATATATTTGGGATGATTTTACAGTTAATTTAAATTAATTTCATATCCATATTTAAATATGAAAATATATATGCCATGTTTTTACAGTTAATTTGATATCTAAATTTAAATATGAAAATATATCTAGAATGGTTTTATAGTTAATTACATTCTCCTACACTGGATCGTTGCCCTTTGTTAATTTCTTCATAACATATTCAGAAATTCATTTGTTGCTGCACTCAGGTTAAATCACACAATAATAAATGATGTTAATTTGATATCTAAATTTAAATATGAAAATATATCTAGAATGGTTTTTAAATTAATTACATTCTCCTACACTAGATTTTCACCCTCTACTAATTTCGTCATAACATATTAAAAAATTCTTTGGTTACACTCGAGATTCAATCATACCCAAAGTAAATGAAGTTAATTTTATATCTAAATTTAAATATAAAATTATATATGGAATGGTTTTATATTTAATTTAATTATTTTAAAATGGATCGTCACCCTTTGCTACTTTCTTCATAACATCTTTTGTAATTTTCTGGATGCCCTTAGGCTCAATCAAACCATAGTAAATGAACTTGGAATTGTCTCACATCTCTGTATGTCATTAGCCTAGTGTCCGCAAGGACAAACATATTTTAAATATTCAAATCTACATATTTTAATATTAAATACATCTTAATTTTGATAAGAGCCTTAATCCAAAACAAAAATTAAGTCTAACAGCTGTTAACCCGTATAAAAAAGACACTAGGCATTATTTATCATAGCAATGTTGGATTCCCTAAAATCGTTAAATGATTTTTCACAGATTCATTAATTTAATTTGTGATCAGATATATTGGACTCCGAGAGGAGAATTAACGAATTCCAATATTGCATTTTTTAGATTACAATATTTTGATTTTGAATTCCAATAAATTGATTAGGAGTATAATAAATTCCAATATATGTGATTTTGGATCCTAATATATATTTGATTATGGATTCCAATATATGCAATATTGGAATCTAATATGTGCAATTTTGGAGTGTAGATAATTCCAATATTTAAGATTTTGGAATCAAAATCAAGTAATATTGGATTCCAATATTGGTTATATGTTTTAGGTACTCAAACTAGAATAAGTCTAGATTTAGTGAAATAAGCATTTATGGTAGGTTGAACTTCTAGTAGACACAAACGCGTTCAAGAATATGATGTATATAAATTGCTTCAAATATAGGAATGTTGTAGAACAATAGTTTGCTTCAAAGAGAAGAATGAGAAAGAACATAGTGTTTCTTCCATCCAATGAAATAGGTCAAGAAACTATAGAAAATACATAACCATAAATGGACTTCATGTCATTTATATTTCTATCATGGCTAGAATCCGCATATCTTGTCAAAATGAATTGGTCATTCTTTTTCTACTCTTGGAAAAATTCAATTATCCAATTCCTTACTATTCGATGTCTTTATTTGGGATCTTGCATGAACCCCGAAAGGTAACTCACTACATAGATGATATTTGAACCATTATATATGTCAAGTAAGTGAGACTTTAAATAATTTATCGATAGAGTTGCATTCACTTAAGGTGAAATATTTGATTAAGATAATTGAATCCTTTTCTCAATAGGTGTAATGATAGGTTTGTAGTCCATCGAATTGAATTTACTAATTATTTTCTTGACATACTTCATTCGACTCACAAAAATAGGATTTTATTTTCTCCATACTTCTAATTTAATAAAATAGTGGATAATTCCAAGATCTATCATCTGAAATGATGCTTTAAATCTTTTCTTTATTACATCAATCGTAGCCACTAAATTTCTAGTGATTACTAGATCATCCACAATGACTATAGTAATAAACACCTCCCCATCAATGTTTGAGGTAGAGATTAGGATTGTAGGGATTCCTCTTGATCCATGTTGAAATATATTTCAAATCAATATTTATGTACCATTACCTAGGTCATTTTTAAAATCATATAGTAATTTTATGACTCTACAAACTTACCTTTTGCAATGAAAAAAATAATTTTTGTGTCACGTGGATTTTATCTTGAAAATCACCATTGAGAAAGAAAAATTTAACAACTATTTAGTGTATTTTCCATCTAAATTGTACAAATAGAAAAAAATAATGTGAGGCAAGTATACGTACGATACTTGAGTTGTTCCTTATAATAACATAGTGAAATAATACACAAACACTAAACAAATTCAATAAATTTAAGGGATGTATAACATCTATAATGATATTACATATAGTGGTTTGCTTATAGTGCAACACTAAATTTGTGAGATATAGTGATGATGGTGTGTTTTTGTAGAACCCGACTACAAGATTCTCTCTGTATGCTCTATCATGCATCCCTAAAATGATACACATCTAAATTTTATTTTCTCATCTGGACTCTTATATTTCAATCATCTAATGTTCTATAATAATCCCCTCTCACAATATAGTCAATTTATTCTTATAACTAGTTCATTATTTCTTATTCTTCATTCAAATTTATTTTGGAGACTACCCGATTTTGATTCTTATTCTTCATTCAAAATGGAAAACCAACCCTTATAATTTACTTAGACTATGAGTAACTAGAAATATGATGAGATAAATTCCCTTTGATCATGAAAAGGAATGCATCGTAATTGATATTTCTAGATTCAAAAGAAGATGTAGAACAACTTGTGAGAAATAAATGTTACATGTATTATGAAAGTATTCATGATATCTTGTAATGCCCACTTTATTGCACTGGTAGGCGATGACTCGAGTCCTATTTCATGGAACAAGGTGTCACATTTTTTTTGATTCAATTAAGTAGTTTTCACATTACAAGTGTAATAATAATAAAAATTAGAAAAACAAATTGTGTGGAATGTGGCTAGAGAGTTTGATGTGGCGTGTGGGTTAAGTAAGTGCATTGGTGAGGGTAGTTGGTGATTTTGTGAGAGGGTGGCTGAGTGTGTCAGTTAGGAAGCATGGGTTCCCTCACATGCATTCAATCCAACCACCAAAACAGTAGTCAACACGTCTTCTAACCTGTCAGCTACCTATGCCAAAAATCTCCAGTTCTGCTCGTGAAGGCCTCGTAGGGGCTTTGAAAATGTTTGCAGATACATCCAAAAGGTTCCTACCTGATGCATTTACCTCTGCATAAATTTTCCATGGCTTTATGGAATGCGTTGAGTGCATACTATATACAAAATGGTGTTCTAGAGGCTACGAGAAGGCTAGCAAAACAACTGGTATAGGGATTTTTCCCTATGCGGTGCTGAGAAATAGTTGGACTCTACAGAGTAATATTTCATGCAGAGGAGATAGGTTATTGAGTTTGAACTAGATTAGAGTGTTTGCAAAAATTGTACATGTTTTCCCTCTAATTTCTGCATTGCTGGTTGTTCGAAAGACACAACAATTTGTCTTGCAATAATATTGGAGGTAAAGTTGGTTGCAGTGTGGCAGCCAACACATTCATGGAGGATTTAGAAAATGGTATGGATGTCCATCTAAGCATAGAAGGTAGAGGAATTTTTTCATATGTTATAGTTGCAAATGCTCTGGCAGATGCGTATGCAAAACGTGGAACCTTGCACAAGGCAGATGAACTATTTGAGAGAATGTATTAAAAAAGGGGGTGTGGGTTTTGTAGACAACGTGGACAACAAGATATGCACAAAATGAGTTTGTTGAATAGACACTGGAAACTTTCAATAATGCAATTGTCAGTTTAATCCAAGCCTCCACATCATGCACCATCTCCTTGCCAATTGGTTGCATGGCTAATATTGTTGTTCACTTCTAGGAAAAAAAAATCCAGAAAGCAGTTGTGGATTCTATTATGAAAGGGGGAGAGATTTCATGTGAATTATTTGACAAAATGCCTACATATCAAATAGTAGCAGAAGTAATTGTAGTTCCACTTTCCAACTTATTGCTTTGATTGGTGTCAGAAACACCAAGGATTATTCTCTTCATGCTCACAATTTGACGTTTTTGGGGAAGGAGTTGCATTGAATCACCCAAAACAATATTCATGGTTTTCCCTTTTGAGTTAAGACTTGGAAAGATGGTAGTGGTGTAGAATGAAATGAGAGTGGGATCCTCCTGGCCTCGACTTCGATACCTTGATCCACTTCTTTGGCGAGATGAGTTGGCACATGGAAATCTTGGAAACCATTTCGGACCCTGGTAGCTTGTGCGTGTTGTACTATTCAGAGCCACTTTGGCCGATTCGTTTTTCCCTCAGGCATGGTCTCCCTTACCTTTTCTTTCATAATTTTTATAATTTGGGTTCTTCATTTGCAATATTATAGAAATGTTAAACCACTAGATAATCTTACAAATGGATATGTAACCAAATTTAAATAGTGTAAGGAAATAAAACTCCACCTTGTAATTTTTGAAACTAATTTACAATTTAAACATTAATTGTGGTCGCTACCATAACCTTATATGATGATACTAGAGCATCCAAATTAAGTGCTCATATTTGCTTTGGTATCAATGAGATTTAGATGATGTCATCAAATCAAACAACCTTTTTGTCTACCTTACAAAGTTAGAAAATGTAATTTTGAGAGACTTGAAAAACAAGACTCTGAGCCCCAAAAGGTTATGTCAAGTGTCATATGTGTTCTTTGTTATGTAGAGAGTCACATCAATCAATAGCTTGACCTCGTTTGATTGTTTGTGCTCTCTTTGTAGCTCCTCTAGGAGCCCTGGTGCTCTGTTTTGTACTTTTAGGAAGCTTCCAAAATTGAAAAATTGGCTTTCATTTTAAACCACCGTTCAAACCCTGAGCAACGAAATGTCTTTCCACCTTCGCAAACCTCTAGTATATTTACTAGATAATTGCTTGAAACCTCTAGTTTGGGGAAAAAAACTCTTCTAGATAGTTTGGAAAGGGAATTTTGTAGGCCTCTGGTCGTAGTTTGACTAGGTCAAACTGGACCAATTACGACCGATGGCTCCAAAAAACCAATCGTCGTTTAAAACCCATCTTCCAATTCTTAGTTACGTTGACTTGAAAAATTATCCATATATAGGGAACTTGTAATAAATATCTCATTTCACGTTTGTCCATTGAACGATAGTTTTGGAGGTGGTTTTGAGAGCCCTTGAGATAACTTTTGATTGTTTCCAACAAGGCCAATTTCGAATGATGATCACGGAAAACTAGCTGCCAATCATAAACTATTTTCCAGCTTCTCAATTTCATTAATTCCTATAAATTATTGGTGTATAAGAGGACACGTAGAAACTTACCATGGTATGTTTTCTCCCGGAAGACAACATTTGATAGTGGTTTCTTAGCCTCGGAGTCTTTATTGAACATTTTTACAACTAGGAGGAAAACGTAAAAATAAATTTGTAGGACCCCTATCGGGTTGCCAAACCACTGTGGAAACTTTTTGACACTTGTAAATAATTGTTTAAAACTCTATAGTGTGACTTGTTGTGTGAAATGGAACTTTTGACAAAATGGTGTTTCTCTCTCTTCCCTATCTCTTTCTCTCTCCTTGGTTAAAAAAAGAAAGTGAAGTGAAATGAAATAAATATGTCTCTAACCCCCTCCTTTCAAATGCAAATTATTATTAGTATGTAAATGGAAACTAAAAACATTAATTATACTAGATCTAGGTGGATGCCATGCCAACGATTTATCGTTGATTTCATGCTCACATGGTTTTGCAGGATGGAAGTGAGATGGTGAAAAGGCATGGTGTAATTTGTTGTTTATTATTGTAATTTATATATGTTATTGTAAAATGTATATATGTACAATGTAGTCCCATGTTACAGAAATGTTGTATTTGAAATTTGTTAATATGTATGAGATGCTAGTTTTAGGGATACCTTGGGAAATGCACATTTAATCATAGGTGCAATTTTTATTCATAGTTACGTGTGGTAAAAAATATTGATATATATATGTTAAATGAATTTGAATTTAATATCTTTTAATGTGTTTCTAGTGTGCAATACATGATTAAATAATTGGTGTTGTGTTTCATACCTTAAAAATGTAATAAAGATATCTAACCACAACAATCTTCATCCATAACTTGTCTTCATGTGGGATCCTTCTTAGCATGGAAGAAATTGAAATCGTAGAATGATCTTAAACCTTGTACTCAATGGAACCTCCTAGTTTAGGTAAATAAGACCCCTAGTTTGTGTTATCGTCATGGTCGGTATGTTTAGCATTACCGTCGCGAACACGATGGATAGGAGAGACCTGTCTGTACAAACTTTCTCTAGAATAAGTAGATCTAATCCCTCCTTAGTATCCTTGTCGTCTACCAAGTCTTACAAAGTTAGATCTAGGAATTTTCTCCATCATCGAATGAATTCCTTGTGGGATCTAGATGACACAAATGCACCTTTGCTGATAATAGTAACCTTTACTATGACTTAATTTTTTCTAATGACCTCTTTACTTCCTCACAAACTAAATATGTTACTTTGGCTAGTGACATTATAGCACCTTGAATTTTTTTCTTTTCGGAGGGTTTATAGGGTAAATATGTTTTCACACCTTGGTCTTTCATGAAGGTTGTTTAGCATTAATATTTCCTCTCACCTTAAACTCATTTATAGTTGAGACATAGATCCTTAGGTGCAATTGGAATTAAACTAAATCTCAGTTTATTAGGAGGTTAACTTGTGGGTAGAAAATGGTAAGTAACTCTTTACAAATGAAATTGATTTGAAAGTTGTTGAATTTAGAGAACCCAAGAAACCGGAATCTTGGTCCCGTAATTACTTGTTATGCCCATTTTGACATTAAGAATAAAAGAAAAATTCACGTTTAGAATCGTGAAATGCATAAACATGGGATCTTACCTTGAACACATACCACTTGTGGTTCCTATGTAGATTATAATGCTTCAAATCATGTACTTATTCAAGATGTTAGGCAAGTACTTTTGTAACTCTTTTGTTATAAAACAATCCCAATAATGAGACCATAGTGTGATATAAGAGTAAAACGAGATTTGAGGTTAGGAATAATGTCACTCTTGGAGTCCTTATAACTCAATTAAAAATTTTCATGTGTTACAAAGAATATGAATTTCCCTTGGTGAGATCAAACTTCAAGAAAAAAAAAAGATATATATATAATATAAATACAATTTTTTGTTGTGGGAATGTTGAATCGGGAAATAAAGATACCGTAATCAAAGAATATTAATGGGAAAAAGGTATCTTTATTCTAAAATCCCCCTTAAATCCTAATATTGCTTTGTTGACATCAAGTCAGATTCACTTGAGTTGTAAGGGTAAAATTTAAACATTGAATAAAAATTTGGGAAGAATATTATTAACATAAGAATAAGAGAATTAAGTACTTTGTATGCAATTTGAAATATGCCAAATAATTGTGTAAGTTATGGAAATTTTTGTAAAGGATAAAGAGTGAACTTAAAATGGTCGAATTGTAAATCAAATGTGGAATGAATTTAAGAATCTATTGGTGGAAAAAGGATAAAATTATCTGTTGACCAAAATAAGCTCACACTTATTTTGGGTCAATTGATGCCACTCTCCCCCTTTTGTGCTTCAATCTTAATGTTTACATATTTTAATCACTTAAGGCCCCCTAAAAGCATTTCCATCAGATAGGAAATTTCTTCCCCTTTCCATAGATATAAAGAAGTCCTTCTAACTCTTCGTATTTTTCAAGTTACGGGCCAACGGGCCTTAGAGGAATTTTTTGCCAAATGCGGGCCAACGGGCCCAAGGAAGAATTTTTGCCAAAGGAAATTGTAGACCGGTGGGGTGGTGGGAGACATTTTGACATTTTTCCCTTTTTGAAAAAATACACAAGTATAATTATGGGCCCGCGGGCCAAGAAGGATTACTTTTTGCAAAGTGGAAAAAGTGGGTCGATGGGCCCAAAGATGTCTTCTTGCCCAAAAATGGGAAAATGCGGACTAACGGGCCCAAGTGATAACTTTTTTGCAAAAGAGGGTCGATAGGGCTGAGGAGGAAATTTCTCCCAAGTCTAAAAGAAGGCCCATGGCTATATGGCACTTTGAAACCTTTTCACTTTTGTCAAATGGCACAGTTTTCAAATGCAGCCCGCGAACCCGCAGGTCTCATCAGCCGTTGAAAATTCATAGACCCGCGGAGGGTGCCATGCATCAACTTGGCACAAATTTAAGGATAGAATCCAAAATGGAAACCCCAAATGAGTGCAAGGATTCCATGTGTCCCAGGTCCAAAGGGGGACAAAGTTGGCCATTTAAAATGACTAAGTATAAGGGTATTGGCGGAAGTCTCCACATGTCTCATCGGTGCAACACAAGGGCTAGGTCCAAAGTGTGGAGACTCAAATGAGTGCCAACTCTCCATGTGTCTAGGGTCTAATAGAGTCAAAAAAGGGAGACAGATCGAGCCCAAAATGACTAAGTATAGTGAACCGGTGGATGAAGCCACATGTCGGCGCGACTCAACTTCAAAGGTAAAATCTTGAGCGAGTTTCCAAATGAGCACAAGGCTTCCATGTGTCTAGGGACCAAAAAGGGAGTAGGATCGAATTAGATAAGTAAAAAGGTAAGTATAAGCCTCCACGTGCCTCATCGGTGCAACGTCAAGGGTCAAAGCCAAAGCCAAAGACTCAAATGACGTAGGCTTTCCACGTGTCCGAGCCCGAAAAGGCGAGGCGGTCGTTGAAAAGTTTAAGAAAAGGTAGGACAACGGAAGGATCCACTTGTCAAAGATGATGCAAATTTAAAAGTAAAATTCAAAGTGGGTTCCCAAACAAGAGCTGAGCCTCCATATGTCTCGGGTCAAACATATGGCCCCGCCAAGAAAAAAGGGACTTAGCCAAAACATAAAGAAATGAGGCAAGCCAGCGGACAGTGCCATGTGTCTCTTCAGGACACTTTCAAGAGGTGAATCTAGAGGAGGTACTCAAACATGTGCGATCTTTCCACATGTCCCATAAGTGCAATTTCAAAGGCATAACCCAAAACGTAGTCCCCAAATGAGTGCCAACCTACCACATGGTCGGATTCACGAAAAGGTAAGATCAGCAGTTGAAAAGTCCAAGATCCCACGGAGTCCTCCACATGTCTCGACAGCGCAACTTTACATATAAAAATTGGAGGTAGTTTCCAAAAAAGTGTGAATCCTCCACGTGCCTCGGGTCAGGCACAATTTCTCCGCCAATAAGAGGGACTCAGGTAAAATACAAAGGAACATAGAGAAGCTTGTGGAAGCTACCACGTGTCAGTCCGGCACGATTTCAAGAGTGAAAGGAAGGAGCTGAATTTTCAAGATGCATGAGGCTACCACGTGGACTCGGTATGGATATAATATTTTAAAAATTGTGCTCCCGAGCCTAATCTTAAGATAGCCATATCTTTTGACTGGAAACTCAAATTTAGGAAGTAGAGGATTTTTTTGAAATATCTCGGTGCCGGCTTCTCACCTTTCCTCCATTAATGTTTCATCCCACTAATTTTGAGGGATGTCACATCTCTCACCTACCACCATGATGAAACGATGGGGCTCTTTATTTACTAGTAAGGGATAGGGATGGGGCATGGGTGTTGCAACAAGACTCTTCATTGTGGTAGGTGGATTCAATGCATATCTTAAGGTGGTTGAAGTAGGATTCATATTTTCCCTCTCTCCTTCTCTCTTTCAGTAGGTAGAATTCAATGCATTACAGGGGTGGTTGGAAAAAGTTTGATTTTCCTCTCTCTTTCTCTCTCATTCTTCTATATATTGTAAAGGAGGGGCATATTCAAATGGTTGGTCATTATTTCTCTTCTGCCCCCTCTCTCTTTCTTCCTTAGGGTAGAATGTGGAGTCTAAGCCTCCTCTCATGGCTCTGTAATGGAATTTCCTTTCCCCTTTCCCACTAATGATGTACCGTGTAACTTTTGGAGAAATAGAATTTGTTTCATGATGCATCTGTCCATCCTTGGCTCATTTTATTGTCTCTTCTTACCTCTCATCATTGTAGGGTATACTATGCATACTCTGATGTTTATTGTAGGTTCTTGGAGATACGTTTAATGGGTTTTGAGTGGCATTCCATGTGAAATCTATCTCTGCTTTCGTGGTGGATCTTGTCCACCCTCTCCTCAAACTCACCTCTATCCACTTTAGGTAGTTTCGGTCTGTGATCAACCACTTCCTATTCAGTGTATAACCGCTTAGTGTAGGCTCTCTCTTTCACCCTCTCTCTCTCCCTGTCTACTTGGAATGGTTAGATTAGGATTAGTTAGATTATGCCTGCACTGGAGTAGCTTTTGGCAAGTATATTAGGAAGTAGGAACCAACCTTCTCTAGAGGTCCATCTCAGGTTTGCAAGTCCCACAGCTTGAGAGATGGTCCAATGTTGTTTAATCATAGTGAATGCCCCACTCAGATCCTAGGCCATTCAGGGGTGTTGTGATTCTGCACTAACATTATCCTTACACAATAACATTCTTAGAATGTTAATCATAACTAAGATGCAATTAAGGAAATGATGTGTTGCAGGTTACCTAATACTTGATTCCTTTTCTTATGGTTGGGTCATTGCTAGTATTCGTTCATTGGGGAAAGTGTGGCATCGACATGTATATGGTGTTGTCATGTGTCTATGTGAGTCGATGAATTATGTAAGTGTCATATGCGTTTTTGAGTTTTCTTTTCTTGGAGTCCTTGTGGCATTGTGTAGTGAGCAATGTAAGTCAAAAAAATTTATCCTGGTATTTTTATTGTTGTTTTTGTGTGTGTAAAATGTGGGTGTTACATTTGGTATCAGAGTAGAGGTTCATGCTCTCGAAGCTTTGGGACAGATTAGAGTTATGATGGTGTTACATGATGGTAGTGTATATTGGAAGAGCAATGTGATATAAGCGTGATGTGAACTATGTCATAATTGTGAAATTGTGAATGCACATGTTATGTATGTCACTTAGTGTGTTTTTTTGAATCATGTTGATGTTCTTGTGATGAGAGTATTCTCTCTCCTTTTCATGGATTCTATGAATATTTCACGTTTGATGTACCACCTTATTATGTGTGACAAAAGAATGTTATTGTGGATTGTGAAGTGTTGGAGCATTTTGTCATCATTTGATATGTAGGTGTATTGATGTATTGCATGAAAAAAATTGGTGTAAAGAGAATTAGATTATATCGTGATGTCGTCATTGTATTGTGATGAATCATGTGCATCACCATGTTATATTGCAATTGACTATATGTTGTAAAGTTAGACATTGTGTTCCTCATACGTATAATTCATGTAATATGTGATGGTTCATGTCGTGATTTAGGGGCATATGGTGAGCGTATGATCCCTATTGTATAGTGATTGCACTTTGGGTGCAGAATGTGGTAATGTGATGTATCGTAACTTGTGAAAGTAATGATTGTGTTTTACCCTATATATATACCATGTGTAAGATGTTATGGTTAATTTATGTGAATCACCATTTTGTTAGTGATGTAGTTATGTGTTATGTTGTGGACCCTACACTAACTAACCCTAAGGAAATTGGTAAAGGTGTATGTTTGGAGTGAGGAAATGTGTACCATTGACCAGTCACTCGAGCTAAGTACAAGATAGGAAGTGGAGCCTTACATAGGCTAAAACCCACTTTTGTTCATTTTGTATGTGTGGCACTTGTTTAACGGCTATCATGTATATTATGTTTCGCAGACACCTTAAGCTTAGTAGATGGCGACTTGTACTTATTTCTCTCTCCTAATATGGTTATCGTATGGATTAAACCTATGTGATTTTTACTATGTTGAGCCTTGTTGAAGTGGTGGCGGGATGATTCAGATAGAGATGATGACAGTTGTATTATTGATATGATATTTTATGAGTTGAGGCTCGATGTTTCCAAGTGTCGGACAACGCATTGAGTACCCCCTTGGTGGTTGTATAAGGCAACATAGTTATCGTAATGTGATAGTCCTATACGTGTATTTTAGTCATAAATCAAACATTTTCCCTTTTCTTACTAGAACTAGCAGTTTTATTGACTGGCATGTTTTTTATATTTTGGGCATTTATTTGGTTGTTGCACTAACATTCAGATTTTGCACTAACCATGGCTAATTAGCCATTTTCTTTTCTCAATTTTAAATTGTGTATCAAGTTTAAAAATTTATAGCCTAGCCCAAGGCTTGAGATTGTTGCCACTTGGCATTTGATATAGATTTTTATGTTGGTTCTAATGTCGTAATGTGTTGGAATAGGGTCATGAGATTCACCATGGAGTGGTGGGACCTATGGACCCACTTCGTTGTATGGGGTACGCCCCAAGGAGTTATAGATAACTAGCGGGTTGTTGAACCATGATTTATTATGTCACTTGGGTTAGAGGTATCTGGACTCTATGCACCTAGGGCCATAGGGTGACCAACCTCTTTTGGGGAGCGAAAAGGAAAATTTATCTTTATTTTATTGCTTGAGGGAGGCATAAGAGACTTGAGGGAGGCATAAGAGACACTTGAGGGAGGCATAAGATATTTTTGTGGGTGTGATTGATGCTTTGGGAGGTATATGGAGTTGCCTTGTGATTCTTGGGAGGTATATGTATTTGTTTTGTGATGCTTTGGAGCTATATGGAGTTGTTTTGTGATGTTTTGGGAGGCGTATGGAGTTGGTGTTATGATTTATGTGTACTTTTGTGAGTTTGGTTTATGTCTTGTGATATTGTTCCCATCTTGACACTGTGTAGCTATAATTATGGGTTCGAGTTGTGTGAAACAATTGTATGTGTAGATGTTGGGAATTCCATCTGTTATAGTATGTCTATGATACGAGTACATTTGTGCCAGGGGCATGTATATGAGAAGTACTATGTGTGTGGATCATGTATGTTCTTCCATGGTTTGGTTGAGTTCTTGTGATGTGATACATTCATAGAAGTATGTAGAGATATGTCTTGTGGATAGTTAGTGGTGTGTTTGGTTCTTGTGTCGCATCGTGATGTCAGTTTTGTTGGGAACCCACGAACATAAGAAAACTAAAATATTAAACAATGAAATACTGAGAGTTGAGGTTAGTAAATAATATTAAGGAAAAGGACTAACTAAGTAATAAAGAAAAAAGGAAATGTCAATCTTCACAGAACATTAAAATTAAGGTATTTCAAAAATTATTTGCTTCCTTGTGGTCACGTTGTACCAAAAATTGTTTTATTAAACGACATGTGTTGTTATTGACATTCTTGCCTACATATCCTTCAAGATTTGGCGTTGTGTCACATCAAGGACGATGCTTTTATAAGGGGATGGAGATGTAATGCCCATTCTCATTGCACCTAGTGGGCGAGGACTCGAGCCCTATTTCGTGGAACAAGGTGTAACATGTTTTTATTCAAATAAGTAGTTGTCGCATTACATGTGTAATAATAATAATTTTTTCAAAAATACAAATTGTGTGGAATGTGGTGGAGAGTTTGATGTGGCGTGTGGGTTAATTAAGTGCATTGGTGAGGGTATTTGGTGTTCTTAATTAACCTTGAGCGAAAGCGAGTTGTTTGAGAAAATGTTTTAAAAATACCCTCGCCCTACGTTTGGTTAATACCCTTAGAAGCTTCCAAAACTGAAAAGTTAACTTTTGTTTTACACCATTGTTCAAACCCAAAAGCAAAATGTCTTTCCACCTTCGTAAACCTCTAGTATATTTACTAGATAATTGCTTACAATGGAGAAAAAAATTCTTCTAGATAGTTTGGAAAGGGCATTTTGTAGGCCTCTGGTCATAGTTTGACTAGGTCAAACTGGACCAATTACAACCGGTTGCTCCGGAAAATCCACGCCATTTGAAACCCATTTGCCAGTTCTCAGTTCCATCGACTCCAAAAAATTATCCATATATAGGGGAACTTGTAAGAAATTTCTCATTGCACTTTCTTCCATCAAACATTAGTTTTGGAGGTGGTTTTGTGATCCCTTGAGCTAACTTTTGATTGTTTCCAACTAGGCCAATTTCGACCGATGACCTCGAAAAACTTGTTACCAATCATAATTGTTCGCGATTCTAAATTCGATAGTTCCTGTGAATTCTTGGTGTATAAGAGGACACGTAAAAACTTACCATGGTATGTTTTCTCCCCGAAGACAATGTTTGATAGTAGTTTCTTAGCCTCAGAGTCTTTATTGAATGTTTTTGCAACTAGGAGGAAAACATAAAAAGAAATTTGTAGGACCCCTGTCGGGTTGCCAAACCACCATGAAAACTTTTTGACACTTGTAAATAATTGTTTGAAACTCTATAGTGTGACTTGTTGTGTGAAATGGAACTTTTGAAAAAATGGTGTTTCTCTCTCTTCCCTATCTCTTTCGACTCTCCTTGGTTAAAAAAAAGGAAGTGAAGTGAAATGAAATAAATATGTCTCTAACCCCCTCCTTTCAAATGCAAATTATTATTAGTATGTAAATGGAAACTAAAAAATTTAATTATACTAGATCTAGGTGGATGTCATGCCAGCGATTTATCATTGATTTCATGCTCACATGGTTTTGCAGGATGGAAGTGAGATGGTGAAAAGGCGTGGTGTAATTCGTTGTTTATTATTGTAATTTATATATGTTATTGAAAAATGTGTATATGTATAATGTAGTCACATATCACGAAATGTTGTATTTGAAATCTACTAATATGTATGAGATGTTAGTTTTAGGGATACATTGGGAAATGCACATTTAATCATAGGTGCAATTTTGATTCATAGTTACGTGTGGTAAAAAGGATTGATATATATATATATATATATATATATATATATATATATATGTTAAATGAATTTGAATTTAATATCTTTTAATGTGTTTCTAGTGTGTAATAGATGATTAAATAATTGGTGTTGTGTTTCTTACCTTGAAAATGTAATAAAGAAATCTAACCACAACAGTCAACCCTAACATAAGATTCATCCATAACTTGTCTTCATGTGGGATCCTTCTTAGCGTGGAAGAAATTGAAATCATAGAATGATCTTAAACCTTGTACTCGATGGCACCTCCTAGTTTAGGTAAATAAGACCCCTAGTTTGTGTTATCGTCATGGTCGGTATGTTTAGCATTACCATCATGAACCCGATGGTTAGGAGTGACCTGGACAAACTTTATCTAGAGTAAGTAGATCTAACCCCTCCTTAGTATCCTTGTCATCTACCAAGTCTTACAAAGTTAGATCTAGGAATTTTCTCCATCATCGAATGAATTCCTTGTGGGATCTAGACGACACAAATGGACCTAGTGCAATAGTTGTACTATGACTTAAACTCTTGCTAATGATCTCTTTAGTTCCTCATAGCTAAATGTGTTACTTTGGCTAGTGACATTATAACGCCTTGATTTTTTTTTGGGAGGGTTTATAGGGTAAATATGTTTTCACACCTTGGTCTTTCATGAAGGTTGTTTAGCATAAATATTTCCTCTCACCTTAAACTCATTTATAGTTGAGACATAGATCATTAGGTGCAATGGAATTAAACTAAATCTCAGTTGATTAGGAGGTTAACTTGTGGGTAGAAAATGGTAAGTAACTCTTTGCAAATGAAATTGATTTGAAAGTTTTTGAATTTAGAGAACCTAGGAAACTGGAATCTTGGTCCGTAATTCCTTGTTATGCCCCTTTTGACATTAAGAATAAAATAAAATTTCACATGTAGAATCGTGAAATGCATAAACATGGGATCTTACCTTGAACATAGACCACTTGTGGTTCCTGTGTAGATTATAATGCTTCCAATCATGTACTTCTTCAAGATGTTAGGAAAGTACTTTCATAACTCTTTTGTTATAAAACAATGCTAATAATGAGACCATAGTGCGATATAAGAGTAAAGCATATAAGAGTAAAACAAGATTTGAGGTTAGGAATAATGTCACTCTTGGAGTCCTTATAACTCAATTAAACATTTTCATGTGTTATAAAGAATATGAATTTCCCTTGGTGAGATCAAACTTCGAGAAAAACAAAGATATATTTAGATTATATATATATATTACAATTTCTTGTTGTCGGAATGCTTGTTGTGGGAATGTTGAATTGGGAAATAAAGATACCGTGATCGAAGAATGTTTATGGGAAAAAGGTATCTTGATTCTAAACCCCCTTAAATCCTAATATTTCTTTCTTGACATCAAGTCAGATTCACTTGAGTTGTAAGGGTAAAATTTAAACATTGAATAAACATTTGAGAAGCATATTTTTAACATAAGAACAAGAGAATTAAGTACTTTGTATGCAATTTGAAATATGCCAAATAATTATGTAAGTTATGGAAATTTTCATAAAGGATAAAGAGCCAACTTGAAATGGTCGAACTGTAAATTAAATGTGGAATGAACTTAAGAATCTGTAGGTGGAAAAAGGAGAAAATTATCCTTGCACAATAATGTTCTTGGAATGTTAATCGTAACTAAGATGCAATTAAGGAAATGATGTGTTGTGGGTTTGCCAATCCTTGAGTCCTTTTCTTGTGGTTGGGTCATTGCTAGTATTCGTTCATTGGGGAAAGTGTGGCATCGACATGTATATGGTGTTGTCATGTGTCTATGTGAGTCGATGACTTATGTAAGTGTCGTATGCGTTTTTGAGTTTTCTTTATTTGGAGCCCTTGTGGCGTTGTGTAGTGAGCAATGTAAGTCAAAAAAAAATATCCTAGTATTTTTACTATTGTTTTTGTGTGTGTAAAATGTGGGCATTACATATCTAATTTGTTTTTAGTTTAAATGAGAGATATTGATACAACTCTTCTAGTAGTGTACTTACAAAAATATGCACTAGCGCAGTGAGAAGTTACAAGTAAATCTATCTTTCATGCATGATGGTTGAATTTCCTTGATTGTGTACGATAATTATTTTTATGAATGTTACAATTTTTATGTATCGATATCCTTGATGTTCCAAGTAAATGAGAAGGTTTTTTTGAAGAGGGTGAAGCTACATGCAATTGTGTACATGGTTGCACTCAATGCCACAACGTTCCATACTTTATTGAAACGAAATACAAGTTATACAAAGAAGGAGGAATGTACGATGAACAACCACAATGACTGCATAAACACCTCCAAGTCTATCTCATTTTCATGATATTTTGTGAATGAAAGGTAAGATGCATAATGGAAATAGGTTTCACGAAAGTCTACGAGAACCTAGGTTATTTTAATGTAGTGCCATGAAGTTGTGTTCATAAAATTTTATTCCTAAAAAGGTACTTGTTTATAATTATGTTAAACTATAGGATATGCAAGTGTTGGGGTATGAATTAACATAATACTACAAGAGTTATGACTGTCATGGTTCACTTTCACACATAATTAGAAGCTAAAAGTGTTGTGAAGAAAGTGTTCCGCATTGCAGAAGCTATGAATACTATGAGATACATGAAATGTTGTATAATAATGCAAGAAGTTGTTACTACATAAGAAACCATAATGAAATGTTGTACAAGATGAATGAAAGAGCATGAACATGTATGGCATTATGCAAGGACATAATGCATCCTCAGTGCTTTTCTTTGTTTCAAGGTGGACCAGTCGAGTCTACTGATTTATAGGAAGTCATTGGTGTCATGTGCTAACTTGGGTGGGGAAATTGAGTGGAGAAGTAAACAAAGAAATCTGACTATGATGTTTCCTATCTAGGGTGTGCGAATCAGATGGTGCATGACCACTTGTAGTGTGCATTACATTTCTAGGAAAGCAATCTTTCGTACGAAAACACAATATGCTTTTGGAAATCTCGTCTCGCTGCCTAGAGGTTTACAGAGTAGAGGGCCTCTTTTCAAATGCACTCTAGAAGGTTTTGAAAATGTCATTCAAGCTATGGACTTGTGCGGAAAATATAGAAAGATAACCTTTCACGTCTCTTCTCAATTGCACATAGATGTGATTATATAACAATCATTGTTAATATATCATACACCATTCAAATGACTAACAAAATTATAAATAAAAACTGTAAGATAATTACCAGCCCGTAGATTTTCATGTCCTAGGCAACAACCTAACTTATGCCCAGATCTTTGTCCAGCCCTTGTTCAACATACTCTCCAAATAATTTGTATTTATAAGCATGGCAATTTGGCTGATTGCCTCTTTAAAAAATAATCTAGCATACCACATAGCCTTGAAGTAGCACTGGTTTTCTATGTCTATGATCTCCAAGAGGTGGGAACACATCTTGGAGATCATATCAGGTAATTGTCTTTATCAAATAAATTTTTAAACTCTTCCCCACAATCCTATCAAACACAGTAGTTTAATCAAAAACTTGTTCTTTTCTAATTGGAACATTATTGATATGTATTCCATCCATCTGTTTTCAAATAAATAAAATAATAATAATTTGATAAGCCATTGAACAATGTATCTTATTTCATTTCTGTATACGGAAACAAACTTTATCCTAAAGTCTATATGAATAATGCCTACTCTAATCCGATCCTTTACAAACATATTGCAATGGTCAAGCAGGGGCTAACGTATCTCTAACGGATACGTAAGAGATACGTCTGTGGTCTGTATCAGCATGTTTGGCTAAAGATTATATGGTCCAATACATTATGCATGTCTGGTCTATCAACAACACCAAAGTCTAGTAATCGAATTTCACGGCGTCCAGATACACGGTTTTATCGTTTAGTTTCTAAATTATTTTGTTGACATTTTCCCCATCTTAATATTCTTTACATCTCACACAAATAATGCGCCAAAAGTATGATGTATATTTCTTATCATTTTCTACATAGATGGAAATAATGAGCATCCCTTGAATTAGTTGGCGTTGTTGCCTTTATCTTTCCACCGTAAGGTGACTATTTGATACTATTAATTAGAATCACTAGTTTAACTACGTACTCGTGTTTATAGGTTTATTGACTTAATGATCACGTTTACGTATATTTGTTTGTTGTATAATTTTTTTATCGATTTATAACTAGTATAGATACCTTAAATATATTTATTTAAAATATACACAGAGATGAGGAGGTACTTATCTAATTGTGCAAGTGAACTATAAGTATAACAACATAAAAATAATTAAAAATAAATATAATATAATGAGTATATTATAATAAATGTATTCATATAAAAGACATCAATAGATATCAATTTCAAGGTTCTTAGGTTTGATTTTTTAGATCTTTTTAATCAACAATTTCATTAAATTCTCTATCAATAGATTAATTTATCTACGCGATTGTGTGGGTCTCAAAATTATGTGTGGGTCTCAAAAATATCTAGTCAAGAAAAAAAAATCCAAACATTACTACATAACCAAGATATTACTATTTTTTGATTGACTTTTTCAAGAAAAAAGAAACAAAATTATTTGATAGTTCAATAAATGTCTAATTTATAAATGAAATGTTACATAACGGTCAAATGAACGTAAAATTTAAAGTTAAGAAAAAATGAACAATACACTCTATTACAACCTTTCCTATCATTATAGAATGCCTCTTGACATAAATATAGATACATAATAAAAAAATGTAACATACCACTCATTATTCTTCACACAATAAACAATAATTACTATTTTAAAGGTAAAAATTGTATTCACTTTAACCTCTTTATTTCACAATCACCATTATATGCATATGATCCCACTAATTAATAAATAAACTAAATTAAAAGAGAATTATGAATAAAATGGTTACTCTTTCCTCAATATAAATGTTTACTTAATAAAATGAAACAATCATATGTGAGTTAATTAAATACAATATTCATAATTTATCATGGTTTTCTCTAGATAAAATAACATTACTTTATGCATTGAAGATACACGATATGTAATATTGTTGAAGTAAAAGAAAATACATTTGTTTTCATGTATTTTGACTCATTATAGAATAATTTATGTCATAAAACGGTAATATCAATAATAAATAGTTTTTCTAATAGTAAAAATAGTACAAATAAATTAATTTTACGGAGAGATTAATATAGGGTGTATAATCCCTTCAAAACTATTTGCCCTTAATAAAAAAAAAAAAAAATATAGGGTGTATAATTTATCACATTCATTTTTGTCCTTAAATTAAATTTATTTATTATAATTTTATTTTTTACTGTTACATTTTTCTCTGTATTTTTGGTTATTTCCTTTGCATTGAGCTCTACATTGAGGAGGTTTCCTTTCAATATCAACTTAAGTATGTACTTGAAAACCTAATTTCATGCAATGATGAACATTTTGTGATCAATACTTGAAATAACAGAGCTTGAGGGAACTGATATATGCAGTGCATTGTGACTGCTACTCTAACGGAATTAAAAAAAAAAATTATGTTGTAATTCGACTGTTGTGGGTATGCACGCGGCCTACAATGGTACTGCGACTAGTCTGCCTGATAGTAGCTCACATTCTTTTGTTAAAGATTCATGTGAGCATTGTGTTGAACAAGCTATCAAAGTTGACCAAGCCAAGCACGTGGTCAGGGATTTTTAAAAACACCATGAAAAACATGTGGACCCCAAAAGTCCAGGGTTGTCCCCCTTTCTCTGTTTTCACTGGCTCCAAGGATGCCCAAGGAATCTTTCTCATTCAAATCCTGGAGGCCTTCTTAAAACGGGTGATTCAAAAAAATCAAATGGGACTTGTTGGTAAGTTCCTTGGACCTCGTCCTAATATAGAAAATGTTAGGAAATGGGCTATCACAAAATGGAAACCCTTGGGGGATATGTGCATTTAATCTATGGCTAATGGGTTCTTTCTTTTCAAATTTAACCTTTGTGATGATTTGAGTGTGGTTTTACTAGGAGGTCCCTGGTGTATGAGGAACATGGGTCTGTTCATAAAAAATGGTACCCAGGGTTTAAATCATCCACTAAGAACATTCATACCATTCCTTTGTAATGTAGAATCCCTGGACTACCTCTACAATTATGGGATGATGTGATTTTGGTTAACATTGCTAGATCTATTAGCTCTTTCATCGGCCCTAATTACTCAACAAGGAACAATTGTAGGCTAGCTTTTACTAAATTTTGTGTTTATTTAGAAATAGATCAGGTTTTATCGGATCATGTAATGCTATAAACTAAGTCTTCCATCTGGAAACAACCTATTGAGCATGAATCATTCCATATGCGATGCACTAAATGTCACAAACTAGGCCACATCACTTGGAAATTCCCTAATGTCAACACACAGGTGGAAAAAAATAAGAAAGGGGTTGAATGTTCAATGAATGATAAAACCCAAGTGGAAAATAAAAGAAAGTGGATGAATATTCAATGAATGAAAAAACCCAGATGGAAAACAAAAAGATAGGGACCAAATCAGCAATGAATGAGACTAATTCTAAACCTGATTGAAAAGCCTTCAATTAGAAATGATAGAATCCGGATCCCTAGCTCTCCGGTGATCAACTTAAACAAAATAAGTGTGGATACAAGAATCCTTGCAAGAAACCCCTATTTGTGTAATGCCCACATTTTATACACATAAATACAATAACAAAAATACCGGAATAATGTTTTTTAAAACTTACACGGTAATGCACAAGACACTACAAGAGATCACTTAGGATAACACATAACACATGATATGTTTTCACAAGCATTAACCCACATAGACAACATGAATACATGTGATGCACATCAAGGCCACTTCCCTTTTTTTTTTGACCGACAAGGCACAACATAACGATTCACAACATAATGATTCAACTACAGAATAAACTTGTAGATATGGTCCTTCCCACATTTATTACAAACATGTTTCAATCTTAATTTAAGTTTTAGAAAGGCTCATGATATGTGAATCATACATTCCTTTTTCCTTTTTCTAGATTTAGACTCTATATTGTTTAACATTTAACTTACGGTGTATCTCATTTAATAAGAATCGTTGACATTATTTCAAGTACTTGTTTAATTCGTTCGTTAGTTAATAGGGAATTTATTTACACACAAGAATACTTACCTACACGCAAGGCTACTAGGTGGTATCCCTAGTATTCAATCCTAAGGGCATACATCTGGATCTTATATCATACCTTTGTTATGCAACAGAACAAGTGTGATTCCAAAGGAGGGAAAGTTCGCATCTTTTCTCAAGGATTTTTTGTCAAGTTTATTTCATTCATTTATAAATTGATAATTGAGTTAGTACATAATAAGTATTATAGGAAATAGGTTTTTAATCCATAACGTGAGGGTTTAATGACATTACAACGAAGATCATGTTTCACTTTCCTATGGAATAACATCCCATGATTAGACTTCCTATGGAGTAATATCCGATGTATATTGTATAATGCTATGCACCTAGGGAAAGGATGTTATGATGTATATGTATTGATGGAGATGCCAACATGTGGCACACATCCCCTTATCTTATTATATCATTCATTTATGATTTATTATGCTTAGGAGGTCGGCCTCAGTATTGGCCATAGGTTAGAATGGTATATATAGGGGTTAGAAGGTTGTAGTTAATCATCATATTGAGTATTGGAGTGTTATTGTATGGTTTGGAGGTTACCCCCTTGAAGTGGTATTGGAGGTTTCCCCCTCGAAGTGGAAAAGCTATTATATGAGCATATTGTCATCATTTATCTATATTTTGGTGTTCTCTCATGTTATTCTATTGTATATGTTCTGATTTATACAAGTAATATCCTTACAAGTGGTATCAGAGCAGCGATTTCGGCCAAAATTAGGGTAAAAACCCTAATTTTTTGTTTCAAATATATCTTGAAGAGGGTATCAAATTTTTTTCCCAATTTTTGCATCATAATTTGGAAATGATCTAAGTCAGAAAATATGAAAAATTTAGCTCCATTGGATCTGTTTTACGGATGTTATTGGTGTTTTAGGTTTTTTCATAAGTTCCCTTTCGGGAAGAAAATTGTGGTATTTTGATGTTATGATGTTATGCATTGATCCACATAGACAACATGAATACATGTGATGCACATAAAGGAAACTTCCTTTTTCTTTTGATCGACAAAGCACAACATAACGATTCATAACAAAATGACTCAACTATAGAATAAATGTGTATATATGGTCCTTCCCACATTTATTACAAACATGTTTCAATCTTAATTTAAGTTTTAGAAAGGCTCATGATATGTGAATCATACATTCCTTTTTCCTTTTTTTTAGATTTAGACTCATTATTGTTTAACATTTAACTTACAAAGTGTATCTCATTTAATGTGAATCATTAACACTTTTTCAAGTACTTGTTTAATTCATTGGTTAGTTAATAGGAATTTATACACACATATTAGTACGTGTATTCCCTTTTCCTTTCATATTGCTCATATAATAGCTTTTCCACTTCAAGGGGTCAACCTCCAATATCGCTTCGAGGGGGTAACCTTCAAACCATACAATAACACTCCAATACTCAATATGATGATTAACTACAACCTTCTAACCCCTATATATACCATTCTAACCTATGGCCAATACCGAGGCCGACCTTCTAAGCATAATAAATCATAAATGAATGATATAATAAGATAAGGGGATGTGTGCCACATGTCGGATTGGGATTGGGAGGAAATGGAAGATATTTTCTTAGCTTATTGGGAAACAAAAAAGAAACATAATTTTGTTAAAGAAGAAGAAAAAGAGGTAGAAGAAGAAGCAATAGTAGCAGCAAAGTGGCGAAGAAGAAGAAGAAGAAGAAGAAAAATAAAAATGTTGATGATGAAGTTGTTACACATGATAGTGCATCTCCAAAGAAGGAAGCTTCAATATTTCAGTTTGAAGGGTGTATTCAAAGAAAAAAGGTAATTGTTTCCATAAACCCTAACATCAAATATAACTTCATCAATACGGATGTAGCTCAAAATCTACATGTGCAAGCAAAGCATATCAAGGAATCTCAAATGGATGGTAAGCAAATTCAGGTTTTTGAAGATTTAAAGCTCTCTATGGATAAATATGTTTTACATTCAGATTTTTATGCTTTAGATATGGATGGTATGGATAGTGTTCTTGGATATCCTTGGTTAGAGAGATTGGGAACAATGAATCTTAATGTGCAAAAGAAATTCATGAAATTATGGTACAAGAGAAAGAAAATTACATTGCAAGATATCACACTTAGCAAAGAAAAAAGTAATGTAAAATTGGATCATGAAGATGAATTTGAAGATGATGAAGAAGGGAATAATGATGAATCAGAAGGAGAGGATGAAGAACATAAAGTCACAAATAATTTCTCTACTCAAGAGAAAAAAGAAGTAACAAACAAGGTGGAAGAGGACAAGAAAGTTGAGGAAAAGGTTGATAAGGTTGAGTATACGAAGGAGGCACCATATAGACACCCACATCATCATGAGAGGAAAAAATCATGGAGACATGCTAGGACACACAAGGGCAGCAATCTATATGGATATACGGGGGTGGATCGGAGTATAAATTTTGGCTATACATGGAATCAATGGAACAATAATTATATGACACATAATCACATGAATAATAATTATGGATATACATGGATGCTGAGGAGGAACACATATGGACTAGGATGGAATCAGATGAGCACAAGGGAATATGGAATCATGTTTGGAGCAGCATCACCACATAGGATTTCATATGGGTGGTTGGATGATCGAGCATGGTGACAAGTGTGCAATAATTTAAAGCACACTCATTATATGGCTTCTTCTTATGTTTCGGGGATGAAAAATGTCAAAGAGGGAGGTAATGCTATGTACCTTGGGATATGATAATATAATATATATGGGTTTATGGAGATGCCGACATGTGGCACACATCCCCTTAGTTATATGTATGGGTTCACATGGGATATAATATTATAATGTATATGGGTTGATGGAGATGCCGACATGTGGCACACATCCCCTTAGTTAGTTATATGGGCTCACATAGGAATTAATTATATTGGGTAATAGGTTGGCCTACATTGGGATTAGGTGTTACCCATCCTATTTAAAGGATGTGAGTATCATTATGAGCATGTATTGTATGTATGAGTTGATTCTTCTACTTGGTAGAGGCATATTGGAGGTGTACCCCTCAAATTGGATTCCCATCTTGGGAGACTGTGGAGAGTTATTCCTTCCTTAAGGAGCATTGTATGGTGTCACCCTACCTTAAGGGTATTATTTTGCATATTCGGGCATCTTGGTCCACCCATATCTCTTGTGTTGTGTTATCTTCTGCAATTTATTGATTTATTATATGCAAAGTTCTTATCTTATTGATGTTATGCACCTAGGAAAGGATGTTATGATGTATGTGTATTGATGGAGATGTTGACATGTGGCACACATCCCCTTATCTTATTATATCATTCATTTATGATTTATTATGCTTAGGAGGTCGGCCTCAGTAGTAGCCATAGTTTAGAATGGTATATATAGGGGTTAGAAGGTTATAGTTAATCATCATATTTAGTATTGGAGTGTTATTGTATGGTTTGGAGGTTACCCCCTCAAAGTGGTATTGGAGGTTGCCCCTCGAAGTGAAAAAGCTATTATATGAGCATATTGTCATCATTTATCTATATTTTGGTGTTCTCTCATGTTATTTTGTTGTTTACATTCTGATTTATACAAGTAATATCCTTACAAGTTGTATCGAGTGACCACCTGGAGTTTGAGTCTCGGCACGGGTATACTGCCGGCATTGCGGTGTTCGCCCGAGGTTCGTATAGGGCGGGGTGGGGTCCCACTATACGGCGCAAATCTAGCCCGGGCTCAAGCTACTGAATCGTGGTGGGATGTTATGATCCTCATGTGTAGATTTCACTAATTCCTTAAGGTTTTGGTGTAATGGTTCATTACAAGTGGTATCGGAGCAGCGATTTCGGCAAAAATTAGGGCAAAAACCCTAATTTTTTGTTTCAAACATATATTGAAGAGCGTATCAATTTTTTTCCCAATTTTTGCATCATAATTTGGAAACAATCTAATTCAGAATATCTAAAAATTTCAGTTCTATTAGATGTTTTTGCGGATGTTATTTGTGTTTTAGGTTTTTTCATAAATTCACTTTTCAGAAGCAAATTTTTGTATTTTTTAGCAAAATTTATATTTTAGGAAAGCTCTTGAAATTTCAGTTAGGTTTTGTTCTTTTTTTTTATCCATCTTCTGAAATATTTTCAGAATTTGTAAACCCTAATCATGATCATGGGGATAACAAATTTTTATGGAAATGGTGAGATGGATCCTAAAGAATGGTGGATAAAATTTAAGAATATATATTTCTCATATTTCATGACAAGGAATAGGTTTTCACATTATCTTGGTGGTCCTGCATGGATTTGGTTTTCTGACTTAAAAATGACAGGAAGGATTGGTCTTGGGAGGAAATGGAACAACTTTTTATGGATAGATGGGACCACAAAGAGGAAGAAGAGTCAAAGGAAGATGATGGGGAATAATATATTGAAGAATCAAGAGAGAAAGAAGATGAAGAGGAAGGTGAAGAAGATTCAAGAGAAGATGATGGTGCAGCATATATTGAAGAATCAAACGTAGAAGAAGTTGAAGAAGACTATGAAGAAGAGGAAGAAAAACAAGATATTGATGTAGAAGAAGATATTATAGCTCCCAAGAAGGAAGATACCATATTTTAGTTTCATGGATGCATTCAAAGGACTAAGATAATTGTTTCCATACACCCTAACAGTAAGTATAACTTCATCAACAAGGATATGGCTCAACATCTACATATTCAAGAAAGTAATATCAAAGAAGCTCAAGTGAATGGTAAGAAAATTCAAGTTTTTGAAGATTTAAAACTTACTATGGACAAATATACTTTACATTCAGATTTTTTTTTCCTTATATATGGATGGTTTAGATATTTTTCTTAGGTATCCTTGGTTAGAGACATTGGGGACAATTAATGTTAATATGAAAAATAAGTTTATGAAGATTTGGTAAAAAAGAAGAAGGTCACTTTACGGGATATTAGGCTTAATGGAAATAAAAGAAAAGTCAATATAGACCATGAGGATGATTTAGAATATGGATAAGAAGGGAATAATTATGATTCAAAAGAGGAACATAAAGAAAAATAAGGAAATGATGATTCGTCTACTCAAAAGAAAAATAAAATATCAAATGCAAAGGTGGAAGAACAAAAGAAAGTTCAAAAACAGTTGATAAGGTTGAGGATACTACAACTGTAGCATATGGAAATCCACGTCAACATGAGAGAAAAAAATCATGGAGATATCCCAGGGCACATCATATTTCCAACCAATATAGATATACATGTAATTGGAGGAATAATCACTTTATTTATACAGGGGATCAATGGAGCAACAATTATGAAGCATGGAATCCTTATTATGGTTATACATGGAATCCTTATTATGGTTATGCATTGAATCCTTATGTTGGTTATGCATGGAATCCAAGGATGATAAA
Organism: Taxus wallichiana var. yunnanensis; assembly: GCA_018340775.1. NCBI lineage: Eukaryota > Viridiplantae > Streptophyta > Pinopsida > Cupressales > Taxaceae > Taxus > Taxus wallichiana. The sequence continues at coordinate 456,953,378 of CM031243.1, forward strand.
CTATGGTCATGAATGGAATTAGAGTAGCGCAACAGAATATGGATATTAGTTCAGATATGTATCATCTACCAGGATCACATATGGATGGATGATCGATCATGGTGCAAAGTGTGTAAAAATTTACAACACACTCATTACATGGTTTCTTCTTATGTTTCGGGGACAAAACATGTCAAGGAGGGAAGGAATGCTATGCACCTAGGGAAAGGATGTTATGATGTATATGTATTGATGGAGATGCTGACATGTGGCACACATCCCCTTATCTTATTATATCATTCATTTATGATTTATTATGCTTAGGAGGTCGGCCTCAGTATTGGCCATAGGTTAGAATGGTATATATAGGGGTTATAAGGTTGTAGTTAATCATCATATTGAGTATTGGAGTGTTATTGTATGGTTTGGAGGTTACCCCCTCGAAGTGGTATTAGAGGTTGCCCCCTCGAAGTGGCAAAGGTATTATATGAGCATATTGTCTTCATTTATCTATATTTTGGTGTTCACTCATGTTATTCTATTGTATATGTTCTGATTTATATAAGTAATATCCTTACATATCCCTAGTATTAAATCCTAAGGGCATACATATGGATCTTATATCATACCTATGTTATGCATAGAACAAGCATGATTCAAAGGAGGGAAATTTCACATCTTTTCTCAAGGATTTATGTCAAGTTTCTTTCATTCATTTATAAATTGATAATTGAGTTAGTACACAATAAGTATTATAGGAAATAGGTTCTTTATCCATAGTGAGAGGGTTTAATCACATTACAAGGAAGATCATGTTTCACTTTCCTATGGAATAACATCCCACGATTACACTTCCCAAGGCCAAGCATAAGTTTACTATAGTTATGCTCCAACAATTAGTTAAGGATTCAAAGGCTCTAAACATGACAACATACTTCCTTATTTTCTTGTTTCTAGATTAGGTTTCTGAGTATCTTTTACGTCTAACTTAAGGGTTTTATTTCTCCCTAACTAGGTTCATATACTTTTTGTAATGAATTGTGTAGACTATTTGTAAATAGGAATTTGTATCCTCATGAGACTACTAGTCCTTGTCCTAGGAGATTTATCTATAAGGAAAAGATCACATCATACATCTATTACCTAATAGGACTAGTGGGGAAGAAAGATGGAATAGTTCATCATTTTAAGTGGGGTTAATGTTCACATTAGAGTTTACACAACGTGGGTCTCGTTTCTCACCACAAGATGGTTTAAACATGATATGAGAATGACCTAAATTTCACCTTTCTCTAAGCACATCACCTTATGGTTACATTTTTACCAACAAATCATAAATTAAAAAGTTTCCAAGTTTCATAATTAACTCTTAGTATTGCACCATAAAACCCAAATGATAAATGGGGTTGGGTATTGAGTTCATTTCTGATCCCAACTCTTAAAGGTGACTTCCAAGGTTAGTTGGTGATCTTCGCCACTCAACAAGTATGTCAGTCCAAGAGGATTTTACACTATGTTTAATGTTGGTTCCCAAGAGTACTACCTTAAGAGAACACATTCTCCTTACTACACACACAATTACTTATCTTGGAATGGAACCACATACTCTAGTTATGTTTGACCGTGTCATTCTTAACTAACGAGTTTACAAAAATGTCGCTAAACATACGGCTATGGCGATAAACTCAAACTACGGATCATATTTACTTAAGCTTGGTAAAAGCACAATAAAATGTCCCACTTTTTGGTATGGTTTGTACCTTAGTAAACATGAATTTTCAGTTTAATTGATTTTCTAAAGTTAATAGCCACAAAACCGTACACATTCATGAAATTCTACAAACTAACGAAATGTTGTGTTTAGAGTGTAGAATACATGTATATTTTTTTAAAAATATTTGGCAAAAAATATAGTATTTTTCTTAATTTTATTCATATGTTGTTTCTTATGTTATTAAAGAGGAATGACTGTCCCCGGTGGTTTTTTAAAATGAAAACTTATCTTTTCACTATGAAATTTTAGATATATGTTCAAGATTATAGTTTTGACGTGCTTTGTCAAATTTTCATAATTTTTTGACTTTTTTTTTTTTTTTATAATTAATTATTTAGTAACTATATTTTAAAATAAATGGCGTCCATATTTCAATGCCAATAACTTTTAATATTTCAAGCTGAACTTTGATGGTGCCTCTAAGGGGAACCACGGAGCATTTCTTGGAGGAGGAGCAATACGGGACCATAAAGGTAATTTGATTGTTGCATATGCTGGAAAAATGGGAATCCAAACCAATCATTTTGCAGAAGCTTTATCTGTTCTCTGGGGTTTGAGAGTTGCTCGGGCCCAAAATATCCAGAACCTCATTGTTGAAGGGGACTCCCTTAATATTATTAATCTGCTTAATCAGTCCTCTTCTCCTAGCTGGAATATCAAAGATTTTATCTCTGAGTCCATAAGCATCAGTCATACCTTCAACAGCATCAGAATCATACATACTTACAGGGAAGGTAACAAGCTGGCCGATGCAATGGCCAATTATGGCATTAATATAAATTTCACTATTTGGGATAATGATAGTATCCCTAATCAGCTTCACAACAGCATACATGCGGACCTTCACACGCAAACAATCTCTAAAGATATGCTTTAATCTTTGGAGGAAATCCATAAATTCTTCCACAGGTGCTGTTTTAGTTTATTTGGCGTGGCATATGATATCTACTCCAAATGATGGCAAGATTTTGTTTAGGAACTTCAAGTGGAGCCGTCTAAATTTAAAAACAGCGCACGCGGGAAGTACAATAGCTGTTGATATTCGGTTGCCAAGCTCCGCGAAAACCGAAGATAACTACAAGGTGAAAGCTGACAGGATAAGGGTTTTCACGCGCGACTTCACGCAGACTCAGATCGGCAATCCTACAGCCGTTCGTGGGAGGACCAACGGCTACAGTTCCCATTTTTATGCGACCCGCAACGGCGAGAAACGAATCACTCTCAACGCCCAAAGGTATTTTGAAAATTGTTGTAACCAGCACATCCCTGTGAAGATGGGAGGGCCTCCCTGCCAGATTGAGCCGTGTGCAGACCCTGACTGGAAAGATAACACTGAGCTCTGGAACATTCTTAGTATTGGCGGATTCACCAACTTTGTGGAGAGAGTGCAAGGGCATGATCAAAGCATCTCTGTTCGCTTTGCCAAGGATTGGAATGAGAGGATGGTCGACTATGGAGGCGAAGATTCTTATTAATGAGCGAACTCATAGCAAGCGGCGCCTTAGCTTGGAAGGATACCGCTTCTTCAACAAGAGGGTTATCAAAGAGGTGAAGAGAGAAGATTTGTGGAGGAGGAGGAGAAGCTTATATTCAACACCGCGGTCTCAGCATTAATTCAATTCCTTCTCCGTATGATGAAGTCACCCGCATGATGATTCGCTATATCCTTGGAAGGCGGGTTTATTCTTCGTCCTGCCAAGCACCTTGTCTTTTTTTGAATCACTTTCGTAGGAGTAGGTTGGTTTTCTTTCCCCACTATCATTAAACTCTCTTGAGCGCTCCATTTTGGAGTTCCGAAGCATACCGGGCGGTTCCCCTTCACCAAGGGCTTATTCTGCTTATTCACAAGCACTGCCTTATTAAATTCCCCGGTCTCCCTTCCTCTCCCGGCCTGGCTTTGGGCTCTGTTGCTGCAGTCCCCGTCTCCCTCGCTGTCCTGCTGCTTGCCCCCCCGCCTCAGGTGCTTTGATGCCCCCATGCGAAGGCTGCTCATGCTTCTCCTTCTTTTCCTCCTGCTGCTTGCCCACCTGCCACCCACACTGTATCTACTTCTAAACGTGTCACCGGGGCTTCTAGGAGACTCAACCTTGAGTCTCTGCTGAGGGGATATGAACCTTTGGATGACATTGCTCGTGATCTGCTTTAACATTAGTAGTGCCGGTCCCAGGGCGGCACCAACGGATAACCCTTCTAGAAGATTGGAGGCCTTAGAGGCTGAGCTTAAATTGCTGAAGGATGAGGTAAAAAAATCTTGCTAAGCAAAAAGGCAAAAAAGCATTGAGGAGAAGGGAGCATTGCGATAGCTTGACTTGATGAAATATACAAAAAACCCATACCTCCCTTGACTCCCTTGGGAAAGCGAAGACTAGGCATGAGTATAATATTGCAGCATTCGGGGCCATAGAGGAATTCATCGAAGGTCATACAAGAAGTGTTTCGCATCTCTCGGTGTCCCGATGACTCTTTGGGGCAATGAGAAAGAGAGTAAAAGAACCAGAGAGGAGCTCGATAAGACGGATCTTGCTCATATGACCCACGCCGGTATGTACCATGCTTGGAAAAAGTAAAGATGAGTATTGATCAAGCGGCCAAGAAGTAGTCCAGTTTACTACTGCTTCTTTTAGGCAGTAGGCTTGCTTGTTTTGTTGCCGTTGTTTTTTGTTAAGTCTCGTTTGTGTTCTTTGTTTCTAGGCTTCGGTGTTCTTTGCTTTGTAACTTTTGTGCTTTGATATAGCTTCTCTGCTCCTCTCTCTTATTCGAGGCTTTTAGGCCTCCTTTTGTACACAAGGGTATAGTCCCTTTCAAAAACTATTTACCAATATTAAAAAAAAAAATAACTTTTAATATTTATATCAAAATTAATTTTTTTTTTCACAGGCAAGAAGAAGAATTCAACAAATACTAAGTATATTTTTTTCAAATTTTTTTGATATATTGTACTATTTTTCAAATTTGGTTGATTGTGTACTATTGATTGTCCTAAAATACCGTATGTTAGTAAAAATTAAAAAATAAATAGCAAAACATATTTTTAAAAAATGAAAATTACATTTTTAGAAAGCCAATAAAAATATGAATTTTGTGTCAAAATTTTGTAAGTTAACTATTTCGTTTACCCTAATTACGTGGCACCCGAGTGGCAGATTTTGGCTCACAATTGTCCCCAAAAGGATTTGGAGCCAAAATGTGCCACTCAGGTGCCACGTCACTGCCACTCATCGGGGTTCACGCGAATGGGGGTTCGCACAAACACCGTTCGGGTGAATGTTGTTCGCGTGAACCCCATTCACGTAAACCCCCTCCGCACCACCAAAGCACCGCCAAAACATCTCCTTCTAGATTTAATGATTCACAATTGCGTCTCCCCTTCTAAATTTAATGTTTTACAAGTTACTTATTTAATATTGTTCGCTTTTTATGTTTTAAATTTAGTTTTTTACATATTTTTTGTGTTTTAAACTAAGTGTGTTTTTTAAAATTGTTTTTAACCAAAAATATGTAATATTAAATTAGAAAAGTTGTTTTACATATTAAATATAAATTCTATTAAAATTAGAAAAGTTGTTTTAAAGTTATAGAAAACTAAAATTAAAAATAACCTAATTTCTACTGAGATTTGTATATAAATAGAGTTGCATGCACATATAGTTTTGTATCGAGTTTACTCTTAGACATTTAGATCTATCACAATTTATGTGTGCGGGTGAAAATTATTGAAGTGGATGAATCATGGGAAATGCAAAGAATGAGAAACGAAAATATACCGAGGAAGAGAATGCAGAAAAGAATGCTAGAAGATCTGTTCGTAGGAGGGCACAAAGAGAGAGAGAGAAGACACAACAAGTGAAAGACAATGCTGCAAAAATTGGTACATATGTATAGAAACCCTTGATAGATCCTATTTTTTTTTAGTTCTAAGGTTTAAATATGATAATTTATGTTTTTTAGATTGCGTAAAGGAAAGGGTTTTGATAGGATCCCATGTGTATGTTTATGGACACAGATCATGATGCGCAACATTATGCTGAAGTGATAACAAAAGTTATGGAATTACTTCCCAAAAAAATGTGAAACACTTGGTGAAGATGGATTTACAAAAATTAAAAGAATTTTCCCAACAAGAACCACTATCACGAAAGAAAACAACAAAAATGTAGAGATAGTATATGGTGAATTTTTAATTTGACTACGATTCTTTAGAGCACATTTGTTGGTTACATTCTTGAATCATGTTGATATGAGGGAAACATTAGAATTGTTAGGTGTTGATTTTGGATGGAAAAATTCAAAACGTGTAGAAGAAAAATTTTTGGGAATGTTTTTAAAGGAATAAGTTCTTTGGGTACAAAAACTAGGTCTGCTGATAAGAGTATTTCTCGTAGAGCAATATTAACTTCAGTTGTAAGTGAAGATACAACAAAGAATCATCATGTTACCGCCTTTGCCAAGGCATTGGGTTTATCTAGAAAGATGGTTAGCAGGTATGCAAAGAGGAGGAAGACATTGGATGACTCTACTATGGAAGGAAATTGGGCACTAATGTGTAGAAATCCACGTTCTGATAAAATAGAGGATAATATTGTGAAGATAGTTTCTAATTTTTGGACTGAGAGGACTCGTCCTTCTCTGAATGTGAGGGATGTTTTAAAACATAGGATAACTCACAATAACTATGATGAACATATAAAACATTGGCTTGAAATAACTCAACATGAGATGTACATAAAGTTTACAGAAGAAAATCCAGATGTTAAGATTGGACAACGAATGTTTGAAAATTTGAAGCCTTGGTATGTGTGAGCTGATAAAGTCCTTGACACATGTTGTTGTTGCTATCACGTTGAGTTTGATTATCACTATCAGGTACATAAAAAGTTACATATTCAATGTATATATATTTTGAGGCGTGCTTTCATTTATATCTATATATTTAAAATTTGTTTCAATATCATTTTTTGAGACATGTGATTTAAAATTAATGTATTTCAAAATCTATTTTTCAGGTGTATAGAAAGTTACGAGAAGAAATGCCCCACCTACATGTGTCAGTGAATTCATAACTTCAATTATTTGCAATGTATCTGATGATCATGACGATGATCATCTGACTTGCATCAAAGGTGTATGTGACAAGTGTGGGGACTTGAAATTATTGCCAAAAACAAATGAAGATTTGGACATAGTTAACTCAGTTCTTTAGAGGTGATATATATATAAATTTATGTTTTTAAATTTGGATGTTAGATTTTATTTTGATTTTTATTTTATCTGCAAATGAATACATGACAATTTGTCCATGTTATGAATTGATTTTGTAGGTTCAAATACATAAAATATTCAACAAGGCTTGGAAAAGATGCAACCAGGTTGGATTTGGTAGAAGAGGAAATCCCCATTGCTACATTCATGCAAAGTTTCCGAAGTTTAATTAGTCTGTACATCAAACATTCTCACTATTCAAAGTGGCAGGCTACACAATTCAAGACTAATAGGGACACATTCCCTATTGGTTCCATATTGTCCATGGTTGATTTTGCTGAGAATTACTCATTTTCTCATCAAAAAGAAATTCAAACACAGTATTATCATACTGACCAGGTTACTATCATGGTTCAAGTATTTTATAGGCATGCACAATTGGATTTGGATGGGGTTGAAAGTACATATGTGAAGAGAAAGTGTTTCGCACGCAATTTTGTTCCAAAATAGAGTTAATTCTATCCTTTCATTCTTTTGAGAAACAGATAGGGGTTAGGGTTAGGAGGAATACCTGTTGAGTTTTGGGAAGGTGTGTTCATACCATAGAGAGATCAGACCGATTGTGAAGAGCTCCTTTTTATCTGGGAAGGACTACCTGTAAATAAGAATGCAAGACCACCATATTTTAGTTAGACAATAAGTGAGGGAACTGCTCTGGGCCAGGAAATATTAGACTTCCTTTCGAAGGTGGTTAGTTCCCTTTTAATACAAATTGATGCAAATGATAATAAAGAAGCTATTGCAAACTCACGATTTAGGTATCTCGTTACTAAAAGCAATAGAGACTAAACTACCAATAATAGAATGTCATGTTGTTTATTTGGTCACTGGTTATTGATATGTTCAGATCAAGTTACAGGGATAGACCAGGCTGGACATGAGATTGTTTTGAGGTGAATAGGTGAAAGGTTGGTTTTGTTATAAGTAAGTGTGATTGATGTCGATCCACCGGATAACCGATTGCGGTTATGAAACCGACTGCCGTGTAGGGAATAACCCGATATTGGTAGGGGCAGTGATTTAGGGATTTTTAAATGGAGGTTGGTGTAAGGTGGTTATGAGGTTTGGAAGGTTGGTAGATGGTTGAGGGGAGTAGTAGGGTGATAGAGAAGACTCAGAGAGTGAGAGAGCTATCTTTGGGGTAATATAGAGATGGATGACCGAAGGTTAGGTGCAGGTTGTTGCCGGGTAGTAGATCCAGGAGTGAGCTTATAATCCCTATGAATTAAAAGTTCACAAAGTAGTGTCTAGAAGCATACAAGGTGATAAAAGAGACTACTTACTAGTTTTTGATGTGGATGCAGGTCCAAAGAATGTAGTGGCGAAGGCAAGGCTCAGTTGGGATGATCCAACAATCGGAAGTGATCTGATGAAGCTATCCTCTGACTCTCCCCATGTTTGGATGAGTGTGACAATGCTCTAGTTGTTCAGTTACAGTCTTGGGCTCGATATTCCTCTTTGCAAAACTCCTCTCTCTCCTTCACTTGTCTCTCTCTTGCAAATGAATTCGGGGTCCTTGCCAATGAAAATATGATCCTTTGGTTTTGGTTAGGGGAGGTCATTTAAAGGGAACCAATGGTGGTTACATTATCGACTCGGTCGAGTAGGGACCGATGTCGGTTAGGTCAAAGTTGGCTATTTGTAGTAAAATAGCCAACTTTCCCTCCTTTTCTCCCGAGGGATCAGTTGTGGGCTTGGTCAAGTCATTATTAGGTTTGTTTTGATGCGGGTGAGGGGTGATGAGTCATGGGTGTGGGTCTGGACCAAGTCATAGGTCTTAATTAGGTTAGTTTAGGGTTAGGGCTGGAGTCACGGTGAGGTGGTGAGGTGAGGTGGCGGGGGTTGGAGATGTGGATTTATTAATCATAAGGTAATTAATAAATAATTCAGTGTGTAAGGTTTAGGTGGTGAGGTAGGGTTAGGTTGCGGGACGAGATACGGGGTACAGGGCATTGTAAGACCCAAATTTTGGTGTCTACATTTGCCCCTTGTTGTCGTGTAGCTTGTCTTGTAAAGCTGTAATGACAATAATAAAAAGTGGTTGCCCTAGTTAAGGGTATAGGTAATCCCCCTCAAATCTATCACAATTGAGGTGACATGAAATCGGGGATAGGGTTGATAAAGGGTGAAGGATGATGAGATGAGGGTACGATGGCAGGGTAAGTTCAAGGAAGTTGACACATGTTGAAATGCATGAAGTGCGACCAGGGTACATGTTTTGAAGAGAAAATAAGCAATTCATAGGCAAAGGTCGATAGTTTATCCAAACAAGGTTGATATAATCCCAGGTATCTAAGGCATCGAAAGTAGATCCAGGGGATATAATGGGTAAGGTCCGGAACATTTAGGCATGTTCGGCGGCAAGCCAAATGGTTGGTTTGGTTGAGATAAACGTCATGATCTTGGTCTAGGCAAAGCTAGTCGGCCTACGATCAATTCAAGTATCCTAGTCATGCTAAAACACGAACAGTGAGCTCGATTGAACAAACAACTACATGATGGGTGGATAGAATCATAATTTGCAGGCCTCGGTCAGGTACTTAATTGGGCCGATTGTGTAGCCTTGGGTTGGGCGATTGGTAAATTGTGGCCTTGGGTCGGGTTGATTGATTGATTGATTGATTGCAGCCTTAGGGTCGGGTTGATTGGGTGGTTGTGGCCTTGGGTCGGGCCGATTGGTAAGTTGCGGCCTTGGGTTGGGCCGATTGGTTAGTTGCGGCCTTGGGTCGGGCCGATGAATTCAAAATAAGGCTATTTAGCAAAAGTCGGGGGTAGGCGATGTGGTGAAAAATGGAGATTGGTGGATAAGGGCAGGAGTTAGGGTAAACTAGGCAGGTAACCGATATCGGTTAGTGGTGACCGGTATCGGTTAGGAGACCGATATCGGTCTTCTAGGGCACGATCTAACCGATATCGGTTAGAGGTCAAAACCTATAAAAAGAAAAAATACGACATGTCATTTTCACATTGTGAAATTGAGTGCCAACTTTTTCTTGTTTGAGTTTTGAAGTGATTAGGTCGTGTATTTGGGCTAAGTTGGCACTAGTTGAGTGGGGGAGTGAGTTATTGGTAGGCCCCAGAGATCGGGAGGCAGAGTTTGATTGGTTGAGGACCCTACTGAGGAGATTTGGAGCTATGGCACAACTGCGCAGGAGAAAGAGGTGTTGGAGGTCTTTGGACCACCACCACTTATCCCACCACCACGACGTGTAGTCGTACTCCCATGAGCTCAATCCCTATATCTGTCAATTTTATGAAGTTAGTGGGGATTTGGGTATTGGGGTAGGAATATAAAATTTCATAAAATAATGAATAAATGAAGGTAAACAAAAATGGATTGGGTAGATATGTTAGGTAGGCCAAAACATCAAGGTGGGTAAGTTTTTAGGTAATTGTGTCGTAAATGCATATAAATAGGAAAAAAGGGGATTTGGGGGCTGTTTTCGCCCGCCCCGAAAACCCCAAAGTGACCGAGCTATTAGGTGTCATCGAGTGAAAAGATATAAGTTCATTCTAATGTTTTAGATTTGTATATTACGAGAATCACACAGAAGGGTAGTTATACATAAAGTTTATACTAGGGTGGACTATTTCATTTGGATATCTTTATTATATTTTAAGGTAAGAAACACAACATGCCAAATTATTTAATCAACAATTACACATTGTAATTGCACTATAAGCTATTAAATTCAATTTCATTTAACACATATATCCAAATTTTACAATACAAAACTTGGGATCAAAATAACACCCATATTTAGATGAACATTTCCCTTAAACACTAACATCTTTAAAATGTTACAAAACTTCACTAATAAACCTTTCAATACTTCGCAAAATGTTGAAATATCCTCTAAAATTTCACTTAACATATATATCCAACCCCTTTCTACCATATGTAATTTTGAATCAAAAGATCACCTACATCTTAATGCATAATTCCCAAAACACCCCTAAAACTAGTATCTCGTACATATTACCAAATTTTAATAAAAATTATTTATTGTAACATAGAAATACAAGAAGTTTTATTAACATTAAAATTCATGAATTACAATAATATACAACGATTTATAACCACGTTGTTTTTCCATCCTACTTGCATCCTACAAAACCATGTGAGCATGAAATCAATGATAAATCACTAGAATGGCATGCACCTAACTCTAGCATAATTAACATTGTTTGTTTTCCATTTACATGATGGAAAAAAACTACAAACACAACAAGAGATGGTTAGGGCATATAATCATTTCATCTCATTTCATCCCTTAGCTAAGGGATGAGAGAGAAAGATATAGGGAAGAGAGAGAAGAGAGAGAAACACTATTTTGCCAAAAGTCAAATTTCACATAACAAGTCACAAGATAGAGTTTCAAACAATTATTTACAAGTGTTAATAAGTTTTTATGATGGTTTTCTAACTTGACTAGGGTCCTACAACTTTCTTTTACATTTTCCTACTAGTTACAAAAATGACTAATTGCACGGCTCGAGAGGTTAAAAAGGTGCATTCAAAAACTATCTTCGATACACAAATTTGCAACAGAAAATTCCTACATGTCAACCTATATACCAAGAATTTGTTGACAATTTTTGCACTTGTGCAAAAATGGAAACTCAAAAATTCATTATGATGGATGACATTAGTGAATTGAACCTAATTAGGGGAATTAATTTTTCAGTTGCAAAAAGAATTGATGGTTACATGTAATTTGCATCTATGTTTGCTATTACAAAATGTAAAAAACCACATAGTCTGCAATTCCATGTTTATCTTTAGTAAGAGAACACAAAATCCCTAAGGACAGATGTATTAGCTTGATGAAGACTAAAATTACAGAATAGGTGGAGTGTTAACTTTTGGAAAAGTAGACAGAGTTGCAAATTATAGTAATTGGGAGTTCATTATTAAAGTTGCAAATATTTTAAAGTTCTTTCCTTCATGATTAAATACATCCAATTATGTTATTGAGTTGTTTAGTTTGTTATACAATCCATACATAAAACTGAAATGTAGAAAGAAGTACACAACTCAGTTCTAAAATTTAATGTTTTATTCATAAGGAATTTAAATGTTTCCCACACAAGCGTGGGATGTAACTCAAAAGAAATTCATAACTACTGAAGTAGAAGGTACATATGCATGAAAAGAAAATTAAAGGAGTATGAAAAAACCCATCATTGCCTTGAGTTTCTTTCATCTCTGTTGTTCCACTTCTAGCTCCATCTTTACTTCATCTTCATCTCTGTTATCCACGTTGGCATTGTACCTAAGAAACAGAAAGGGAAAGAATATCAGTCATGAGCTCAAGGTTAATCCATATTCATGTACTATCTAATTTCGTGCAAATGGATCTCCTGACATCAGGAGGTATGAGTTACATGCATAAGATACATCAAAAACAAATAAAAAGTTGATAAGAGCAATATTCTACATCAACACATATGGTTCCTAGAGTCATTCTAGAAAAAAAGAGAAAAGGAAAACTATGGAAAGTAAGAGAGGCCAAAAATCCTAAATATTTTCTAACTATTTCTTTAAGTGTGTAGGTATAGGTAGCAGACTAGAGAGAAGAAATATTTTGCAAGATGATTACTTGTACAAAAGGAAAAATACAAACTAAAAACAAATCCTTTCATCAAAGTTTTTCATCATATTACAGCCAAGTGTAAAGTAAACATAATGAGTATCAGAATCTATAGCAATTGTTCCAAAAGGAGAAAATGCAGATAGAATATTATAAAAGGTTGTAGCAAGGTATCAAGACATTGAAATCAGAAGTGAGGAGGAAAGATACAAGTAACAGTTCTTAATGAGCAAGGTATTCATCAAAACACATAAAATTAGCAAGGGTATATTCCAATTTCACTAACGAACCTCTATCATAACCCATGAAGAGGATAGTTATAGAAGATACCATAAGCAATGAAACCTTAAAGATATGAATGAAAGATATAAGCTCAAAAGAACAGTTGAAAGTGATCAAGTATGTGCAACAAGCAAATGATATCAGTCAAGTGCAATTTCATGCAGAAGCTATTATAAAGGAAAAAATGATATTTCCAGCTCATAATCAAGCTAAAAGATCAAAGTACAACTGTAAAGAGGACTTTTAAGAGTTGTTTTAGATTTCTTTAAAACAAATAAAGTACACTCTTTAAAAGTTGTAAGTGCAGGTGCAAAATCTTCAGTTATTAAAAATATAAGTGCACATATAAAATCTAGTTGCAGAAAAGTTTATCAAGTATAGACATATAAGAATTGAAGAAAGTTCAAAATTGGAAGTCATTAGGTGCATCTACAAACTTCATAAAGGACTCCAACTTTTGGATACATCTGGATGAAAAATACAATTTTCTACACCATAATCATGCATAGAAACATAGATGTATCAATATATGCTTGACTATAAGAAGCTATTGAGAAGCTAATTACGGGAACAAAAATCTTGTAATACAATTAATTCCAGACATAGTGAAGAAAAGAAATTTCCAATCAATTACAAGTAGTAGAAAAAATCAAACAGAAAATCAAGGTTCACCAACAATAAGTGGAAAAAATGGAACAAATTATCAGTTTCTTAGTACAATTTTTCCTTCCAATGATCATCAAAGGAAGAGTCTAGGTCTATTATTGAAGAATTTGGAAATGATAGAAATGACAAAGAGCTCACTCAGCTAAAGGAATTAAGAAAGTTCATAGTCAGATCTATGAAGCTACAACTCAATTGCAATGTTTTCAGCCAAATAGAGTTAAAGCTGGTCAATGTTATCAAGCAAAGGACACCATGCAAAGTCATCACCACATAGCTAAGAGGGAAGCCATGGCTTAAAGTCAACGAAGTACATGAAGTAAAACCAATTACTGAATATCATATTTGCAACCACAATATCATTAATAGAGTTTTGACCATTTATGCATACAACAAAAGAAATGCATCATTACAAGGTCAAAAATTTGTAACATTCATAACATATATCAAGGGAAAGAAAAATAGAAATTCAATTTTGAATTACTCATTCAACAACAATGGATAAGTTTAATATCAGCTTTCAGAAAATAAATGTAGAGATACAAAGCTATGAAGCTACAAAGTCATCCATTGCAAGCCTGACACGAACCCTCAAGTTGGGTATTGCAGTATAGAGAGACATCTCAAGATTAATGAAAACATGATGCTTATGCATAGATTGAAACTAGCACTGATCACTCATGAAGGTCAAATATAGAATTAGCAACCATGATTTGAAACAAAATCATATGAAATCTCAAAGGATCAATACAGTGAGTAACATAAGTAGAAAAGGTATGAAAATATAAGCTTACCTTCTCAATTTGCAATGGAACAAGCTTTATGGAATCAAAATAGTAAACCTAAATACATCTTGTGGGTAGAAAAATATAGACCATAACTTCGAGCTCAGTAAAATGGAAAGATGTATAAGAAAAGTGCTATCCGAGCATCAAAAACCTTACCAGTTTTGTAGATCGAGTTCTTACAGGAGATTTTAAATGGTTATTTTGAATACAAAATGACATACTCTACACAAAAAACTCCAAGGAAAACATCAATGAAATAAAGAAAACAAATATTTTATTTTTCTACAATGATGGTCGTGTCATGTATCAACTTGGTTAAGTATTAGTCTGCAGAGAAAGCTCATTTTCAGAAAAAACCTCATGAGAAAATTTTCAAATCTAAAAGATATAATAGATGTAAATGGCAGCCATGACAAGGAGGTGTAAATTCTACGTAGAGATAGGAAACATGAATTTCTCATCTAGATCAAAGTCACAGGGAAATCCATGGCAACTCGATGATCTCATTCAAAATATAAAATGTCCTACTTTTGAACAAACCAAGAAAATTAAACAGAGCTTACTCATATTCATAGTGAAAATAACAACGACAAGAGAAAAAATGAAAATAACCAAAACCTTAAATATGGAGTTTTGAAGCAAAGACAACAAACACCTAGACGTTCTAGATGTTCTAAACCCTTGTGCATGCGAAAAGGAATTTAAAAGAAATCGAGTTACAAAATTACAAACTCAAACACCCATATCTTCATTTAAAGAAAATAGAGATCTCAAACGAAAAAATGAATTTTTCCATAGAAGAAAATTTACAAGCTAACAAATTCAAGTAATGGCTCGATTATGAGAAAGTTACACACTACAAGCCACAAGATGAAGATAGCTTACCCGTTCCTCAGAAAGATGGCTCAATGGGGGAAGCCAAAATGGAACAACTATTATCGTAAAGTGAAGCTCCACAAATTGAATGAAAATAGAGCACAAAATGTAAATGGAACTTAGAAGACACCCTAGCTCAATACACAGAGAACAATGAGCTTCAAACGAATGCCCGACCCAACCGAAGCTCATAATGAAGACTAATGGTGCCCAATATAACCATATTTTGAAGAAAGGTTGCAGAACCATGTCGAGACTCATAATACCTTGAGTACTACTAACGAAAATAGATTCAAATAAACGACATTTAAACTTAAGAGAATAATTTAGAGGCTCTCAAGGATAAAGAAGCCAAGCTTAAGAAAAACATAAGTTCATGCAGAGCTCAAAACAACAATACCCACAATCATTTCCAACAAATCATGCTCCAAGCTCAAACAATCAATAATGGGAGTAAATTTCATGTTCAAAGATTCACAATGGAACAAATTTAGAGAGGGAGTTGAGCTTAAGCACGCAATAATGGTATCCTAAAGAAAATTTTCCATGGCTTCACCACAGAGCCAAAAATTCAAATGAATAAAGAACTAAGCCTCATTTTACTCTATCATTCCAAGAACTAACTCACCAAGAACCCTAACTAAACTGGGAGTTAGAAGATTAATGGCGAGCCTCGGATGTGTCGAAAGATCAACGCATACATAGTGTTGTGTAAAAATCAAAGGTAACCACAAAAAGATCAACATCCCGTAATGGTTAGGGCACTCAAGATCAACAACCTAGATTCATATTTCGGACTAACCCGAGTCACGGTGGTCGATGATTAGGATCGATCGGGTACTTAAGATCAACGGCCAAGGATCGAGCTCAAATCCATAAAGAATGAAATTAATGCAACTCAAGATCAATGGTGCCCGATCAAATTTACATTTAAAACATTTAACCACTCTCACTTGCCAGATCAAGCCACATGAAGGATCAACGCGAAATAGATCAATGTGAAAAATCAACGACCACCATCATATTTGTAGATGCCAATGAAATTAATGCAAAGTTCCATCAAGACAAAAGTAAGGTTCAAGCATCATGGTGAAGGGGGCCACCCCCATTAAAATAAAATCATTGCATTGACCTTGGTTAAAGGTCTTAAAATATATGCCAAGAATAATCAAATATCAATGACCAATAACAATGTAATGATAATTCAAAAGGAGGGTCATAAAATATTATGACCATGATCAAATCAAGAGGGCCCCTTTTCAAAACATGTGATTTTTGATCAAGTATATGCCGACCAAATCAAACCAAGACCACATTACCTTATACTTTCCAAAAACATCCTTAATTTCTCCAAAAAGGTGGCCAATGCAAGAATGATATCAGGAAAGTGTAGCATCAGAGTGGTCCCCACAGAGAGGAGGAGAGGAAATTTTACCATGCATGGTCAACACAAAGATATCACAAGTGGCCCCTGTTGATGATGAATCACAAAGCACCCACAGGACTTTGCAACACGATGGGCCGAGACTCTCAGTGTGATTGTATAACATGGAGCTTTTCCCAAGTGTGGGACCTTGCGAAATCGGAAAAGCTCTCCGGATGAAGGCCGGTTCCTATTCCTCTGTTCAGATGCACACATAAAAATGTAGAGGGTCTACTCAAAATCTAATCTAATTTTCCAAGGAGACAGGGTAAGAAGATGCATAAAAATAAACCTAAACTAACAAAGGTGATGCACCGAGGAATGAAGAACAACTGTCTTGCCAATAAACACAAACTATTAAAATGCGATGCAAGATCATGCACAGATAACAGATTTGCAGTGAAAGATCAAGAAGATGCAAATAAACACAGAGAGGGTTGATAATCATCCACAGACATGCATTATTTGCTCCAAAGATTGATACAATACACCACAAAATGCCAAGAGACAAGGTTGCATTACAGTTTTAGATAGGAGGTTTGAACTCCACAGATTCACCTGCCAAAGAGAAGAAGGGAGGGGCAAAACAAGAATGTCCAACCTTTAGAAAGAAGCCCCTCCTTACAATTTATAGGAAGAATGAGAGAGAAAAGAGAGAGGAATTCGAAATCTGCCCCAACCACCTCCAGAATGCACTTAACTCTCTCATTATGGTGGTAGGTGAGAACCCCAGTGAA
This sequence comes from Taxus wallichiana var. yunnanensis, assembly GCA_018340775.1. Lineage (NCBI taxonomy): Eukaryota > Viridiplantae > Streptophyta > Pinopsida > Cupressales > Taxaceae > Taxus > Taxus wallichiana. The sequence goes on from CM031243.1 coordinate 456,970,753, forward strand.
CCCAAAAGTGGCGAACTGTATTTTGCATTTTTAAGAATTTGTTATCACCTAATTAAAGATATCTAGTCGTAGTTGGACAGAGGACCTCGTAAGCTTTCCAGAAAGTCCAACCTTGCATGAATCCGAGCTCCCAGTCAAAAGTTATGGCCATCTGAATATCTGCGCCAGGGTCTGCTTCCTGTCAGCGCTCAAAATGTTGCGCCTCCTGAAGGTGTGCCATAGGCACATCCGTGTGTGTGTCGACATCCTCTTACGTGCGCCAAGGCACAATTCTTTCCCTGTTAACACTCATTTCATGCGCCATTCACATGCGCCAGGGTGCATACATTTCATTGTCGACACTCATTTACTGCGCCATACACATGCGCCATGGCGCATACATTTCATTGTCGACACTCATTTCTGTGCGCCACTTCTGTGCGCCAAGGGCACATACATTTCATTGTCAACACTCATTTCTGTGCGCCAAGGGCGCATACATTTCATTGTCGACACTCATTTCTGTGTGCCACTTCTGTGCGCCAAGGGTGATAAATGTCAGGGATTTGAGCTTCTTTGATCTCTAGAATCTTCTGCTTGTCTATATCTACCTGGGGAAGATATATACAACAATTTGGCGACTCAATGGGATCACCTGCCAGCTAGGTAGAAGATCAGTGGCCTTTTAGCAATCCATTGGGCATGGAGTCATAATTAATAACCTGAAACCAACCTGATATTGTATCCCGAACCTGATACCGCAACTTCCTCTTGACGACGTTCCGAACTTTAGAAAATCAACACCGAGAGCAACAAAACCTGTGTCGAAGCACTTAGTGAAAAAGAAACCTAACTACAACAAGACAATGTGCATACGCACTTAGAGGAATTGAAAACTAGGCTAATATTTACAAGGGTAAACCTTTTCCTTTCTTCAGTAGCAATGTTTAAGATAGATTCCATTGACCGGAATCGGAATTCTTCTCCGTCCAATGTAGACAATTGGAAGGCATTACTATTCTTACATTCCATGACCATGTAGGGGCCACTCCAAATGGCATCAAATTTGGAATGCCTTCTCGGTTTTGCCCGATCTGCATCCCATTTCAGAACTAGGTCCCCTTCCAGGAAGGTCCTTGCTCTTGCTTTCTTATCAAACCATCTTTTCACTAAGGCCTGATCTTTCTCAATTGTTTGAACTGCATGTTCTCTAATTTCTGCCAATTCCATCAACTCTGCATACCGGGCCTCCATTGGTTCGAACTCAGCCAACTCCAATTGTTTCATGAACTCCAATGCAGGCAGTTCTAATGATATAGGCAATACTGCCTCTTTTCCATAGACCAACTTGTAAGGGGAATTACCTGTAGACCTCTTTGGTGTTATTCTGTCAGCCCATAATGCTGATTTTAGCTTGGTATGCCATGTCCTTTGGTTTTCATCTAGAGTCCTTCTGATGATTCTTAACAAATTCTTGTTTGTGGACTCTGCCTGTCCATTACCCTGCGGGTAATAATTTGAAGAGGTGCTCAAATAGATTCCATTCTTGACAGCCCATTCTGTAATCTTGGAACCTATAAATGCCAATGCATTGTCTGATATGATAGTGGCCGGCACACCAAACCTGGTCACTATTCCTTCATAAAAGTCTAGTATGTTAGACTCATTTGCTTCTTTGAGCGCTACTGCTTCGGTCCACTTGGTGAAATAGTCTGTTGCTGTGAGAATCCACTTGTGGCCTTGGCTTGAGTTTGGATTGATGACCCCGACGAAGTCCAATCCCCATTGCATAAATGGTTGGTCAACCAGAATTGGGTGCAATGGAAGCGCTGCTAGTCTTTCTTTGCCTGTGAAGAGTGCACATTTCTTGCACTTTCTTATCCATGTATAGCGATCATTTGAAGATTGTGTCACCCAATAATACCCTACCTTCATTATCTTGAGAGCTGTTACTCGTGGGCGAAATGTCCTCCGAAATCTCCATCGTGAAAATCTCGTAACACCCTCTCAATTTGACCTGTCCCAATGCACCTCAATAGAACTCCATTGATGTCTTTCTTAAACAAAACACCACCAACAAGCACATATGGAATGGCTTGTAATCTGAAGTATCTCCTCTTTGCTTTTCTCATTTCTGGAGGGCATAGGCCTGTCTGTAGGAAGTGTATCACATTCTGAGTCCAACAGGGAGTGGGCACATCATCATTTTCTTGTTCTTGGTTATCCTGTAGTACCAAGACAGCCTCTTTTTCATCACCTGCTTCAACTTGTTGACTCAAGGCTAGCTGCTCACATAGTCCCTTCCCACGTACTAGTTTGGTGACCTTGATCTTGATGTCATATTCCATGACATGAGTTATCCATCCTGCACATTTCTCATTCAGATCCTTGTTTAGAAGGAAGTCCCTGACTCCCGTATGAGAGACCAATAATTGGATCTTGTTGTTTGAGACTAGGTGCTTGAATTTCTTTAAGCTCCTGATTACTGCAAGGACATGCTTTTCAATGAAAGAGTACCTAGTTTCCTATTCCTCCAAACCTTGGTGAAGAAAGCAACTAGTTCTTCTAATCCTCCTTTGTTTTGTTGTACCAGAATTGCAGAAATCGTGTCCCCACCACCAAAGGCATATAGCACGAAGTCCTTGGAGAAGTATGGATTGACGAGAGTCGGAGCTTGGGATATAGCTTCTTTTATTGCCTCAAATGCCATGCTCTTCTTTAACATCAGCGTTATTGGCTTCACAAGAGCAACAAAATTTGGAACAAATCTGCGGACAAAATTGATCCTTCCCAAGAAGCTTTGAAGAGCCTTCTTGTGACTTGGCAATGGCAATGCTCGAATTGCTTCAACTCTTTCTGGGTCAATCATCAATCCCTCCTTTGAAACAATATGGCCTAGAAGTTTTCCCTCGTGAGCCAAGAATATGCATTTTTTGGGATTCAATGATACCCCAAATTTTCTACACCTCTGAAATACTTGCCTCAAATGACAGAGGTGATCTGCTGCATTTTTTGAGAATACAGTGATGTCGTCAAGATATATCAAAACTATTTTATTGATCAACCCCTTAAATGCCATATCCATTGCCCTTTGGAAAGTGGCCCCAACATTTGATAGCCCAAATGGCATCTTCTTGTAGGCATATGTCCCCCATTTGGTGGTGAAAGCCGTCTTGAATTGGTCATCTTCTTTCACCATCACCTGATTGTATCCTGAGTAGCCATCTAGGAGAGAGAATCTCTCTGAACCGGATACTACTTGCAATATTTGTTCCATTGAAGGAAGTGGGTAATGATCTTTGAGAGATGCTCTGTTTAGGTCTCGGAAATCCACACACAACCTGATTTCTCCACTCTTCTTCCTGACCGGAACCAAGTTTGCAACCCAGCTTGAGTGCTTGATCGGGAATATAATGCTTGCCTCTATTAGCTTATTTAGTTCTTTCTTCATTAGAGGCTCAATGTGAGGGTTGACCGGTCTTTGTTTCTGCCTGACGGGCTTAGCATCTGGATCCAATTCTATGGTATGTTGTGCCAAATTTGGATCGAATCCTCTCAAGTCTTCATAGCTCCAAGTGAAGACATCTGGAAATTCTTGGCAAAGCTGTATGAAATCTGATTTCTCCTGCTCAGTGGCCACTTTACCAATTTGAAGTGTTTTGCCTTCCCCAACCGGAATTGGCTCTGAATCTTCTCTCTTGACCTGTATGTTAGCCTTTTCCTTACGGAACTGGTCGTTAGGGTTGAAGATAGACTCCAATGTTACCAAACCCTTAGGAAGCTTGTTTGTCCGCAGCTGTACTACTTGATCCCCATACTGCTGCTCTAATCTATCCTGATTCCTAGCTGAAAATTCAGCCTCTTCTTGTAAGAAATTGACGATCTGTTGATCGTTCTCAAACACCTGCCAGCTTGTGTTATTATCCGGAACTGCTGGCCTCACAATCACATGGATATGTGGCTGTGTTTTTCCTTCTGATGTTGTCAACCACATCAAACGTTTCTCCAACTGCTGCGAGCCTATCTGCGACTTCATTTTTCTTCCTAGGTATGGACACAATGTTGAAAGCTTCGAAATCCTCAATGAGGTCCCATACCCTATTCTTGTAGCTCCTTAGCAAGTCGTTCTTTGTAGCATGTTGTCCCCTAACTTGGTTGATGATTAGCTCGCTATCTCCAAACACCTGCAAGTTCTTTATGCCCCTTTTCCTGGCCCAATGAATTCCATGAATCAATGCTTCGTATTCAGCCGTGTTGTTTGAACAGGAAAACTGGAAACGAAAAGCTAAAAATATTTGATGTCTTGTGGTGAAATCAACATTGCACCACCTCCAAACCTTATGCACTTCTCGAACCATCGAAAAATAATTTCCAAACTTTGTTTTCATCCTTTTGTTCAGGCTGAATGATGTCGGGAATGGGTGAATTTTCTTCGTGTATACAATACACGCCCAATTCAGATTCTTCAATTTCCTTGTATGGGTCAAATTCATGACTCTTGTTTGCCCATTCATCCAAAGTTAAATCAGGAATTCCCTCGACCTTAGTACCTGTTTCTAGATCACTTGAACACTCCTCTTGGTCAAAAGCCGAGCAATTTATATTGATAGGATTTGGTACATGAGGCTCAATATGGAAATTGGCAATTGGTTCTGACCTGATTGTTGCTTTGGCTCCATACCTTGTCCTAAAAATCATGTGTGACCAATCTGCAGATAAATATCCACCGATTTTTGCAGTGAAGTCTCTTGATAGACACAACGCAAAGAGTGGCGGAAGGTCAATCACAGACACATCTTGCAGAACTGTAACATTAGGACAGGAATGTAGTGTTAGGCTTAACCTCTTGATGACTCCAACAGTTCCTACTGCCGTTCCATCTAGCTGTACTACTCCTTTCAGCACTGGCTCATATTTCAAACCCAGCTGATCCGCTATTTGCTTTGGCATCACTGAACTACTTGCCCCAGAATCAATCATGCAATTGTGTACTAATTTATCCCCGATGATTAATGAAATATAGAATGGAGGGGGTTTCAAAACTTTACCTTGTTGTCCTCCATGATTCCCTTCAGGCTGAGTAGCATTCGTGAGGACCTTCTCTTGCATATGGGCCTGTTGGTTCGAAGTTGACCAATTCTTCATGGCAGCTTGTAGAAGATCTCTTTGTCCTGGGATGGATAAAGATTCCCACATTGATATATTCACGTTCGTCTTCTTCATTTGATCAATGATGCTGAAAGGGGATGAATTGTCCTTTTGTTGTCCCTTACTTGGTGCAAACTTTTCTGGAGCTTGAGCATGTGCGTGTGTTGCTACAACAGGTACCTTGGGTTGATTTTGCACATTTGGAGCTGCGTTTGGTCTACTGACCCCTTGTTGTGTAAGAGTGGGTTGAGAAACAACTGGATTACATGGTTGTCCCTCTCCTATATTTCTCTTCTTTGACCGTGTGTTGGCAGCCACGCCTTGAAAAGGCTGTTGGTTAACTCCACAGAAGTCTTCCATTTGCCAATTTGCCAATGTGGTTTCTGTTAGAGGTCCTTCTTATTGCGTTTGTTGCTGTTGATTCTCCTCCTGGCTTGGTTCTTGAGCAACACCAATGGTTTGCACCATCAAGGCCTGATTTAGTGCACCATTGAAACATGCTGACTGATTGTGAGGTAGATTGCAAGGGTAACACCAGTCGTACTCCTGTGCCATGTTATTTTGTGTCGGGACCAAAGCTCTTGAGGACGTCGTTGCATTTGGATCATACGGTCGAAACGGCCTGGCAGCTTGAGGTTGTCCTTGGTTTTGGTTTTGATTTGCAGCCTGAGGTGGTGGTCTATTTTGTTGGTATGGGGGCCTAGCTTGGTACTGTGCTTGAGGCTGATATGGTCTAGCACTTTGAGCTTGTTGTCTTTTGATAGTCACAAGCTCATTTCCAAGGTTCTGCAATTGTTTCATGACCTCCTGCAATTCCTTTGAAGTATTTGAAGAAGTCGACGCCTCATTATTGCTTTGATTTCTAGGAGTTGGAATGGGATTCAACTCTGGTGCTTGGCTGGTTGTAGGATTTCCCATATCCGGATAGAGAGGCATTGGTGGCCTTGGTGCAAGCTTGCCAGCTTGGATCAAACAGTTCTCTGCTCTGATAGCTGTGTCGTAGGCCCCTGGCAGCGTTGTCCCTCCCATTGATTGGATCATCATGGCTATGTCTGAATTTATAGCCTTTAAGAAATAAAGGAATGCTCCTTCGGCGGTTGGTCTAACGGCTATTGGAATCCTGTCCCATGTCCGTTGGAATCTAAAGTTGAAATCTGCCATTTGTTCGTTAGGAGCCCTTTTGATTGTTGTCAGCTGTTCCAATAAAGATAAATTGTCCGCCCTCTCCCCGAATTGGCTGCAAAGGGCAGAACAAAGTTGGTTCCAATTCGTAATAGACCCTGCTGTAAGGATCCTAAACCATTGTAAGGCCTTGCCTTTGAAAGATGAAGCCAACAGCTTGACCGCAACATCCATTTCATTTATTTCGTGAATTGCACATACATTAGCAATATCCTGGATGTGATCAATAGGAGTAGTGTGATTTTCTCCTGTGAAATAGGGTATGTTCTTTAGTGCTGCAACTGGAATTTGATTCTGAGCATTTAGGGCAAGTGGACTACTACCCGTAAAATTGATAAAGGGATTCGGTGGTAGATGTGCCATTATGATTGGCCTAAGAACCCTGGTCGATGCAAGAAAAGGCCTACCAGGTGGAGGTGTAGACAAAGTCCTGTTAGGTGGAGATGGTGATCTTTGTGGTCTTCTTCCTCTCCTTCCTCTACCTGGTGAAAGTTGCAAGTGGACAAATAGCCCCTCTTCTCGGGTATTGGACCTGGTTTGAATTCTTCTCATATGCCTGGGCAACCTTTGCTGCTACACCGCTGAATTCTATCCCTTTCGGAGTCGCCAGATGTGTTAGAAAGTGAGCCTCAAAAGGCTAGATCCTGCCAAGTTACACACCAAACCTGACAATCTTTAAAAATAGAAATTTGAAAGACCTGTATTTTTGAGATTTTAGAGTTTGGAATTTGATTTGGAATGACAGTCCCGAAAATCCAAAAATGCCAGACTTCCGAAAACCCGAAATCCGAAAATAAAAAAACCATGAAATTTTGAAAGTCAAAATCTCAAAAATCTAAGAATACCCTTTTGAAGATTATCCCCCGATCTATCAACTGGTGAAATTTTGACTTGTTTCGAGCAAGTTAAGTCCTTGAAAATTGATTTCAAAGTTCAGCCCAGAAGGTGAAAATATGAAATTGTAAAACCTGCAATTTTTAAGTCCGAATTTCTTGAAAGTTCCTTCAAATCTTGTGGAATGACCTCTTGGTCCCACCGGGCGTGCCAAAACTGTTGATGGCGAATCACAGCACCCCTAGGACTTTGCAACACGATGGGTTGAGACTCTCAGTGTGATTGCATAACATGGAGCTTTTCCCAAGTGTGGGACCTTGCGAAATCGGAAAAGCTCTCCGGATGAAGGCCGGTTCCTATTCCTCTATTCAGATGCACACATAAAAATGCAGAGGGTCTACTCAAAATCTAATCTAATTTTCCAAGGAGACAGGGTAAGAAGATGCATAAAAATAAACCTAAACTAACAAAGGTGATGCACCGAGGAATGAAGAACAACTTGTCTTGCCAATAAACACAAACTATTAAAATGCGATGCAAGATCATGCACAGATAACAGATTTGCAGTGAAAGATCAGGAAGATGCAAATAAACACAGAGAGGGTTGATAATCATCCACAGACATGCATTATTTGCTCCAAAGATTGATACAATACACCACAAAATGCCAAGAGACAAGGTTGCATTACAGGTTTTAGATAGGAGGTTTGAACTCCACGATTCACTGCCAAAGAGAAGAAGGGAGGGGCAAAACAAGAATGTCCAACCTTTAGAAAGAATCCTCCTCCTTACAATTTATAGGAATAATGAGAGAGGAAAGAGAGAGGAATTCAAATCTGCCCCAACCACCTCCGAATGCACTTAACTCTCTCATTATGGTGGTAGGTGAGAACCCCAAATGAACCCAAAAGTGGCTAACTGTATTTTTCATTTTTAAGAATTTTTTCTCACCTAATTAAAGATATCCAGTCGTAGTTGGACAGAGGACCTCGTAAGCTTTCCAGAAAGTCCAACCTTGCATGAATCCGAGCTCCCAGTCAAAAGTTATGGCCATCTGAATATCTGCGCCAGGGTCTGCTTCCTGTCAGCGCTCAAAATGTTGCGCCTCCTGAAGGTGCGCCATAGGCGCATCCATGTGTGTGTCGACATCCTCTTACGTGCGCCAAGGCACAACTCTTTCCCTGTTAACACTCATTTCTGTGCGCCACTTCTGTGCGCCAAGGGCGCATACATTTCATTGTCGACACTCATTTCTGTGCGCCACTTCATGCGCGCAGGGCGCATACATTTCATTGTCGACACTCATTTATGCGCCACTTCTCATGCCAAGGGCGCATACATTTCATTGTCGACACTCATTTCTGTGCGCCACTTCTGTGCGCCAAGGGCACATACATTTCATTGTCGACACTCATTTCTGTGCGCCACTTCTGTGCGCCAAGGGCGATAAATGTCAGGGATTTGAGCTTCTTTGATCTCTAGAATCTTCTGCTTGTCTATATCTACCTGGGGAAGATATATACAACAGCCCCCACTATTGGGGAATTAAACTTGATTCATTTTTACTAAGGTATAAAAACAAAGGTATTATTTTTATTACCAGAGGTTGAAATTTTTCATGTTACCACAAGAAAACAAATAGGTGCCATCATCAGACCTTGCAGGTGGTCCCCATAGAGAATGAATACATGGGTGAATTTTTTTGCAAAGTATTGGAAATAAAGAAATTATTTTTCTCACATAGGGATTTATTATTTGCATGTGCATCTAAGGGGTAGGATTAAAAAAGTGCTAATATTATCACTACAAGTGGATCAAGTTACAGATGTCACATCATCAGCTAGAAGATAGAGATTGCATGCATTGGAGAAGACTTGCTCATTAATCAAAGCTTATTATTAGCTAAATTATTCATCCAACTTTATTAAAAATAGAAACAGTCAACTGCAGTTTGACTGAGTTGTATTTTGTAACCAAGGCTATTAATGCCTCATTATATTAGCATGTTTATTTTTATTCCTTTATTTATTCATGATAAAGGGATAAAAATAGGATGCATGGGTGAGTACAAATTTTAGGCTATTTTTAAAGATGGGATGGGTGACTAATTTTTGTTATATATTGTGTGTAATTGCAAGGCACAAGATGAGGACTTTTTGGACACAGGAGTGCTTTGAAGCAGATTTTTCTAGTTTTTCCCTTTGAATGAGAATTGATTTTTGTCTTTCCAATTATTTGCAGTATTGTGTATACCTTATTATTTCTTATGAATGTCAAATTCCCTAATTAATCATCTTACCTTGCTGCAAATTTAGTTATTTCTGCATAATATTAGTGTGCATGTTTATCTTAACAATATTGTTGTGAATCATTCCCTCAATACATCAAGTGTTTTTCCTTAATATTCTATTAGTTGAATCAATACATAAAGTGTTTCACCTTAGGATAAATCAAGAAGGAACCGCCCTCGATATCGGAGACTCACCTCAACAATAGGTATACCCACATACTTGAGGTGTTTCCATTGTATCTACGAAAGAGAGAGATCCAGAGCAAGCTTAGAATCCCTCAGCAGGTCATCTCTGGAATTCACTCTTATGGATCCAGAATTCACCTACATGTAGATCCATCATGTGAGGGTCATGTGTGCTTCTTTGGACTCATAATCCAGCCTATATAGGGATTTAAATTCATAATATTCTTGATCTACATAATGGGGTTTTTCCCATCAATGAAAACAAAAAAAAAGAGAACAAATCAACAATAGATTTTAACCCAAATCTAGGATAGATGCTTGCATTGTAATAGATAACTAAGAATATATGATTAAATCTAATATTCAACTATTCTAAAGGAGGATCCAAATGGATGGAACTCCTTCTTCTTGCACATTGGATCCAAGAAGACTCCTTCATGATTTTCTCTTAATCCATGGCATCCACTCCTTCAACCTGCAAACCAAAGAGAAAAAAATGAATGAGCTTAGGGTAAGAAATGCTTAATAAGACTCCCTTAAGGATGATTAGGGATTCTTTTGGGTAGATCTAATCTTGTGGTCCCTATTGATTTGATCCAAGGGTTAAGAATCAACCCTACAATTGTTAGGTGAGAATATTCATATTATGGTTATAAATTTTAAATAAATCAAATGTATGTGTAATTGGGTGAATGGGGCCACTTAGGGCTCTAGTGTATTAAGTTAAAAATGTAACCCTTCTAGTAGGTTTTAGTGATTAATTCAATGGACATTAAATAAAATAATTTAAGAGAACTAAGGTAACTAAGGATAAGGGTTTATTAAATGTGGGTTGAATGTTAATTCCTAAGAGGGAAACTATTTAACCTAGTAAGAGAAATTAATGGACACTTATCTAGTGATGATAATTAAATTGACATTAGAATTGGATTAAGAATAATTAATTAATAATCTAGACTAGATCTATCCTATGAAATGTAACTTTTCTAGTAGGAATTAATTAAATGTATATTAGGGTTTGACACCCTTGTAACTTAAAACAAACAAAAAAAAATCCTCAACTTTCCAGATAATTGTTTAAGGATTAATGTGGTTTTAGAACATCAAAAATTTGGGCATTACACTTATCCAATGGTTTGTTATTTCTATTACATTGCAATGAAGAACCAAATCATATGAAAATTATAAAATATAAGGTAAGTAAACCATGCCTTCTTTAATTAAAATCATAACATTGCATTTGATGAGACACCACTTCCTTTGCATTTCATCGGACAAATCACTAGATCCACATAATCTTCCACACTTTGTAATTTATTACTCCAATGGTCTTCATAAAGCCTCCTCGAGATTCCTTTGAGGTATATTTGAGCTCATGACAACCCTAGCAAGCCAGTTGGAAAAAACTCAAGCTCGAGTAACTCTCCATAGAAAACTATATGTAGGGTTGAGTCACACCATGTAGAGCTTGATTCGATTAAAGGCGTAGAATGACAAGGGTCACAAAACCGAGAAAATAATGAACAACACTTGGATTGATCAATGTAAATCCATCTCAAGCAATAAATTATAGTGAACCTTTATGCACCCAAGCTTAGAATAAGTAAACGAGTATATTTCTATCTCATCCCCATGGATGGGTTGAACCAGGTGAGTTCAAGCCAACGAAGTAATAAATGTCAAAACTCAACCCAAATGCATATCCTGATCTCCAATGTTTAATACAAGCAGCAAGTGAGTTCATCCAAAATTAAGTGATTTTACATTACAAATGACCGAGATATAAATAACCAAATCTAAACGTGAACAAACCCTATGGGATCCTACGATGCTCACGTCAGGAAGAGCACTCTCCGGTGAGAAGTGGTGGAGGATGTAAGGTGATCCTACGATGCTCACATTTGGAAAGAACACTCTCCATGATGAAAAAATTCAAGATGCAAGGTGCACGAAAGCAAGATGTCAAACTCGGCCGATAATGTGTCTGCGTGCAAAACCCAAGAGCACAGTCAACCCCCAGAATGTGGCACTTTATAAAGTAGTGCATTTATAAAAATGACAATTCCATCATGTAGAGTGTGAGAAATCATGCAACTTTGACCAAGGAAGTGCTCAAAAATGAGCTGCGAGTCAAAAGTTATGGCATTATTACGATTCCCACAACTGATGGAAAATGCCAATAAATGTTGCAAACGCATTAAAAAAGTGCTCAAAATGAGTGCAAAGGGTATCGTGTGACTACTCATTAGAAATGGCATCAAATTTTAGGCATGGTTTGTTTTTTTGCGAGGGGATTAGCCTCCTGCTAACCCCTGGACCTCGCCCTCTGTCTTCGACACTCAAAGGAAGGACATTCAACCAAGCAAAATACAACCTAAAAATTAATACAATGCCATGACTAAATGTTTTTACACCTTAAAATATTAAAAAGGTGTTTGAAAGGAGGGGGCCACGTTGTGCTAAGTCATGTGGCTGTTGACCGAGCTAAATGAAGGGTCCACGTGCTGTGTTGGTCTGCCAGCCCTCCAATGGCTCTCCTCCCATCCATTCAAGGATTCCCACTATTGAAATGGTTGAAAAGTTGCCAAGCAGGTGTTCACGAGCTGAAATGGTGGAGCTGGACTAGGCTAAGTAGAAGACGTGTCACACAGAGAGAGAAATGCAAGTCACTGAGTTGTGCGTGGAGAACGGTTGGAAAGGAATATGCAGTGTGCAGTGTAGGTGGAAGCCTGAGTCTGGAGTCTACCACGACCATGTAGGTTCGGAGGACGGTGGAAGGAGCACCAAGCAAGGTTGAGTTTGAACACAAGTGGTAGAGGGGCCACACCACGAAGTAGTGAGCCAGAAGGTGTTGGTTGAGTAGAACGTGCCTAGAAAACAATTCCAAAAGGGCTGAAAAACATTCAATCTGAAACCACCCAGTTCAAGGCTCCAAGAAACCATCCAGCAAGATTCCACAGCTCTCGACCCAATGGAATGGACGTAGGGAGGAGGTAGCACGATGGGAGTTGCACAAAGTTACTCACAAATGAGGTGCAATAGAATAGATCTGAATGATCAAACAAGCTTGGACCAATATCTAAATCCCACAAAAGTGATACACAAGCACTATATAAGCCTCGAGTACCGAGTTGAATGAACCAGAGAAGGGCCGAACTCTAGAGCACAAACTGGGACACCATGAGTAGACTTCAAACTAAAAATGCAATGAGGTGCTTTGTGGTTTGGTTTGTAGGTGCGTTTTGTATATGGTTCAACTCTGTTGCTTCAACCGTTTCACCTAACAGTGACCAAAAAACTCCAAACCAGCCCGAGTATACATGACTCATAGACCAACATGAGGAAGGGCTCGTAGAAGATCAAATGACCATGAAGGAGCACCTTGAACCTACAATTTTCTCTCAACACATAAAACACTAGCATAAAACCAAACACAAGAACCTCCTTTTTTAAATAATAAAATGCAAGTAGAGCACAAAACAAAATGGGAACTTGCACAAGAAACTATGAGGTGGAGAGTAGTAAGCAACCGAGGTGAGCAACATGATTCCAATCCTCGAGCTCTGATACCATGTTAGAGGAATGACGAAGATCTGGAGGGAATCCGTGAGCACCAAAACATTGCACTCAACCGTAAAATGATGTAGCTTTAAGATCAAAGAAAGAAATCATTCATGGAAGCAATGTGCATGCATTGAGGAAACAAAAGCTGAAAAAACCAAACTCTATTCCATCCCCATGTGTTGCTCAAGATGAAAGGGTGTACAAATATTAGTGAGGTGTGTAACTCCCCCACAAATGTAGCCTGTCGAGAAGTGGGAGTTACATTCCCGGAATAGCTGGTCAAATGTAACTCCAATGACGCTCTATGACATGTGTAAGAGCCATAATGACACCCTAGGACACCTAAGCATGGTGAATCACCTATGTGGAGGTATTCCATGTATTTAAAATAAATACATGGAAAATAACCTACACCAACACATCCTTCTAGTGAAGTAAAAATTGTTGAATCTCATCTAAAAGAGTTTCAGGATAACACAATTTTTCAAACGTAAGGGGCCTGAATGGGGGAAATCAAAGGACTCTTAGGGAGTTAAATAAAACTAGTAGAATTATCATTTTGGATATCCAAGAAAAAATATGAGCTTTGTTTCTATGAACAATTGTAAATACTTTATTTTGAAAAAATTTGATATTGCTAGTGTGCTCCAGAGGTGCCTCTAGAGGTATTTCCTTACTTTTGGATCCTACTAAATTTACAGGTATAAGGATATTTGGTCTACTTCAAATCACATTGTTGTGGCTTTCCATACAAATGATAATGCTCGACTTGGATCTTATCCAATATTTATGCTCCCAACACTCTGCATGGTTGAAGACATCTTTGGAAGGATTTAAACGTTTTTGGATGTAACTCAGAATGTATACACTTTGGATGATTATGGGGGACTTCAATACTCCTCTCACTCCTACTGAAAAAAAGGTGGCTCTTCTTACTTTAATACTAGTATGGATGATCTCTCTGATTTCATTTCTTCTTCTAATCTTATAGATCTTGATATTCAAGGAAATCCCTTCACTTGGTCTAATAGAAGACTTGGAGAGAACCATATTCAAGTCAGGATGGATAAGGATCTCATTTATGTGGAATGTATTTTGAATCAAATATTTCAACTTTCTTCTTTACCTAGAATTGGTTTGGATCATAACCCCATTGTTCTCATTGTGGTGGAACTTGAGGATAAAACTTAGTCCTCTTTGAAATTTGAAAAAATGTGGCTAGATCATCCCGAGATCCAGGACATAGTTAAAGAGACGTGGAGTATTGAAGTAGAGGGGAATGCATAGTTTATATTAATGTAGAAGCTTAAGAATGTGAAAAATAAGGTAAAAATATGGAACAAGACAGTCTTTGGGAATGTATTCATACAAAAAAAATAGGTAAAGGATGAGCTTTTTGCATTGGAAGAAAGGTTTATTGTTAAGGGAATGTCTATGGAGGATTATATTCTTGAGAAAATATCATATCTGTGTTCCAAAATCTATGTGTGAGGGAAGAATATTACTTGAGACAAAATTCTAGAGCCATCTAGTTGAAAGAAGGGGATAGGAACACAAAATTCTTTCACATGATAGCTCTCAAACATAGAGCTCATAAAAAGATTTTTGAAGTTTCCCTGGTTGATGGCTCAGTCACTTCCAATCTACATATCATTAAATCTGAACTATTGGCCTTCTATAAAAATATGTTAAATGAAAATGCTCAACTCTCTTAAGATGCAACCAAGTAATTTGTTGGAGGCTATCCCTAGAAATGTTTTTCCATTGGAAGATTTCCTCAACCTCACTAAGAATGTGACTATTGAGGAACTTAAAAGTTGTTTTCTCCTTAAAGGAGAAAAATCCCTAGACCTAATGGATTATTAGCTAATTTTTATCATAAATTTTGGGACATTTTCTTCAGATATCTCCTTAAAGCGATTAACGATTTTCTTAGAACCATTAAGCTTCTCAAAGAGATAAACAATACTTATCTTATTTTGTTCACTAAAAAGAAGGTTCCAAGGACTTCAAGCATTTCAAGCCTATCAGCCTTGCTAATGTTCTTTACAAGATCTTCACTAAGACAATGGCCATTTGGATTCAGCCTCTCCTTCCTAATTTGATATCTAAGCAATAGGGTGGATTCGTCAAAGGTAGGATTATCCAAGATGGTGTGGTGATGGTTCATGAGACTATACATTCTATGGAGAAAAGTAAAAAGGCTGGGATGGTTGTTAAATTAGACATGAATAAGGCCTTTGATCGAGTCTCTTGGAGTTTTCTTGAAAATTTTATGGAGAAATTTGGATTCTCTCCCTATTTTATAAAGATCATAAGCTCTTATAATTTGACTCTTAAATTCTCTATCATTGTTAATGGAGCTCTGTGGGATTTTTTTCTAGCAAAAGATTCATCCAAAGCAGGGGGACCCTATCTCCCTTCTCCTACTCATTATCATGGCAAATACACTCAGCCACTCCATTACTAGAGTTATTTCTTTATATTATCTTAAAGGTTTTAAACCATCTTCCTTTCAGGATCACTTTCTCTCATCAACAATTTACTGATGACACTATCCTTCTACTACTTTCCTTGGTCCTTGAATCCAAAAATATGAAGCATATTCTTAAGCTATATGAAGATGCATTAGGCTAGAAAATTAATTTTGACAAGAGTTCTTTGTATTTTTTCAACACTCATCTCAAGATGTAGTAGAAGATTGCTAAAATTCTATGTTGTGAGATCAACTCTCTCCCTACAACCTATCTTGGCCTTCTTCTAGGTACTAATAAGATATCTATGAATGTTTGGAACTCTTTTCTTGATAGGTTTCAAAAAAATCTTACTGGATGGAAGGGTATTGTACTTTCTAGTGCTATAAAATGTATGCTTATCAAAAGCATGTTGTAGAACCTCCCAATTTATATCATGTCTTTGTTTTTCATCCCTTCATTGTTATTGACATAATTGAAATAATACAAAAATCCTTCTTTGTACAGACGTAGGAGAAGAACTGATTCCATTTGGTTGTTTGGGACAAAGTTTGTACTCATAAGAAGATGGGAGGGCTTGGCATTAAAAATATTAAAATTATGAATATAGCCCTCATAACCAAGATGGGTTGGAGACTCATAAAGGAAGCTCATCCTTGGACTAAAATTATTCATGCCAAATATCTTACTCAAAATACAACCATGAGCTTCTTGAATGAGGAAACTCTTCCTTCAGGATCTCTTTTCTAGAACAACCTCAAAAAATCAAAGGGGCCTAGATAAGGGATGTAAGCGGTAACTTGGAAATGGAGAGGATATCCATTTGTTAAAGGAAAACTAGGTGGAATTCTAGGGCTTAAAAATTAATGATGCTTGGGAACAACTTCAAGACATCCCGATTTGCATAACATGGGTAAATAGTTAAAGACTACATGACTTTTGTTGATTTTATGCTTCAATGGAAGGTTCTGTACACTAATAGGCCCACCTTTAGAATCCTTGTTGATGAAATTCATGTAATTACTTCTAATAACTAGATTATCCAGGCTCATGCTAGAGAAGAATTTATTTGGCTTGACTCTTTTGATAGTTCCTACTATATCAACTCAGGATATCAGGTTTTCTCCGGTAAAGTTAGTTTTGATTTTAACTGCAACAATATTTAGCATAAAGAGCTCACCCCTAAAATTAATCACTTTTTATGGAAGGTTCTCAACAAAAAAATTATCACTATTGAGAATATGATCAAGAGGTGCTCCAACTTTCTTAATAGATTATATCTTTGTAGGAAAGAAGCTGAAACTATTCATCATCTCCTTCTTCCCTACCCCTATACCTCAAGTCTCTTGGATCTCATCCTTTCTAGATTTGTGATTTTTGACTTTCTCAGAAGAAATTATTTGTGCTTGGGAGAATTGGTATCCTCCTTTCAAACACAACATGATTAGAAAGATATGGAGGCTTACTTTCCCCTATGTCATTTGGAGAATTTGTAAAGCCAAAAATTCCCTCATCTTCGTGGAATACCGGATGCGAGAAAATACTTCTGAAAGAGATTACCATTTATATTAAAGAAAATATTTTTAAATTCAAACCTCCTAAGAATTTTCCTAAAAGTGAGGAGAGAATTATGCTTAATTGGAGCATAGATTTGGAGAACCTCCAAGTAAGGCCCACCACTATTGACATATCATTAGTTCAATGGATCCCCCGCCGGTTAATTGGTGCAAACTTAAATTTTATGGTGCCTCCAAGTGTAACCTTGGTGCTACGGGTGGAGGCGGGATTATCAGAAATTAGTTTGGCAAGCTTATTATTGCTTATGTTGGTCCTATGGGGTCCCAGACCAATCACTATGCGGAGGCTCTAGCTGCATTATGGGGGCTAAGAGAAGCTAAAAAACATAAAATCTCCAAGCTCATAGTTGAAGGTGACTCACTTAATATCATTAATAACCTTAATGGCAATAACCCCCCTAATTGGACTATTAAGGACTTCATCCAAGAGGATAAAAATATTTGTAATAACTTTTATAATGTTAGCATTTTCCATACTTATAGAGAGGGAAATAAAATGGTGGAATCCTTTGCTAACATTGGTGTGATTAGTAATCATTATAAGTGTTGGATCAGAAATGAGGAAATCCCAAATATTGTGAATGAAATTATTATCAAGGATGCCCTGGAAAATTGTCCCCATGGATAGTACAAAATCTAGTTATGGGAAAATTTCCTCTTGCGATCATTATTATCCCATACGCTTGAGAGAATATTTCACACAATAGATATATCATGGATTTTACAATAGTAGAAGGTTCTAATTATGATTCATACAATGTTTCTTATAGAGATAGATTGCTTTTCTTTTATACTATTGAGTAACTAGCTTAAGATCATATCTAATATGACAATTACAAGCTTAATTCATTTATTTAATCAAGGAGGTATTCAATTCCACAAGGCTATCTATCCAAACCCATGCTACTGAAACTCATTTCATACCTCTATTGCACAAGGAGATGAGTGTAAGCTCCAATTGAAGTGGAGTACCATTTAGGTTCGGAACCATAATCTTATTTATGCAAGGATCAAAATTTAACCACACTTAGAGAATATTATAAAGCACCTTGGAAAAGGTTAGTGGAAAAAGGCTATATTGAATTCATCTTCATGATCTCATTAGTTATTAACCAGTCTTTTAATGAGACTTAATAATTTATCTAGATTGGGTAAAATCTTCATTTAGGCTTCTCTTGATTAAGTTCGATAAAAGAAAACATATTAGGTTTCAAAACAAATGAGTTAGATTTAATGATTTCTTAATCAATCACCCCTACTTACTAGGCTTAAAAAATTTCAAAAACTAATAATTGATTACATCTTAATTACATTTTACACCCCACAACAAGGAGTAAATTTAACTATCACATCTTAGAGTAATAAGGATAATTTATTTTTAACACATGTAGAAACTTTCCTTATCTTCCACTTAAAGATTCTTGACTTCATCGAAAGGATTACAACCTCTTGTTTCGTTTTTATAAATTTTATGAGTATTACCAAGCCATTTTAATATGCCTAAAATGGCATTATTGCCATAACCAAGAAGGGGGATTTAAAACACAAAGCTATAACTCAAAGAGTTCGCCATTGCCCTTGAAATGAAAATTAGACATGATTACAACATTTACTAATCAACACGACACACAAACCAACGATGACAACTGATTCGAATGTACCTTGACTTGGAACAAAAGGTAATCAAAATTGGTCAAGCAACATTATGCTATTTTCAAGATTACTATATTACATTAAAAATACTCATAACAATGTCGTGATTAAATTTATATCTTTCACAATAGTATTTACAAGTTAAGGTTTCAATTTGGTTATGATAACATTACTCCACAAAACATAATTCTAAGGCATTGAGCCTCTTCTGAAATTTTCACAAAAACCATTCCAGAGTTTTACAACACATTAAGCATTTGAACAAAATAACTCCATCAAGAAAAATGATGCAACTTTCTACAATTATTTCCCTCATCTACTCGCAAATCCATCTGCACATTTATTAGCTTGAGTTAGTTCGTGAGAACTGAGCATGATAATAATCACACATAACAACAATATGCTACTATTTAACAATATCATGAAAGGAAACATTTATTTCAAGAAATGGACTGAGCTCTAACCAAAGATCAATTCTTAAGATAAAATAAAATTTTCACCATGCCAACTAAGAAGGAATCCATGTTTCAATTATAAACAATATCTCTAAAACAACAAGAGTTTGACAACCAATCAGGTAAGACCATAGATCTTATAAGATTAGGAACAAAGGGTTGAGAGTATTAGGATTTCAATCATGTAATCCTATAGATTACGTGATTGAAATATAATACTCAACCCATCAATCTACATTCTCATGGTGAAGCCAAGACATACCAATTATGATCATTGTCACAAAACAACAATAGTTTAACAATCATTCCAAAAGGGGCCATTGGCCTAATAAGTTAGAAACAAACAAAGGAGTGTAAAAGGGAGTTCCATCATGTAATCATATGTTATATGATTGAAAAATGGTATTCAAACCAACAATATATACTTTCATAACTAAAATTGACTTCACAATTAATAAGAATAAGGGGAAGTGACGGCTATAATGTCTGAATTAGACATTACCTAGCAGCCTAGCTAGTTGGTAAATCCAAGCACAAAAAGAGAAAAGCCACAACTACCCAAGTTCATTATGCAAGTAAGCATTCTAAAACATCCATCCAAGTTTCATAACACTTTAGATTTATAACCCTCCATAAAAATCTATAGCTTCATTTTAAAAAAATGTATTACCACTTTCTTGTCAAACGCTCTTTAAAGTAACCGTCAATACAACATTCATAACTACTCTTAAATATGCATCTACATATATCACTAGATTTCATTTCCTTAACAACAATTTCTAATTAAAAAAATTAAAAAAGTATCCATATATATATAAACACCCCAAATGTCATTAACCATCTTGACTATTTCTATCATAACCCATCAGGATATTTATATATATATGAACCAACCAATTGTCAATAACAGTATTAAAAATTAAACACATTGAGTTAGATAAATGTTTATACCACCAAAATTCTTCATGTAAGAAAATAAAGCCCCAAATTAGTTCTAATATTAACTGAATATTATACATAACTGCACAAATGCATCATTAAATTATGGCAGTTATAAATAGTTACGGTTCAACCTCTATAAGGGAAGGTCGATGTGCCCTTAAGGAAGACCTTACACGTCTTGAACCAACTCCGATGATCATCTAGAATGAAAAGAAATCTAAGATCTGAATACATTACACTCAGATTCCAACATTCTAAATGCTTTATTCTAAAACTCCAACCGGCTTTAGCCCAAGTATAATTACTTCAAGCTTGTAACCCCTCTTTCTAGCAAAAATATTATCGGTGGGAGAGTTTGATTGTAAGTCATCCTAATTTACAGTAGACATAAATGATATCTTCCCCAAATGGGTTTAATAAAAGAGACATCTTTCGTATAAACTCGGACCAAACAATTTCATCAAGGAGGAATATATACACCGGTACGAAAGCCAACAATATATCAATAAATGTATGTATATAATTAAAGTATAAGAAATTAATATGAGTATTTAACCTTTACGACAAGCCTAATTCATTAATCCAAATAAAAGCATTTCATTCAATGGGTCAGCTAGTAATTATGGCATGTGTATAATATGTCATGGCTTTATCAATCAGAAACATACGCCATGACCACCAAAAAAAAGATATAATTACGGTCATACAATTTTAAAATTTGTAGAAGCTTAATTATGTAGATATCATACCAAATTAGTCACAAGAAAGAGAGGTATAAATTCATTCCGAAGCAATCTCTTGTTTCCCAACATTTCAACCATATATAGGAAAATCAAAGTACTCACCAATACACATATAAAAAATTTTATGGTCATACAATGATTTTCTAGGGAAAAGGAGATATTTTATAGCCAGGGGTGTAAACCCACCAAATATTTTCAAGACAACAATTTCTCGAAGGAAATTTCTCTAAATGAAAGCATTCATAACTACCCAAAAGACCAAAACCATAGGAAAATTAGGAAGCAACCAATTGTTAATCAATGACTAAACACAATCCACAAAATCCCAATTTAAATACCAATTTCAGGAAATAGAATGTTTCTTTTCAAGAGATTTTTAAAATCCTAGATATTTTTGGGATGTGTAGGTTTATCAAGCTGAATAAATGCCTCCACCAACAACCATGTCGAACAAAGCTCAAGAAACCTGTAACATAGGAAAAATTTCATTGTCCTCAAGCATGTTGGTCGCTTATACTTGTTCATGGCCATGTTTTTGCATATGCAGGGGTACACAACTAGTGCAGGAGCTCCAAGAACTTATGAAGTATAGTTTCCTGAAGTTTCAAATCCTTTTTCACATAGTACCAGCTAAATTCCTTCCAACTCACATGACCAACGACTAGATCAAGGTTTATGCATGTCACCAAAGGAAAGAAAAAAAATAGAGAAAAATTAATAAACAACATTGACAATGCATGCAACCAGTTTACAAAAAGGTGTTTAGCCCAAAAACACAAGTGTTAAGCATGTTTCCCATTAATTAGGCAATAAATGAATGGAAAGAGGCCACCAAACTCCATCCCCACCCCTTTCACCAAAGACAAATAAAAAAATTTAACAGGATAAGCAAAATGGCACCCAACAAAACTGAATTCCATTTGGTGAAGGGCCACGTATAGCAGGAGACCAGGTCGTTGCTTAAAAAGAGTGGAGGGTGGTAGCTAAAAACATTAAAATTTCCATTAATTAATAGTCCTTTCAAAAGTTTGTGCCACCACCAACTTCCTCCTTCACTTCCACGAACCAACATGCCAAGCTTTTTAAGTGAAAGAAGCGAGTTTTGCTAAACTTAGTCAAAATTTAGCTACCTTTTTTTAAAATAATCCTAAATACCTAGGTAAATGTTTTAAGATTCCATTATCATTATTAACAAAACGTCATTTAACAACTTAATAATCAAGATACAATAAATCATCAATAAGAAGGTCTTCACAATATTTTACAAAGTACCATCAGAATTGCAAAAGCATTAGCAACAGAATAAAATGGTATAACGGAAGGAGAGGAGTCAAAAAAATTCACAACAAGGATCAAAACAATTAACGATAAGAGGTATGCCTTGGATCACTGAAATTGATCCAAGGCATGACCGTTGACACAACATTAGAAAGGACTATGGTATGGGTAACAAAGTATGTTACTAAGGTAACTTTCCCATAGTCCCATAAGACTGCGTCTTTACCAATTTCTTGGGTACACAATATTGAGCTTGAAACTCAATAATAGGGGTACAAAATAACTATTCATCGTTAGCAACAAGGGTTAAAATCAAGGACATAAGTCAACATCAAAAGGGTCATTACATTCTCCTCCCCTTAAGAAAGCATTGTCCTCGATGTGACACAATGGCGAAGGAAGAAAAAGAGATAGGAAAAAATGGTCGAGGAAAGGACAAGGATTCTTCCTATGGTAAAAAAAATTGTCATTAAAGCATGACCACAGGGAAGACTAGAAATTTGGGTAGATTATTTAACTTTCAATGTTCTGTGAAGTTTGGAAGTTTTCTCTTACTTCATTATTTAATTAATCTCTCTTCCTTTTTATTATTCTTAACTTAAGTCCTTAGGATTTCATTGTTATAAAGTTTTGGTTTATTCATTCTTTTGGGTTCCCAACTGAAACCGCTATCACAATACCATACTAGGGTCATACGCAACATTAAGGATTCACAAGCCAATTTTGCATACTATCGCGACGGCATAATATCACAAGGGATTAACCAAACCATGGAAGGAATATACATGATCCACATAACATAGTATTTGTCACACATAGATGACTCGACACGAAAAAATCAAACATGAGTGCGCTACAACAACCATAAATCCCCAAAATTCTACAGTGACAATTCCACACAAATCAAGAATACTCGTAGGTATATAGAGTCAACAAGGGAATCAAGAATGTATCCACAACACCATAACACATAACCAACTCACATGAGCACACATACATCATAACACCACTCCCAAAGCATCACAACAACTCTATATACCTCTCGAAGCATCAATCACACACACACACACACACACACACAAATCTCTTATGCCTCACTCAAATCTCTTATGCCTTCCTCAAGCAGTAATATATAGTCAAATTTTCCTTTTTGCTCCCCAAAGAGATTGGTCACCCCTACAACCCTAGGCACATAGAGTCCAGACACCCCTAATGCAAGTGACATAATAAATCATGGTTCGACAACCCGCTAGTTATATGTAACTCCTTGGGGTGTACCCCCATACAACGAAGTGGGTACATAGATTTATCCATTCCATGGTGCACCCATGACCCTATTCCAAATATTACAAAAATATAATCAACATAACAATCTGTTTCAAATGCCAAGTGGCAAAATAAAATTCTTGGGAAAGGCTGTAAAATTTTTAAATTTAAAAGAAGATCCAAAACTAAGAAAAAAATGGCCAAGTAGCCATAGTTAGTGAAAAAATCCACATGTTAGTAAAAAAACAAAGGAAATGCCCAAAATATAAAAACATATCAATCAAGAAAATTGTTGGTCCTTGCAAAAATAAAAGAAAAAGTTCAATTTACAAATAAAATACATATATAGAAGTAGCACATTACAATGACTATGTGACCTTATTCGGTCAACCCAGGTACTCAACGAGTTCCCGCACTCGAGAACATCAAGCCTCATCTCATAAAATAACATATCAATAGTACAATTGTCATCATCTCTATCTAAATCATCCTACCACCACTTCGACAAGGCTAAACATAGTCATAGCTACACTTAGGTTGAATCCATATGAAAACCACAAGGAGAGAGAGAAAAGGGATTACAGGTGTCATCTAATGAGTCAAGGTCAGCTCAAGTTACTTGGCCCATGGTACACATCTCCTCACTCCAAACATATGATTTTACTTGATTTCCCTCGAGTTCGGTTAGCGTAAGGTTTAGAACATAACACATATGCACATTACTAACACAATGGTGGTTCACACACATTAACCATGGCATCTTATACATGGTACAAATATTCGGTAAATCAAATACATTGCATTCATGGTTTACAACACATCACATTACCACATACTGCACCCAAAGTGCAATCACTATATGGTAGGGGTCAAATACTTACCATATGCCCCTAAATCACAACATGAACCATCACATATTAATCGAATTACACTTATGATGAGCACAATTACAACATACAATTAATTACAATACAACATGGTGATATACACGTTTCTTCACATCATGATGGCGACATCACTATACAATCCAGTTCACTATAAACCAACCTTTTCATTAAACACATAAGCATAACCACACATCACAAATGCAAAAAGTGTCCAACACTCCATAATCAATGATCACATTCCTTCCACCCACACAACAAGACAGTACATCACACTCGAATTATTATTGAATTCATGAAAAGGAGAGAGAATACTCTCATCTCCAACACATCAACATGCCAATAGTTACACACTAAGTAACATAAACAAATTGTGCATTCACAATATCACATTTGTGACATAGTTCACATCACGCTAAATTCACATTACTCTTCCAATGTCCATCACCATCATGCAACACCTTCACAACTGAAATTTTTCCCGAGGTTCGAGAGCATGAACCTCCCTCTAATACCAAGTATAACATCCACTAATAAACACACACTAGGACCACACGACAAATGATGGATGTATATATATATATATATTTATGTATATACTTTATTGAAGATTAAATGACACTACAGGTGATCAAGGGATACCACCAACTCACGATAATATTGACACAACATTGACCACCTAGGCACAAGGGAACATATGACACCCATCACGAACAATTCACTTTCCTTTTTGACAAGACACAACATAATAGTCCAACCAAAAACACACTTATAGTTAGGGGCATCCCACAATGTAAAATCTTTTAAGGTTACTTATTTACCAAAAACATCTTTCAAATCTTAACTTACATTCTAGAAGGTTCAATTTATGATTCATACAATTCTTCTTATAGAGCTAGATTTATTTTCTTTTATACTATTGAGTAACTAGCTTAAGATCATCTCTAATATGAAAATTACTTGTTTAATTCATTTATTTAATAAAGGAGGTATTCAATTCCACAAGGCTATCTATCCAAACCCACGCTACTAAAACTTGTTTCATACCTCCATGCACAAGGAGATGAGCGTAAGCTCCAATTGAAGTGGAGTACCATTTAGGTTCGGAACCATAATCTTCTTTGTGCAAGGATCAACATTTAACCACACTTAAGAGAAGATTATAAAGCACCTTGGAAAAGGTTAGTGGAAGAAGGCCAAATTGAATTCATCTTCATGATCTCATTAGTTATTAACCAGTCTTTTAATGAGACTTAAGAATTTATCTAGATTGGGTAAAAGATTCATTTAGGCTTCTCTTGATTAAGTTCGATAAAAGAATACATATTAGGTTTAAAAATATATGAGTTAGATTTAATGATTTCTTAATCAATCACCCCTACTTACTAAGGCCTAGCTATTTTTAAAAACTAATCATTGATTACACCTTAATTACATTTTACGCCCCACAACAAGGAGTAAAGTTTATTATTACAGCTTAGAGTAGTAAGGATAAGTTATTTTTAACACATGTAGAAATTTTCCTTATCTTCCACTTAAAGATTCTTGACTTCATCGAAAGGATTACAACCTCTTATTTATTTTGTATAACTTTTATGAGGATTACCAAGCCATTTTATTATGCCTAAAATGACATTATTTCCATAACCAAGAAGGGGGGTTTAAAACACAAAGCTATAATTCAAAGAGTTCACCATTTCCCTTAAAATGAAAACTAGACATGATTACAACATTTACTATTCAACACGGCACACAAACCAATGGTGACAATTGATTCAAATGTACCTTGACATGAAGCAAAAGGTAATAAAAAATTTCAAGATTAATATTTTCAAGATTACTATATTACATTAAAACTACTCATAACAATTCCATGATTAAATTTATATCTTTCACAATAGTATTTACAAGATAAGGTTTCAGCTGGTTATGACAACATTACTCCACAAAACATAATTCTAAGGCATTGAGCCTCTTCTGAAATTTTCACAAAACCATTCCATAGTTTTACAACACATTAAGCATTTGAAAAAAGAACTCCATCAAGAAAAATGATGTAACTTTCTACAATTATTTCCCTCATCTACTCGCAAATCCATCTACACATTTATTATCCCAAGTCAATTCGTGAGAACTGAACATGATAAGAACCACACATAACAACAATATGTTACTATTTAACAATATCATGAAAGGAAACATTCTATTTCAATAAATGGATCGAGCTCTCACCAAAGATCAATTCTTAAGATAAAATAAAATTTTCACCATGCCAACTAAGAAGGAAGTCATGTTTTAGTTATAAACAATATCTCTAAAATAACAAGAGTTTGACAACCAATCAGGTAAGACCATAGATATTATAAGATTAGGAACAAAGGGTCAAGAGTATTATGATTTCAATCATGTAATCCTATAGATTACGTGATTGAAATCTAATACTCAACCCATTAATCTACATTCTCATGGTGAAGCTAAAACATACCAGATTACGATCATTGTCACAAAACAACAATAGTTTAACGATCATTCCAGAAGGGGCCATTGGCCTAATAAGTTAGAAACAAAAAATGAGTGTAAAAGGGAGTTCCATCATGTAATCATATGTTATATGATTGAAAATTGATATTCAAACCAACAATATATACTTTCATAACTAAAAGTGACTTCACAATTATTAAGAATAAGGGGAAGTGATGGCTATAATGTCTAAATTAGACATTTCCTAGTAGCCTAGATAGTTGGTAAATCCAGGCATGGAAAATAAACAAATGATAACTACCCAAGTTCATTATGCCAATAAGAATTCTAAAACATTCATCCAAGTTTTATAACACTTTATATTTATAACCCTCCATAAAAATCTATAGTTTTGGTTAAAAAAATGGATTACTAATTTCTCGTCACAATCTCTTTGAAGAAACCCTCATTACCCCATTTAGAACCAATCTTAAATATGCATCTACTTGTATCACCAGATGCCATTTCCTTAACAACAATTCCTGTCAAAAAAATCAGCAAATATCCATATATATCCATATACCCCAAATGTCATTAACCATCTTAACAATTCCTATCATAAGCCATCAAGATATTTATCTATATATGAACCAACCAATTGTCAATAACAGTATTAAAAATTAAAAACAATGAGTTAGATAAATGTATATACCACCAAAAGTCTTCCCATAAGAGAATTAAGCCCCAAAGTAGTTCTAATATTAACTGAATACTATACATAACTGCACAAATGCATCATTAAATTATAGCGAGTTATAAATAGTTACGGTTCAATCTCTATAAGGAATGTTGATGTGCCCCTTAAGGAAGACCTTACACGTCTTGAACCAACTTCGATGATCATCCGAATGAAAATAAATCTAAGATCTCGAGTACATTACATTCAGATTATAGCATTCTAAATGCTTTATTCTAAAACTCCAACCCGGCTTTAGCCCAAGTATAATAACTTCATGCTTGTAACCCCTCTTTCTAGTGAGAAAAATATTATCGGCTGGGGGGGGTTGAATGTAAGTCGTCCTGATTTCACCAATAGACATAAATGATATCTTCCCCAAATGGGTTTAATAAAAGAGACATCTTTTGTATAAACCCGGGCCAAACAGATTTATGTCAAGGAGGAATCTATACAGTGGTACGAAAGCCAAAAATATATCAATAAATGTATGTATATAGTTAAAATACAATAAATTAAGCTGAGTATTTAACCTTTGCTGCAAGCCTAAGGCATTAATCCAAATAGAAGCATTTCATTCAACGGGACAACCAGTAATTTTGGCATGTGTACAATATGTGATGGATTTATCAATCCAAAACATACGCCAACCACAAAATATATAATTACGGTCATACGATTTCATGATTTGCAGAAGCTCAATTATGCAGATATCATACGAAATAAGTCACAAGAAAAGAGAGGTATAAATTCATGGTGAAGAAATTTCTAGTTTCCCAACATTTCAACTAGATACAAGGAAATCAAATCACCCACCAATACACATATAGCAACTTTTATTTTTATACAATAGTTTTCGAGGGAAGAGGAGATATTTTACAGCCAGGCATCTAAACCCACCATAGATTTTCAAGACAACAATTTCTCAGAAGGAAATTTCTCAAAATGAAAGCATCCACAGACTACCCAGAAGACCAAAACCAGAGGCAAATCAAGAAGCAACCAACTATTAATCAATGACTGAACACAATCCACAAAATCACAATTTAAATACCAATTTTAGGAAAGAGAATGTTTCTTTTCAAGAGATTTTTAAAAGCCTAGCAATTTTTGGGATGTGTAGGTTTATCATGCTCTGAATAAACGCCTCCAACCAGAAACCATGTCGAACAGAGCTCAAGAAACTACAACACATGCCAAATTTCACTATCCTCAAGCATGTTGGTCATCTATAGTTGTTCATGGCCACGTTTTTGGCATAGACAGGGTACGCTTGCTAGGAGAGGAGCTCAAAGAACTTGTGAATTGTAGTTTCATGAAGTTTCAAATACTTTTTCAAACATACCCACTAAATTCCTTCCATCTCACATGGTCAGAACCAAATCAAGGTATATGTAAGTCATCAAAGGAAAGAAAAAAATAGATCTAAATTAATAAACAATATTTACAATGCATGAGGCCAATTTATAAAAATTTGTTTATCCTAACAACAAAAGTTTCAATCATGTTTCCCATTAATTAGGCAATAAATGAATGGAATGAGGCCACCAAACTCCATCCCCACTTTTGCCAAAGACAAAGCCAAAATTTTAGCAGAGAAGCAAAAACGGTGCCCAAAGAAGACCGCAATCCATTTAGTGAAGGGTCGCATACGTAAGACTAGGTCACTACTAAAAGAGTGTAGGTTGAGTACGTAAACACATACCATTTGGAATTAATTAATAGTCCTTTCAAAACTTGGCGCCATGACCAACTTCCTCCCACTTCCACGTAACCAACATGCCAAGCTTTTTTTAAATGTGAAAGAGCAATTTTGCTAAACTTAGCCAAAATTTATGTAATCTTTTATTAAAATAAACCCAAATACCTAGGTAAAGGTTTTAAGAATCCATTAGCACTATTAACACAACATCATTTAACAACCTGATAATCAGGATACAATAAATCATCAATAAGAAGGTCTTCACAAGATGTTACAAAGTACCGTCAGAATTGCAAAAGCATTAGCGACAAAACAAAATGGTATAATGGAAGGAAAGGAGTCAACTTTACTTCGCAACAAGGATCACAACACTTAACAATCAGAGGTATGCCTTGGATCACTGAAATTGATCCAAGGCATGACCATTCGACACAACAAAGAGAAACGACTATTATGCGGGTAACAAAGCATGTTAATAAGGTAACTTACTCATAGCACCATAAGACCGCATCTTAACCAATTTCTTGGGTGCATAATATTGAGCTTTGAAACTCAATAACGAGGTACAAAACAACAATTCATCGCTAGAACAGGGGTCAAATGTAAGCACATGAGTCAACACCGAAAGGGGCATTACAATAATCCTTAAGCTCCAATAGTTTGAATCTCTATATGGAGTTTAAGGATTATAAAATAAGTTTCCATGTCTATTTTGCTTCCCAACTATGGTGTTATTTCTAAATGAAATCCATTTTTACAGAGATAAAGAACTTGTCTCCAAAGGTGGCTGATTTTGGTCTGGCAAAGCTTGTGGGAAGAGATTTCAGCCGTGTACTGACAACAACGAGAGGAACTCGAGGATATTTGGCTCAAATTCACATCACTTTGTGAATATGTATGTATACAATTTTGGCATGACACTGTTGGAGATAATATCAAGTAAAAAAAAAATTGAAGCTGAATGTGTAGGAATCAAGCAGGTATTACTTTCCTCCATGGGTTGCAACTCAAATCCATCGGGGAAACTTAATGGGTGTTGTAGATGAGAGGATATCAGAAGGCGCAGATGGTGAAGAGGTGAGAGAGGTGTAATGGTAAGATTGTTATACATTCAAAAAGATGATAATGTGAGGCCAAGCGTATAGCGAGGTTGTGCAAATATTGGTAGGGACAATGGCGTCGATGCTCCGAAATTTACCGGTGTGTTGATATGCTCCGGGACCACGAAGCACAAAAACAATATATTTATGGTTATGTTTGATCTGTCAACATCATTCATAAATTATGTTTGATCTCTCACTAAAGCAACATGATAAATTATCCCTTGGACTAGTGATTACGAGATTGTAAATTATGTTGGATTATATAGGAAAATTTAATTATTTCATGCGGAGTGGCTTCTCTTAAATAAAGGGTATTGTATGGTGTTGTTTGTTTTAAGAGTTGTATTTTGAATAAATTATATATTTTATTTATGAGAGTAATTTTTTTCGTTGAGTATTGTCAAAGTAAAATTTACAACAAAATTTCAAAGGTAATATTAAAAAATTGTTTACATATAAGTGGCTATTTAATTTAAATCTTGATTTAATAGATAAAATTGTATAAAGAATTAAATTTAAAATTTAATATTCTATTTTAAAAATACTGAAAATAATGTTGTAAGAAATTATGTCTAAATTAATATAAATAAATAAATCATAATTGTTATTCAATAAATTATGATTGTTATTCACAAAATTATGTTCAAATAAAGGAACAACAACATGAGTATGTTGGGAGATCTATTATTTAAATGAGCATTTGGTTTTTACCGTATAGTAAAGTGTTATTTACTTACGGTTATTTTGTAGTTAATTGAATATATTGTTGTAACAATAATATATTTCTTTGTTGCACCAGTGTTTTTATACCATGTTATTTGTTATTCTCACTTCCTAATTTATAGGAAGTTGTTTGCCTATATCTATGGCTATATATTAGCCAAATGTATTCTATTGAATACAAGAGAAATATACTACCATTTGGTGTTTAACCTCTATAGCTCTGTCCAAATTCTATCATAACAACGATGCATATTCCAAAGCATCAAAAATTATGCTACGAGATGGTTGGCACCAAGATCATGAAGGAAAATACTATTCATATAACCAAAATGGGAAGGAATCAATCCATTTAAGGAGTTATAAGACTTGTTCAATTGTTGAAGTCCGTGGAATTTTTCTATTGTAGGTTGATTGGGGCAACTCAATTTATTGTCCCTTAGATTTACATTAGGCAAATCAAAATTGTAGCACTCAAGAAATTTATAGAAATACATAAGGTAGGAAGATGGAAAAGTTTATGAAGTGACTATGAAATGGATCTTGCAAGTTAATTGTGATACAAATTTGTAAACACTATTCTAGACATATTGTCAAGCTCTTTAGAAATGTGGTAGGAGAATTAATTTTTACAAATGTCCAACTCCTTTAAACTCTCTATCTTCCCTAACAAAGGAGGCATAATTTTTCTTATGAGATCCAAAACATTGTTAATCTCTTTGAGATGAGAAAGTTTGGATATATTGGCTAGAAGATGGATGCCAAACCCATTTCATTGAGATGCCATTTTTTGATTATTTTCATATTATTAGGAGTATAGAAAATGCATCGTGATAAGTTATTACCACTCAAATCTAAGTGCTTCAAAAGCTACCGTTGATCTATCTTTTTAGGGAATGGATTATGAGTCTCCTCAACACCACCAACTATAGACAACAAAGTTTCTCTCAAGAATTTTCCCTTTCCACCATGCATTTCATATTGTCTTACACCTTGCTTGGGGTATTGTCGTTGGTTCACTTCCTTGAAATATAATTTCATGGACATATCATAAAATAATGGTGATCCATGTCACCTTTCAAAAATCTTAGTAAAAACAAGAAACAGGAAACTTAAAAGTTATTTTTGATGGTTTATGTCATAACTATGGGAAATTTGGACATAAGAAAGAGGATTGTAAATTTTTAAAAAGTCAAAATTCAAAAATAAGAAATGGAATAAATTAGATCAAAATCAAGATAATGATGATGATAATGAGAATAATCATAGTGCTAATATAATATATTTATAAATTACTTATAAATGAAAAGTATATTTTCTTTTTGTATACTATTGAAAAGGAATTTTTTTCATAATTAACTCAGATGAGTTAGAAGTAGCTACAACTAAAAACATACACACAAAAAATGAATAATATGTGATATTTTGCTTCCTTTTTGATAGTTTATTGAAAAAAATAGAAATGTGTTCATTTTTGGCATGAAAAATTGATCATATGACATGTATAAACTTAATTTTACCACCTATGAAATGTATTAAAAGGTTTTAACATGTCATCTTGTGAAGCAAACTCCATGAGAAGTTCCCACGGTGAGTGGATTATGTTTTTAGTAAATACTATGATTATTCTTGAATAATTTAATTATCTATTTTATCTATCAAGTCTTATCTTATTTGTAAAGGCTTAAAATAAGATAATAAAAATATAAAAAAATTCATAAAACATTTCTTAATATGTGAAACTAAAATATTATTATATGCATATCAAATGACACTTGGGGATGCCCTTGTGTTTGTATTGGAGACGTCCAATACTGATTGCATTTAATATATATTTTACAAGAATAGTATGTTGAATTTTTTCAACATTTTTAACATGGTTAGTTGTTAAGCATATTGTTATGTTAGTTTTTATACAACTAGTGTTTAACTTTTACATATGGTTAAAAGTGAAATCAATAAATGATTTAGATTTATATGTTTATTATGATATGGATATTTTCACTCTAACCATGTTGATGTTGTGTTAGATATAGAATATAATGCATATGTGTTCAAGTTTTTTGGTGAAGGAACCTTACTTAGAACATAAAAAGAAACCAACAATCTCCTTTTCTTCTACTAGGGCAGAGAAGTACATTGGAAGCAGCAAAGAAGCCATGTGGCTGAAGCAGCTATTGGAAGAGATACACATAGAAGCTGAAGGAAGTATTGATAAAGAATCCATTTCAACATCAGATTGTGAAGCATATTTAAGTTCATATGTGGTCATAGAGATCTATAGTTCTGCCAAACTAAAGATTATATTGTAGATAGATATATTTACGATCCATTGTGTGTTATAAAATATTGCAAGTGTGTGAAATTATTGGCCTTTCGAGTTTCCATTGACGGGAGTATGCATGAAATCTCACTTCCTAATTTCCAGATGGTTGTTGACTCCTCCTCTATACTTCTATTCTGGTTTAAAATCATTGTAAAAATATCTTGTATGATCTATGTAAACTGATAGAGTTTACAAGTAAATTGATAAAGTTTACGGTAATAATACATTTCAGTGTGCATATATTTGTAAAAGAGTACCTTATGTTATAAAAGGCTCATAGAGATGCGGTATAAGAATATTTCCATGAGAAACAATGATATTTAGTCTCACAAATACATATGCTAGCCTAAACCTTTAGGGTTTATGGATTTGTAAATCTTGTTGTAAAAATAGGTAATTTTGGGATATGGATACCCACTTAATATTAAGGGAGTGTTATAACTATAATATTAAGTGTATCATAATATATAGTTTATATTTAAATAATATAGAATAAACTATATTCTTATTATTTAAATATAAAATTTATATTAGGTGGTTGGTTAATTTAATTAACTAAAAAATTAAATCGGGGTGTGCCTCGTCACTTAAGAAGGTCATAACCCTTTGGGTTATTTAAATATGACCATAGGTCATATTCGGGATATATCATGTGAATCGGGTGATCCTAGTAAAAACATGGAATAGAAGTGAGGAGGGAGTTACGGACTGGTGGATGTAAAAGTTTCTTGATAGTGGATTTATTCTCTGTGGTTTTTACCCATTTAGGGGTTTTCCACGTTACATGTTGTGTTATGTGTTCAATGTGTTTATTTAATTTATTTATGATGTGTATGTTATAATGGTTAACTTTACATTAATTAATTTAGTTGGTAAATGTACCTTTTCACCCCTCATCCCGACGGAAGAGGAAGATATCTGTGAGATATACAAAGATAGAGAGGAGATTGTGTTTTTCCTAGATGTAATGTTCATGCCAATTCAATAAAATATCTGAGTTCTGTTTATTATCCTTTAGCTACAAGATTTAGGAGGGATTAACACCCAAGGCAAGGCCCACTTATGGTCTATTAAACCCCTCCATAGTTTTGTTTCTCTGTTTCATTGCATGATTAGCCTAGGAAGAAATTTATCTTCTTTATCTACATTCTCGAATTTGTCACTCCGTCTTAGTCATAGTGTTTAGAATCCATTTCCTTTCATATCTAAGTCTTGTTTACTTTAAATAATTTTTCTTTCAAGTATGGTAGTGATAATTATTTCTTTCCATACCTCCTGAATTCTTTGTAACTATGCATACAAAAATAACATTATTTATATTTTACACCCATTTGGTTTGATGATTAAATGAATGTGATTCAATGAACAACATATTAATTATTGCAAGTTGATTTGCACCACCATTTGGTATGTGAAAAACTTGCATGGGGACCTCAACCATTCAGGGATGATTTTTATAGAGCTAAAAAAGGTTTCGAGAGGTGGAATGAAATAAAATTATGTCATATTCTTTATGAACAATTGTTAAGAAGCCAAGGAGATCAAAAACCCTAGTTAAACTCTAATTTACTAGAGATAGAGGAAATATTTTTATATGAGAACTATATGAATTGAATAATAAAATGTAATGATTGGAGGATGGATAGAACTCTCATATATTTCAAATGGTTGTGGTTTGAGGTGAGGACTATAGGTGGAGCCCACTTAAATATATTAGTTTCTAGGAAAGTTTGTTTTGCTCTCAATATTTCCATTTGACCTATGAACTAAATTGGTGTTCTAAGTTTTATGGAATCTATGCTAGATTTTTTGAGTGATTTTATAGGTTGGTGAATTCATTGGGAGGTTTACATATGTCAATCTTTGAATAATGATTTTGGGCCTAAAAAGGGAAGTTTTGCGGTCTTATAGTTAGCTTGTTCTTGGGCACTTGTGGACTTGGTGATGAAGGTTGATATACTTGGGAGTATTTTACATCTCATGTGACATGATGAAATTCTTATTTGATCTCTCGAGATGAGATGAGGTGGCATGAAGAAGGTGACAATTTAGCCTAGTTTGACTAGTTCAAGATAATAGTGCTTTGGTATTAAATACCAATATCTTGGATTGGTTAATGTTACTTATCCATTGGAAAGTGAATATATATGAAAATGGATCTTATTACATGCATTTAGATATCTTCAAAGTATCATAGTGTGTGTGATAAGGTTATGTTTTCAAAAATGGTTTATGGGCAGGTCAAGTTGCTTAAATGGAGATGTTGTTCTAATGGCCTTGAGGATTGAATCATGATGTATAAAGTTCCTATAGGCGCTCCTTGTGTCGGTGGATTTCCAATTATGTTTTATGTGATGTAGTTGATTTCTTTTATATGCTTTTGGACTTGATTTTTGAATATTGGTTCGTATAGGTTCCTATTTATATCGGGAAGCATTCCTACTTGTTGATGACTTGGAGAAATTGGATGATACAGAAGTTCCTAAGCCCATGGGAAATTTTGAGAGCATATATCTAATAGGATTGAATCCTTTGTAGGTATGATGGAGATTCTTGATGTTCTTGCATTCTATGGAGCACTCGGTGAAGTAGTATTTATCCTTACATGCATAGTTTGTTTGGGATCTTGGTGCATTGCCAACCTATATGGGTCCTTGTTATGATTTAATAAGATGTAATACATTTTTTTCTTATTTATATGACTAAATTTAATGGTCATGGACCACCTAGTTTTGTTTTATCATTTTGAAGTTTGTTGTGTGTATGAGGAATGTATGAGCTTTGAGAGAGTAGGTCAAGGTGACCTATGAGGGAATAAAGTCATATTTGAGAGAAGTAATGAAGTTTTGAGAAGGGTATAAGAGTAGAGCAGAAATTTCAATATACCTAATCAGCCCATGAAGAATAAATTTTGAGTGAAGTAAGAGAGAGTGTGTTTGAAGAGGATTTTAACAGAGAGGAGCTGAAATTGTGATTAGTATTAGTTGTAGCAGCAACATTACATCAGTGGTCTTAATATTCATGTGGATGAGTTAGTTCTTGATCATATTAGGGGTTTTATCCTCCTTTCAGGGTCAGTTCCTTGCTAAATAGGGGTTGGTACTCCTTATGGGACTGGTGCCTCACTAAACAAATCTTGTGTGGTGTGTCATATTCATTCAAGTATTTTGGTTTAAGTAATATAATCAAAAGTTTCAGTGGGTTTTATTCTTCTTTAATGTTTCTTACTTTACATATTTTGTTCTTGTGTCTCTCTCTTAGGTATGCTCATATGAATGATTATGTCATGTTGTTAAGATCACACTAGCGCATTGTTAAATGGTTAATGGTTTGTGCAAGTTAAACATAATTGGTTAAAGGTTTTGAAGGACTAATCCACCTCCCTCATTCCATTGTGCTTCCAAAAACTATTTGTTAGTTGTCATTAGTTTTTAGTTGACTATGAAATAGGTTCTCATCCCTATCTTTGTGGGAAATTTTTGTTGTGTGTGTACCTAGATATCTCCCAAAGTAGTTTTTACTAGCATAAATTAGGGTAGTATTTTATTTTTTCATATTGCTTAGTTTAGATTATTTAATATATTTTTCATGAAGTTGAATTGTATTGAAGCTATTCAATGCCTATATGCATTACATCCCATGTCCATTGTTTTTAATCTTCATATCAATAAAATTTTCATGCTTCACCCTATTTGATCAATATCAATGCCTAGGTTAGATCCTTCTCTCATCATACACAACCTTTTAATTTTCCTAGATGTGAAGCATGTAAAATATAAATTGAGAAAAATCATCCTCATGTTGTATTACTAGTCAAGGCGAGATCTCAAAAAAATGCTTGAGGTTGATTTTATTAGATCATGTAGATTACTCACGAGTGGATATCTAATATGGTTCTGTTGTAAAGAAAACATCGAGCATATGGATTTTCACTAAATTTTGAGATATCAAAAATCTTGTCCTAAGGATGACTTTCCCTACCCAAGATCAACATGATTTTCGAATCTATAGGAGGACATGATATTTTATCCTTAATGGATGGTTTTTCAAGATATAATCAGATTTAGATAGCCAGGAGGATCAACACAAGACATATTTTACAACACTCTAGGGTACATTTTGTTATAATGTCATTCCTTTTGTCCTTAAGAATGCATGGACAACATATCAATGTGTTATGACTATTTATTTTTAGGATCTACTTCATGAAATTATGGAGGATTATGTTGATGATATCTTTGTTAATTCCAAGACTAGGGTAGAACATCTAGTTATTCTCAGCTTCTTTTTGAATGAATGAGAGAATATAAGGTTCACCTTATTCAAAAAAATTGTGTCTTTGGTGTTACTTCAGGTAAGCTCCTAAAATTTATAGTCTCATGGATGATTTAACAAAAATAAGTTTTTTTTTATTAAACCCTATTAAAGAGTAATCGATGTAAACTATGATGTACAAATGTTAAGTATAATGTGACACAAGGAAATAATAAAATAAGTATGAAAC
Source organism: Taxus wallichiana var. yunnanensis (assembly GCA_018340775.1). Taxonomy (NCBI): domain Eukaryota; kingdom Viridiplantae; phylum Streptophyta; class Pinopsida; order Cupressales; family Taxaceae; genus Taxus; species Taxus wallichiana. The sequence goes on from CM031243.1 coordinate 457,008,759, forward strand.
CCTAATCAATAGGTATAGAAAGATTCACTTAGGTGATTAATTCTTAATTTGGGAGAGCTCGGACTAGAAAAAATAAATAAATAGGAAGTGAACAGTGTCATCAATGCTCGAGAATATATTTTAGGGCTCATGAATGATGTTGGACATGGGCGCTCACGAAGGAAAGGGGTGCATGGACACTTTGGAGACTGTTGGGCACCCGTGACTATGCGAGATAGTCAAAATATTATTTTTACTATGTTGCACAAGTGTCACAAATATTCCAGGTTGATTAATTATGTTTTGTTATTTGATCACTGAGTGTACTTGTAACCTGTAAAACAAATATCATCTAAAAAAACCCACAAACCACATCAAATACAAAAAATAAATATACAAAATGGGGATTCGGAATGACCCATATGGTCATCCTGAGAGTGAATTTATGACCAAGCATTACACTACATCTTAGAATCCATGTGTTTTTTGTGAGTGTATGAAAGAATTGTGCCTCAATATGCCTTTGTGCAAGTGTACTTAATAGTGGGCTATAGCTATATGTAATAATGTAGATAGAATGTGTGGATTACAAAATGAAATTCCCCTTCCTATGTTGTGTATGTAGAAAATTTAGTCTCTTGTCCCTTGAATGGATGCTAGATGGATGCCTTGAAGTTATTTAGGTGCCTTTGGATGCAAGCTTAGGTGATGATAATATATGATTAATGTTTAGTCCTTGATTTTGAAAACATAACTATGTATTTATATGATTCCCTTATTTAAATTTCATAATTGAAAATTTGAAGGATGACCTATAAGTGAAAAATATTCCCAAAATATATCCAAAAGACGCAAGTAAGGATGAAAAGGATCGGGGGCATGCGGAGGGGACAAGGGCACCAAAGCACTTCTATCCTAGCTAGGTCTTCGTGTCTGGAGGCAAAAGATAAATATTTAAAATACCAACTAGGTTTGTGGGGTGAGTAAAAACAAGTAGAAACTAATAATAATATAAAAGAGGCCAAAGAAAATCGTTAATTACTAGTTTTATTTCTTAGGAATCATAATAATGCTAGTATTTGTTTAGGACCTAGAAATGTACTCAAATGTGTGATATTTTGTCTATATTTTCCCCCACATTATATTATTGAGTGAATAATCAATAACATAAAATAAATAAGATATGCATACCAAATAATCATGTATAGCATGTGGAGAAATGCATCTTTGAGTGGACAAGTAAATCATGGAATGAGTGCAAAGATGAAGTGCGGAAATAAGAAGAAAAAGTGACCCTAGGGGTGTATGCATATGTGTTGTATCATGTTGTACCTAGTTTTTTCCTTTTTGTAGGATGCTTCTTATTAAATATTAAGGATGGACCTATAAAAGAAGAGAGAAATAGTAGTCAAAGTCATGTATATGAAAATTTTACATAAGTATGTAAAAGTGTGTAAAAATAAAAGTTTGCACCTCATGTAAAAGAGTGTAAATGATAGAAAAGTGTCCTAAAAAACTTGTGTAGAATTATTTTTTTGGGTGATCTCATGCCAAGAGTGAGTTTTTGGGTGATCTCACACCAAGTGTGAGTTATTTTTCTGATCTCATGCCAAATGCAAGTTTTTTGGGTGATCTCATGCTAAAGAGAAAGTGTTGGGGGGAGAGGTATATTATTACTCTCCTTCCATGAATATGCCTGATAAACACCACTGCAAATAGTGTGTTCCTATTTTGTTCATGTTGTCCCTGATTTATTTTGAATGTATTAATTGTTTTGATTGAAATTTATTGTAGGAGATTGCATGCATGTTTTTTTCTGTAGGAATGTGCTTATACTATAAAATTTCTCTATAGATTGTTGTAAACTGTGTTGATATGAGAAAATGATTGTATCATCGCTAGGAAATTAGCACTCAAGGAGGTCACTGGCACCCAAGAGCTCCTTTACGAGCTCGGTGTTTTTGTTTGTGTTGTGCTAAGGACCCAAGTCATATTATGGGTTGTTCTATAGCTTTGTTCCTATTTTGATTCTATGTTTTATTGTACTATGTTGTAGCTTTAATCTACTATATGGCGTGATTAATTCACCAAGTGTATGAGCCCCTTTTTTAGGGTGCATGTAACATCAGCATGAGTGTGTGGCCCTAATTCTATTTGGAAATATATCCCTACATGGGGGAGGATGTGCAGTGTAGAAAACAAGAAACATGAAAATAAAGTGCCTAGATACATGTGTTAGTAGAAAAAGTAACAAGCATGTCATAGAAAAATAATGTAACAAGTAAATGTTTATACAAGATAGACCACAAAAAGTTGGTTTCAAAAATGGGACATCGCTAATAATGTCACAATACAATCGGGGCAAGTGTAAAAGCATACAAGAATTGATCAAAAAGACATAGGGCATATACCTCAAATAATAGCATAGAATAGAAAATAAAGGAAAGCAAGATGTAACAGAGATAACCATAGTGGCATATAGTCCTACAAGTAAAATTTTACACATGAAGCACCGATTATCATGATAGAAATATAAAAGCAAGATGTCAAATTGTGTATGTAGCAATAGAAAGTAGTGTGCTATGAAGTAGAAGTAATAAGTAATGAAACAATAAATCATGTAATGTGTGAGAAAGTAGATTCCCTAGGATCCTCAATGGGACTAGTAAGAAGTGAAGTGCTAAGCATCATTGCAATGTTTAAGAACTGTAAGAGATATGCATTCAATCAAAAATACCAAGTGAATGCACATGTGTATATATAGAAAATACATTGACATACTAAGTAGTTGTCTAGCATGGGAAATAGAGTGTACATGTAAGTAGAATAAGTAAGAAAGATTAAGTGCAACCAATATATGCATTATGCGGTGTATAAGTGAGATGGAATTGTATGAAATTTTAATGTGATAGGAGTAGCATGCCCCCATCGGTTGTGGGTGAGTATGAGATGAGTTTTATTTCTAAAAGACCCCTCAACAATCAATAATGTTTCATCGGGAAATAGTTTTAAATTGTGTGCTAGAAAGATAAATCATGAAGCGTAGAGTGTAATAAGTGAATGATGAAGAGATTCATTTCAAATTTAGAACCTCAAGAGCTTGAGTATGAATTTTGGAACTAGATTTCATCATAGGGTAGTGAAGATACAAGTTACGTATCGATTTGTGTAAGAGTGAATAGATGTAAAACACAGAGTGTAATGTGTGTGTAAAGACTAGAAATAAGTGATAATGATTGAAGGGGGAAAAAATGATGCCCCAGTGCGATGAGGATATAAGGCTTTCCTATGATAGTGAAGGAGAAGGTCCCTCTACCCAATGTCTGAGGAGATAAAGGCATGTGACAATTCTCTAAGATCGATGGTGTACGTGACAAATGATGTACATGTGAAGGAAGCCTATGTAGTGAAAGAGGTGGTGAAAACCTATATGAAGTAGACCTATGAGGTGAAGAAGGTGGTGAACACCAATGTGAAGGGGCTTCCCAAGTAGGGGTTTTACACTGATGAGATGGACTCGTGGACCTATGAGAATGAAAACATCATTAAGTGGGATGTGTGGAATCATATAAATAGGTGCCAAATGTGCCTTAGATTTATAAGGACACGGAGGCCTAGATCTTTTGTAGTGGAGGAAGAATTATTTTAAGAGGGGTAGAGGTAATAGTTTGCACGATGGAACACCTTGAATTTTGATAAATTGGTTATTTTTATAAACTTGAGACACATGTGATTCATGGATGGAATAGCTTGAGCGACATGGAGCCTAAGGATATCTAAGAACATGTTACAACCTTTGATTGAAGATTCCACATCGAATGGAACAAGCATTGTTAGAGGTTCAATTGTAATGGGAATTCTAATATGTCCAAAAGAATTAGGAACTACATATAAGATATCATATATTGGACATTTGATAGCCATAAAAAGTGCACTAGAGCACACACTAATAGGACCCTCTAGATAGATCATGATGTTATTAACAGTATATGAACCAATAGAAAAACTGATGTGTAATGAATCAATAGAAAAAAATTCATGATAATTATGATCCAAAAATGTAATAGTTGGTGGTGATGCATCGTATAAGTGACAAGAAAATAAATGGTACCCAATGAAGGAGGGGGCATAACGTGATATGCATGATTGGAAGAATAATCAAGCTTACATATCGTGCTTAGGAAAAGGTTTTGTTATGCAATTTTTCCCTCGAGCAAGATGGACAAAAATGACCTTGCACACAAATAAAATGGAGGGATTGATTTAGTCATGGGAGCTTGCATTTCAAAATTGGCCAAAGAGGTTATAGGTGGGCTCAGAAATGGCAATAATGTCGGAGGAAATAAATGGAAGGAAGCTCGGGGTTGAGATAAAGAAAAAAATGGGGGCTCCGAAGTTTGAAGTTTTGGGCGTTGAAGGTTTAATAGTTCGAGTTTTGGTGGAGAAGTAGGTAAAATATAAGAAAAGGCTGAAAATGTGAAATCCCAAATTCTCGAAAGGCTTTGGTGTTTCAGAGTTAAACTTAAATTTGGGGTCAATGCGGAAGGAATTTTGGAATTTCATAGGTCCCAATTTTGGGGGTTTGTTTCGGTGTTGAGGTAGCAAAAGGTCTAAAAAATGCCAACTTCCGAAGTCCAAATCAAATTTCAGACTTTAGACTTTCGGGATTTTGGAGGTCTTGGTAGGATCAAATGGATGAACAGTGTCATGGGTCCAAAAGGTGCAAGGTCCAAAACCCGAAGTCTAAAATTTAGACTTCAGAGTTTCGAGGTTCGGGTTTAGATGTTCACAGGTTGGGTGGATGAATAGTGATAGCAACCCCCAAAAAGGAAAAGGTCTGAAACCTGAACTCCAAATTTCAAACATTGGGGTTTCAGAGTTTTGGAACTTTGAAGCCCCAAAACACAAAAAATCATGACTCGAAATTTGAAACTGAAGTTTGAATTTCAGACTTTGGATATTCAGAATTTCGAGGGTTTCACATGCCCAAGAGGATGAATAGTAACATCAACCTCTAAAGTCAAGATGCCCGAAAGTCCAAAATTTTGGATTTCGGAGGTTGCAAGGCATTTCGAGTCCGAAGAAACAGAGCCAACCACTCGCATTTAATACAATATGGCACCCCAATCTTCAAATGGCCATAAATTTTGACTGGAAGCTTGGATTTTCACAAGAAATGAATTTTTGGAAATATCTTAGTGTCCTCTACACAACTATGACTGGTTATCTTAATTTAAGTGAGACTAAGTTATTCAAAATGAAGAAATATAGTCCACCATTTTAGAGGGTGTTCTAGGTTTCTCACCTACCACAATGATGAGGTATGGGCTTCCTTTCTTCTCCAACAAGGCAAAGTACATGGAGGTATGGGTTTTGCAGTGGCACCCATCATTGTTGTAGGATATTTTAATGCATTTTAGGGTGGTTGAAGCAATATTTTGAATTCTTCTCTCCCCTTTCTCTCATTCTTCCTATATATTATAAGGAGGGTCATTGTTCTAAGGTGGGGATAATTTTTCTTTGCACCCTCCCTTCTTCTCTTGTCTGTAAGTGAATTTGTGGAGTTTAAACCTCCCATTCAACTATAAATGCAATTTTTGCCTCTTGGCTATTGTAATGCATTGTATCAAATCTGTGGAGCAATAATATAAGTCTGTGGATGAATTTCAACCCTCTCTTTTGTTTATTACTTTCATTCGATCTTTCATTGCAATCTTGGTTATCTATGCATGGTTATTGTATTACATGTTTAATGATTTTTATTTAATGGTTAGTGGATTGATTTGTGGTGTGTTTTCATCCTCCTTAATCTGGTTGTGGTTTCCATCTCCATGTAAATCAGGTGTTCAACATTCCTTTTGGTGCATCACCTCTGTTAGTTTAGGTTTAATTTCTTGTAATCTTCTTAACCATGTCTCCTTGGCACGTTTGAGTAGATTTTGAGATAGATCCTCTATAATTTGAATGTGTGTATCAGAATAGAGGAATAGGAGTTAGCCTTCATCCAGACAGCTTCCCCGATTGCAAAGTCCCACACTTTGGGAAAAGCTCCATGTTATGCAATCACACTGACAATTTCAATATATTGAGTTACAAACATTCAAGGGTGTTTAGATTATGCATCAACATGTTCATTAAATATTTTTATTTTTACTATAATTGATTGGTTTATAAGAAGAAGATGATGAAACAAGGCTCTCTAGTGAATTATTATCACTAAGATCTTGTATGAGATGTCTAAGTTTGAAAAAATGATCGGTATAATTTACAATACATTTATGATAGTCACATTTAGCATTTTCTTCATAATTATAGCCATGAGGGTGAGATGGATCAAGATCAAGTGGTGGTGGAAGAGTGATTAGATTTATTTTAATAAGTTGAGGTAATAGAAATTGAGGTGCATATGGTAATTTTGTGAAAGTACGCTTTGGAGGTTGTCATTGAAAATTTTCATGAGGAGATACAACATTTACAGTTGCCTTTGCTTGATGAAGCTTAAGAGATGGATTGAATGTTTTCCCTATTAGAATATGGATTCAATGTTTGACCTATTAGAATAATATGAATGAGAATTGATGAGTGCATAGATTGGCTCATTAATATCACTTCTTCATGGAAATGCTCTTCGCAAAATGACTTATTTGTATATGGGGATGTTTTGTATAGTCATGTCTTAGTAGGTTGATGCATTTTTCCTTGCTATTATTTATAAAAGTCGTTTATCACATGACCTCCTACTAACTATTTTATGAGATCAAATATGATGATGTGTGCAGGGATGATGGAGGTTACTGATGGACAAGTTTCCCAAGTTTGATGCATATGGCTGGAGACTATTTCCGAATTGACCTATTAGTTTGGGCTTGACTCTAACGGCCCATAGGAATCTAAGAGTTTCAATTAATATTTGAGGAAGCAGTGTTTAATGCCACCTGATATGGTGGTTCTTGTAACAAACATTATCTATATGAAGACTTTGTCTTCAGTGAAAAAGGACCACTTTTTTATCGAAGAAATTTATCTGCATATTGTTCTGTTCTGGATTTGTTTTTTCTGATATGTTGTGAACTCATTTGAAAGTTAATGAAATCTATGGTGTTTTGAGAATCAGAAGTTGTTGATCACTCTATCCCGAGGAAGAGCAAGGGCCCACTCAACCGAGGAGATACGAGGTCACTCTGTGTTTTACATGCATACAGTCCTTCGATTAGTTTTATTACAGTTGTCATTTGATGAGTTTTACATACATGCTTTGATTAACTATCTCTGTTTTCTCCATTATTTCTTTCACTTTTAGGTAGATGCTTTTTCCATGCAAATTTAGCTCATAAACAGTCTTGCTTTCTGTTGAATTCCGGTTATTTAGTTATGGTTTAAATTGTCAAGAATAAGTGTATGCGTATTTTACTTTACAGTAGAAGATTAGTTGTTGAAATCCATTTCATTGCAAACAGTTGAATTCCGTAGACTAGTATTTAATTTCCATAGATTTTAACTGCACTTCCGTAGAATAGCCACCAAGCTAAGCAACCCCCCAACAAACTCAACGTATAACTGGTTCTTCTAAGACTCTATTGCATATTGCCTTGGACACAACCCTGGTTTAGATGACACTGACAAAGATTACGTTAGTTAAATGATTGAAGTGTACAATGACCCATCAAGAATCATGATCCTTGATTTTTCCCATAGAGAGTAGTTTAACTTCACTCATTTTGAGCATATGACATAATTGATCAAATGAAGGAGAGGTCTCAAAGATAGCACTCTCCTTAAGTGGTGGTTATAGACTTTGAATAAATAGATCTTGTTGTTCCAAATCAGCCAAGACATTGGTCATCTTAGCTAGGTTGTTCTTATAACGTAATACATAGTCATCTAGATGTTCATTATATTTTTGTTTAATTTGATCCAGCTTTTGTGTACGAGATCTTAGTGCTGATATTGATTGAAAAATGATAAATAAAATCATCAGTTAAATGCATGAAATAAATTTCTGAATGAACATGTATATCATAAAACTAGTGCATACCATCATCTTGAAGACTTATAGGAAATAGATTAACTTATAATGTATGATCATCCACATAATCTAGACATGTAACATGAAAATCTTGGAGATTCTCTTTAGGGTCACCATGGCCATTGCAAATGGGCAGCTTAGGGGTGATGAAATTGAGATGAATTGAATAAGGAAAAATGGTGGGTGCAAAAGGAGTATGAAGAAGCAAGGAGGAGTCAAGATACGGAGATGAGCATGAAGTAACTAACTAAATTTGATGGATTTGAACTTGTAGATCCTGATATAAAGAATCCAAATCATGGGTGTTAGAATAAGAACCAAGTTGTGCATTAGAAGCATTGGTGTGGAGAGGGGAGCGGTAGAAATAGGGATGGAAGTAGGAATGTTAAGGGGTTGGGTGGAGGCCATGGTAGCTAAAGAGGAACCTACAAGAGGTATAAAATCAACATCTCGAGAATGTTTGGCAGCAATTAAAGCATTAAGAACATGCAAAAGATGTGAAGGATTGGAACACATAGCTTGAAGAAAATTAGTAAGCTTGTCTAATTGTTCTTAATCAACATTAGTGTCTTCATCATATGATTTTCACTTTGTCGAGACTTCTATGTCTTTTGGTGGAACATTTTGTGAGTTAGAAAAGGGGTTATTAGATTCATCCATTGACCTAGAAGAGTTACAAATAGATGGAGGAAGCTCAATGTACTCAAAGGAACCAAAACAACCACTACGAGTGACAGGCATAAGAAGAAAACCCTAGAGAGAAGGTGGGATTTGAACATTGAGTTTACCAAATGATTTAATAAAAATAAGTTGTCTTTTATTAAACCTTATTATAAAGTAACTAATGTAAACTATGATATATAGTTGCTAAGTATAATATGACACAAGAAAATAAAAAATAAGTACAAAACCATAAACAAGAGGTATAGAAATAACAACTTAGTTATTTAATGATTGACCTAGAAGTTCTCTAGACTAGGAAAAATATTGAACAAGAAGTGAACAATGTCTTCAATTATTAGGATAAATTTTGGGGCTCACGAACGATGTTAGACATGGGAACCCATGGAAGGATAGGGGTATCTGGAGTGGAGACTACTACTAGGCACCCATGAATGCGCAAATAGTCATAATTGTATTTGAACTATATCATACAAGTGTCACAAATATTCCCTATTGATTGCATGTGTGTCATTATTTGATCACCGGGGTTCTGTAGCAGAAAACAAATATCACCTACAAAATCCCATAAACCACATCAAATCTAAAAAATAAAAACGTAGAATGGGTAATCAGTTGACCCACCTTTTATCACCTTGAGAGTGAACTTACAACTCATTGTTACACTATATCTTAGAATCCATTTAGTTCTAGTGAGTGTGTGAAATAATCATGCCCTAGGATTACCTTATGCAAGTGAACTTGATAATGGGATATAGCTATATGTAATAATTTAGATGTTGGAGCTCAAATATGCACTCATGCCCAAATCATAGACAATTCCAAGTTATGGGACTCAAACTGAGATAAACCTCCAGATAATGTCAACCTTCTCTAATTACTCCTAAGAATTGAAATGTAACTATCTAGCTCTACTCTAACTTTCCAAGGGACCAGGGTGAGAAGGAGATGCATAAAACATAAACCTAAACTAGAGAAGGTGATAACACTAAAAATAAGGGGATGAATACTTAAGAAAGAGAGAAAATGGAAGAAAATGATGATGAAGAGGGCCAAAACAAAGCCATAGATCAAAATTGTGTCTTCCACTTTCATGATGCAAAATGAACATAAACCTCTGAAATAACACATACAACACACATGAAATGAATGAGAGGAAAAAGAGTGCAATAAAACAATAGCTAAGGTAGAAACGAGCCACAAAACCAAGAGATTTTATTGCTTAAAGATCATGCATAGATCATCACATACAAGAGGAAGATGTGAAACATTTACAGAGAGACATAGCCCAAGGCATGCAACCCTTAGAACACTTGTGCAACATAAAATGATGCCCTCATTCCCAAAGTATCCAACATTAAAATAAGGCATCACTTTACAATATATAGAAAATTAGAAGAAAGAGAGAAGAAGAAAAGAGAGGGAAATTTGAATTCCCTTTTCACCCCCAACCACCTTCATTTAATTTTCTAAGAAGATCTTATTATTCTTAAAATTCCCCACACCCATGCCATTTCCTTGTTAAAGAAGGAACGATGCCCATACTACATTTAATTCTGGTGGTTGAGTTGTTCTGAGTAGACCTTTTGTGTGTTTGGGGAGTTTTCCTTTACTTCACCCACCTTTCTTCATTAAATCATGAAATATGATTTTGTTACATGGAGAAGGTTAAGATTTCTTCAAATAATATTATATTTGTAAAGATCAAATCATCATATTGAAATTCATGTTCATTTTAGTAATCCATGGAAAACTATTGTTTTCCTTTGATACACGGCTTTTTTCCATTTTAGTTCTATGCGGTTTTATGGAGCTCTCTTCGTGGCTTTTTGTCTCCTATTTACTGGCTTCTACTAACTTCTCTCTTTACTCCACAACTTCTTGATATGGCACGTGGATTTATGATGACCTTCACAAACTTCCTTCACCCCATTTTTGGCCTTTTTTGTGCAGACTTTGTTTCTTTCACCCCATCAAACTTTATTTGACCTTTCATGGGCATTTTAAACCCTTCCACAGTTATTTCCAAAGCCCTTGAAACTCTTCGGTTGTTTAATTTTTGTTCAAAGGGGAAAAAATAGACAACATTTTTGGTGACTCATAGGGGCATCTTCTGCTAGATGAGATGATCGGTAGCCTTAGCATCCATTGGGCATGGAGTCAACTTGAAATCCTTGAGTCTGATTTAGTTTCTCTACATTTGATTTTCTAAGGTGATTGCAACTAATCCTTGATATTTTGAACCTCCTTCAAAATAATCTTTGAAAACATGATGAAATTATGCACAAGAACATCTTCAAGCAACAAATTGTGCAAAGCACTTAGGAAAGAAACCTACACTACCAACAATGCAATGTGCTAAAAGCACTTGGAGGAATTGAAATTCTAATCTACTATATACAAGATGCATGAAAAATCTTAATGAGAAGGCTTTGAGATGAATCCCATTGATTGGGATTTGAATGCATTTCCCATCAAGATCATATAACTCAATGAGTTAGCCACCTTGCAAGTGGTGATGATATATGGTCCACTCCAAATAGCATCAAATTTGGAGTGTCTCCCTAGTTTAGCTCAATCCATGCGTCCCACTTCAAAACTAGATCTCCAACCTTGAATGTCTGATTTCTAGATTTTCTGTCAAACCATTGTTTGGTTAATGCCTGATGTTGTTCCATCCTGACTATGGTGACATTTCTATTTTCTTCTAGTTCCATCAATTCCCCATTCTGATTTCCTTTGATCCGTGCCTTCAAATTCCAGCTACATTGAGCTAACTCAAATGAAGGAAACTCAAGTGATAATGGAAATCTTGCTTCTTTACCATATACTAGTTTGTAGGGAGAAGTGCCAATATCCTTTTCATTGTTATCATGTCTTCCCAAAGAGCATTTTTCACCTTTGTGTGCCACTATCTTTGATTGATGTCCATTGTCCTCTTCATGATTCTGATTAGGTTTTTGTTAGTAGATTCTGCCAATCCATTACCTTAGGGGTAATAATTGGAAGAATTTTTCAGATAAATCCCAAGTCCCAAAGCCCAATTAGAAATATTTGATCCCAAAAACTTTAGCATTATCAAAATGATGGTCTGAGGGACGCCAAACCTTGTAACAATTTCTTCAAGAAATTCTAGGATGACTAATTCAGTGGCTTCCTTTAATGGCATGACCTTAGTCCACTTGGTGAAATAGTTTATCACTTGTGAGAACCCATTTGTGACCAGCACTAGATGGAAGGATTGATCATACCAATGAAGTCAAGACCCCATTGTGTAAATGGTTGATCTTCTTGAATTAGATGAAGTGGAAAGGTTGTCAATATTTTCTTTCCAGTGAAGAGTGCACATTATTTTAATTTCCTAACCCACTGTGAGAGCATCCACAAACAACATAGGCCAAAATAACCTACTTTTATAATCTTCATGGTTGTAGCTTTAGCAGAGAAATGTCCACCTAAAAACCATCATGGAACTCATTCAAAACCCTATCACATTGTTCACCTTCAATGCACCTTAGTAGCACTCCATCAATGTTCCTTTTGAAGGATGCCATTAACTAATGCATAAGGAATAGATCGTAACCTCAGATGTCTTCTTTTTCTTTATTCAAACCAAGAGGGTATGCACCAAAGAGATAAAAAACTTTGACATATCAACAATCCAAATGTGATCATTGAATACATTCCTTTCATCTTGCTGCCATTCAACATCATGTGGAAGCTCATCATTTGAGGGCACTTCATTCATGAGGGTGGTTTCTTGAGATTCCACAACATCTAGAGCCAATTTTCAAAAGTTCTCTTCCCTTACTAATTTTGTAGCCTTAATGGTCACATCATATTCCATGATTTTAGTTACCCATCCAGCTCATTTTTCACTAATCTCTTCTCCCATAATGAAGTCTCTAACATGCTGAATGTGATACTAAAACCTTTACGTGGTAATAGCAAAGTAATCATAATTTTGAATTTCTTCAAGGCTCTCATGATGGAAAACACCTATTTTTCAATGTGACTATACTTGAGCTCATAATTCTTTAGTGTTTGACTGAAAAATGCCATAAGATGCTCCATTTCTTGATCATTCAGCTATGTCAAAACCGTGGCTATGTTGGATTCCACCCCATGAGCATATAGAATGAAATCCTTGGTATAATCTAGATTAATCAATGTTGGGGCCTGAGAAATCTCTTGTTTTATCTTTTCAAAGTTATCCTTCCCTTTCATGGTCCACTTGAATGTTGCATCCTTTTTTGAGCATGAGAGTAATAGGTCTTATCAAACCCGTGAAGTTAGGAATGAAGCACCTAACAAAGTTGATTTTCCAAGGAATGACTGTAGAGCCTTCTTGTGAGTTGGCAAGGAAAGAGCCACGATAGCTGTAATTATTTCTAGATCAATGGAAATGCCTTCTTTTGAGACAATATGCCCCAAGAGCTTTCCTCTAGGGACTAAAAAGTTACATTTCTTAGGATTAAGGGATACACCAAACTCCTTGCATCTTTCAAATACTTTCTCCAGGTGCTTCATGTGATCCATGTGCTTTGCTTGGAGAAAATAGTAATATCATCTAGGTAAACCAAGATGAACTGATTAATATACCCTTTGAAATTAATATCCATTTCTCTTTGGAAGGTAGCACCTGTTTGATAATCCAAAAGGCATATTTTGATAAGAAAATGTTCCCCATTTAGTGGTGAACACAAGTTTTTATATTGATCTTCTTCTTTTACTTTGATTTGGTTAAAACCATAATAGCCATCAAGCATGGAGAACCTCTCTCTCTCCTACTACTATTTTCTACAAAATTTGTTCCATGGAGGAAAAGGATAATGATCTTTGAGGGAATCCCTATTCAAATCCCTGAAAATCCATGCAAATCCTGATTTCACCATTTTTCTTCCTTACTGGGACCAAATTTTCCACCCAAGTAGAATACTTGATTGGAAAAATTATTTTGGCCTCAATGAGTTTGGAGAGTTCCTTTCTCATGAGGGGCTCAATCTTGGGGTTGAATGGCCTTTATTTCTACCTAATTGGCTTGATGTTGGGATCAAGATCAATGGAATGTTGAACTATATCTAGATTAATTCTTTTTAAATCTTCATAGTCCCATGAAAATACATCACTGAACTTTTGGCACAAGGAAACAAAAGATTTCCTTTTTCACTTTCATCACATACCTTTCCAAGTAGAAGTTATTTTCCCTAGTGATTGAAACTGGCTGAAATCTTCTTGCTTTTCCACCATATTATTTTCCATTCCTTTGAACTCATCATCTGACTGAAAATTTTCTCCAACGTGACTAATCCTTTGGAAACTTGTTTGATTTTAGTTGAATAATCTGATCCCCATATACTTCCTATAAATCAGCTTGCATCTTTAAGGAGAACTCCACCTCATTTTGGATGAAACTACACAATTTTTTCATCATTTTCAAATACCTGTTAACAAGTCTGATTGTTAGGGATGGAAGGCCTAACCACCATTTTTTCACATGTTGCACATTACCCTTGATCAAATCCTCAGCAGGTGAGAATTGAGAACCAAGGGTCTTCATTTGTCTACATCTTTGTTCAAATTTCTTGGGCACAACCTTGTAGGTTAATGGCATCAAAATTTCTAAAAATCCCAAACTCTATGTTTGTAAGCTTTCAACAACTTTTTCTTTATCACACATCTGTCATGGACTTGGTGAATGATTAATTCAATGTCTCCAAAGACCTTACAACTCCTTGATTTTTCTCTTTTCCACGATCAATAGACCATGCACTAATGCTTCATATTCTGCCACATTATTAGAACATGTAAATTACAATCTATGAGAAAGAAGAACTTTTCTTTTTTGGAGAAATAAGCACAACACCCACCCCGACTCCATTTCTACTTTTAGAACCATCAAATAACATCCACCATAGTCCAAAACATTTTTTTTTCTTGTTTGAATGTCATGGGTATCACATATTCCTCCTAAAGAATGCAATAGGTTCCCAAACTAGTCTCAAAGGTCTTGAGCTCTTCATCATAAGGATCAAACTTATGATCTCTCTCAGCCCATTCATCTAGCAACAAATCAGGCATGGAAAGAGGAATGATCTTTCATCTGATTGAATCTTTCTCATGTTCTTCTTGTATTAGGAAATTTGATTGGATGGGAGTGGGGTCATATGACTCAATATGGTAAGAAAATATGGGCTCAACTTGTATTGTGAATCGAGTACCATATCTAGTTTTTAGAAGCATATGATTCCAATATGAGGATAAATAGCCACCTACTTTAGCAATGAAGTCTCTAGACAAACAAATGGAAAACATAGGAGGAAATTCAATGACCTGAAATGTCATGGGTTATGGTGAGGCTTGGGTAGGCATGAAGTGTCAACTCAAGGTCTTTTATTATGCCCAAGACATTCACAATTGATCCATCAAGTTGTAAAACTCCCTAGACACAGGACTATATTTGAGACCTAGGATATCAACAATTTTCTTGGGCATTACAGAGGTACTAGCCCTTAATCAATCATATAGTTATGAACTAGGTATTTACCCACAATTATCGACATGTAAAAGGGTGGGGTTTTGATAGTTTTACTTACTTGATCATCCTTTTCTTGACAAACATGAACCGTGACATGAGTATTTTGCATTACTAGATCCTCTGAGAGTAATTTCTTAAGGGATTCACATGAGATCTCATTATGATGGAATAGAAAATGCATCCCACATTGAGACATTGACATTGGTCTTCTTCATTTTCTCAACAATGTTAAAAGGAAGACCCACAGATTTCTACATCTGCAGCATACTACCTTCTTTTCTTTATTATGGTGGCATTTGATTTAGTGGTCTTGGTTTAGCAAGAGTAACCTCTTTATCTATAAATTTACTAGGAAGCTCAAGGGGATTTTTTTTTTTCACCATGGCTTCTTTTCCTTACCCACTGGCATTGGATTAATCTCGCGAAGGTGAATATTGTGACTCCAACATCCTTTTCTTGTGTCACGTATTTATCAATAAATGCACCAATTGATGGTCTGCTTTAGAACTTCTGCCTTGGTTACCATACAAAAATCCTCAGCTCTAAAGAACATAAGGTTTCTATCATTGTTGGTTTCTTGTCTTACTTCCGCACTAGATTTGGTGCCTCTAGCAAAGTGGTTCTTGTTGACTAGAAGATCCTTGCACCATGTATGCTTGAAGGTGCATTTCCCTCTCATAACCAAGTTGGTTATGTGATAGATTACATGGAAAACACCACTTGTTTCTTGTGCCATATTATTTTGCATAGGAACTAAAGCTTGACTTGAACTAGGAGCATGAAGTGCTTGTGGAGGAGGGAATTGTTGTTAATGGAAGAGGAACACTTTGACCTTTCCATTTATTACTCTTTTTGGTTTTGTGCATATCTTTGATTAGTTGTTTATTTCTCCATGGTTGATACCCCTGATTAGAAGATTTCCCTTGATTTTGATAATTCTTATAGGATTGGGCTTGTTGTTTCTCTAGGGATATAACTTTTTTTTGTCAAGTTTCTAATCAAATCCTTCATTTCTTCATCTTCCTTTTTCTTGGTAGGATTTTATGAGGTGGAAGCAACAAGTTGTGGATTTGGCTCAGGGATAGAAGCAATAAAAATTTGGGAAGCTTTGGGTAGTTTAAGATACAATGGAATAGGTGGTCTAGGAGCTAATTTCCTAGCTTGTATTAAACTATTTTCAGCTCTATTGCAATTGCATAGGTAGTTGGTAGATTTTTCCTCCCATAGATTGTATCATAACATATATCGAGTTTAGAGCTTTTAAAAAGTAAAGAAAAACACCTTCTGCTACAAGTCTCACAAGAGCTAGGAATTCTATCCCAAGTTCTCTAGAATTTGAAGTTGAAATCCACCATTTTCTCATTAGGTTATCTCTTTATTGTAGTTAACTACTCTAAAAGAGATAGGTTGTCTCTTCTTTCTCCAAACTGGTCACAAAGGGTATGCACAACTAATCCTAGTTTTGAATTTTTCTTTCCCCTAGACATATAAACCATTGTAAATATTTTGCTTTAAGTGATGAAGCCAAACGTTTTACTGTCATGTCCATCTCAGCAATTTCATGAATAACTCAAAATTTACAATATCTTTAATGTGGTCAACTAGAGTAGTTTGAATTTCTCCAGTAAAATATGGGATATTTTTAAGGCTACTAGTTGAATATGATTTTTAGCATTCAAGGTGAGTGGACTGCTTCTGTGAAGTTTACAAATGGATTTTTAGGTGGCGGTTGTTGTTGATGAGCCATTATAATTGGTCTGAGAACTCTTGTTGACTACAAGAAGGGCCTACCAGGTGGAGGTGTTGAAAGAGTTTTATTTGGAGGAGATGGAGATATTTGAATCTGTCTTCCTCTTCTGCCTCTTCTTGGGGATAGTTGTAAATACTCAAATACACCTTCTTCTCTTGTTCTCGATTGTGTTTGGATTCTTCTCATGAATCAGGGATGCTTAGATCACCATAGTACTTCTGAAACCAGTTGATATTTTGAATGGAGTCACCAGATGTGTTGCTGTAGAGCCTCCAAAGGCTAGAGATTCACCAAGATACACATCAAAACTTGATAAAACTAGAAATATTAATTTCAAATTCCCACTAGGTATGCTAAAACTGTTGGATCTCAAATATGCACCCATGCCCAAATCATAGACAATTCAGATTTTTGAGACAACATGGGACTGTCTCCAAGTTGTGGGACTCGAATTGAGACAAACCTCCGAGAAGGTCGATTCCTCTACTTACTCCTAATGTTAAACTACTCCTAGGAATTGAAATGTAACTATCTAGATCTACTCTAACTTTCCAAGGGACCAGGGTGAGAAGGAGATAAATAAAAATAAACCTAAAATAGAGAAGGTGATAACATGAAAAAATAAGGGGATGAATACTTATGAAAGAGAGAAAATGAAAGAAAAGCAATGAAGAGGGCTAAAATGAGATCCATAATCAAATTCACATCTTGGGTTCCACTTTCATGATGCATACAATAGAACATAAACCTCTAAAATGACACATACATAAACACACACGGAATGAATGAGAGGCAAGAGAGTGCATTAAAATAATATCTAAGGAAGAAATGAAGCCAAAAACTAAAATTTTATCACTTATCAATCATGCATGATCATCACAATAAAGGAGGAAGATGCGAAACATTTATAGAGATATAGCCCAAGGCATGTAACCCTTAGAAAACTTGTGCAACATAAAATGATGCCCTCATATTCCCAAAGTATCCAACATTAAAATGAGGCATCACTTTACAATATATAGAAAAATAGAAGAAAAAGAGGGAAATTCAAATTCTCCTATTGCACCACCCCAAACACCTTCATTTAATTTTATGAGAAGAGCTAACTACTTTGCAATTTCACTTCCCCATGCCATCTTCCTTGTTGAAGAAGGAACATAGCCCATATTGCATTTAATTATGGTGGTTGAGTCATTCTAAGTAGACCTTTTGCGTGTTTGGGGAGTTTTCCTTTACTTCGCCCACCTTTCTTCATTAAATCATGAAATATGATTTTATTGCATGGAAAGGGTTTAAGATTTCTCAAATATTATTATATTTGTAAATATTGAATCATCCAATTGAAATTCATGTTCATTTTAGCAATCCATGGAAAACTATTGTTTTCCTTTGACTTCCTTCACCCTACATCTTTTCCACTTGCTTTGTTTTGCGGTTTTTTTCCTCAAAACATCTCGTGGACTTGTTTCTTTCACCCCACATATTTTGTTCGACCTTCGTGGCATGCTAAAACCCCTCCATGTTCTTCATTCTCCAGCTGCGGCTCTTCAAGTTGTTCAATTTTTTTGTAAGGGTGGAAAAATAGACAACACTAGAGAGAATGTTAGGATGGAAAAATAAACTTCCCTTTCCTATGATGTGTATGCAGAAAATGTAGTCCCTTATCCCTTGAATGGATGTTATATGGATTCCTTCAAGTGCTTTAGGTGCCCCTTAATGCAAGATTAGGTGATGATATTTTATGCTTAATGCTTGTCCCTAATTTTGAACGCATAACTATGTATTTATATGATTCCCTTGTTTGAATTTCATAATTGAAAACTGGAAGGACGATCCATAAATGAAAATATTCCCAAAAGATAAAAGTAATCCAATAGAAGCTAGTAAGATGGAAAATATTCACGGGAACCCATAGGTCACAAGGGCACCTGGGAGCTCTTGTCCTGGCTAGGCACTTGTGTTTGGATCCATAAAATATAAATAAGTAAAAATACCGATTGGGATGTGGGGTGTTTAAAACCAAGTATAAAATAAAAAATCGGAAAGAGGCTAAATACACACATCAATTACTATGTCTTTTTCTTAGGAATCATATGAATGCTAGTGTGTGTTTAGGACCTAGAAATGTACCCAAGTGTGTGATTTTTTTCTATAACGGAGATTAATTGAGGTTGATCCTACTAAGGTAAACATAATTGTGGATATGCCTTCACCACAAAACCTTTGTTAGCTATAAGGTCATCAAGGAAAATTTCATTCTATGGTCCACTTTATATCTCAAATTACAAACAAGTGCCACCAATTTAACTACATTTTCAAGAAGGATGTCCAATTTTAATGGACACAATAATGTCAAGCTTATTTCACTAAATTGAAATCATATATATCAACTCCACCGGTGTTAATGCTTCCTATTCCAGATAAGCCAATGTTTTTATATAGATCAGGTTATAGAACATGTTATAGGGGTGTTTCTCACTCAACACAATGATAAAGGATAAGAGCACATTGTTTACTATCTCAATAGAACATTAATTTACCATGAACTAAAGTATTCTCATGTAGAAAAAAATTGTTTTCAACCACCTTCACTTTTCATAAATGTCTACTTTGAGACCTATCTTAACCAATCAAATTTGTAGTTGGGTTATCCTCCTAAGTGAGTTTGAAATAGAATTTTTCAATCAAAAGGAAATCAAAGGGAAATCTCTGGCATATCAACTAACCACAAGACCATTTTTGGGTTCTCAACCACATTTTAAGTTCCACGATGAATATATATATGCAATCACCTAATGGAATTTTTTTCTATGGTTCTTGCAATATATATGGATTTGGAGATGTAATTTTTGAGCATGCTAGATGGCAATGTTATACCCAAGTCATACCACAATGGTTTCCCATACACTAAAAATATAGTGGAGTATGAAGCTCTAATAGGAGGTTAAGGATTTTCTATATCTTGGCTGCTACAAGAGATGAAAATTTTTAGATATTCCCTTCGATCATGTCAAGTAGGTAAATGGATAATATCAAGTAAAGGATGATAATCCTATTCCACATAAAAAAATGGTTGGAAATATCAAGGGTTACTTCCAGATGATTAAATTTAAATAAGTTCCTCACACACATAATAACACAACAAATGTCATGGTGACTATTATATCCCTTCTTAAATTTTATACAAACAAAAAAAACAATGATTTTTTCATCAAACATTTGTTGTTTGCCATATATGATCTTCTGGATTCCACCATGGTGTGTGAAATTCTTGGTCCTGAAAGCCCTTGGTATTAAGAAATATATACATTTATCTAAGAAAAAACCTATACCTCAAACATGAATTCAACCCATAAAAGATCCTTAACAAATTTTTGTTCATTCTACACCATCCTTGCTTCCACCCTTTACCAAAGAGGATATGATGTGACGCTCTTAATATGTCTCAATTAGGAAGAAGTGAATCAAACACTATTCAAAGTGCATTTGCGTATTTGTGGTGTATATACAAGTGAAATGGTATCGGCTAAAAATATCTTGTGTGTAGGATATTATTTTCCTACTATGGATTTTGATACATCTAACTTTGTCAAAAAGTGTCAGGAATGTCAATGGCATGGTAATATAACTCATGGACCCTTGCAAGCCCTCTAACCTATCACTTCACCCTGGAATTTTTCTAGATGGGGGATCGACTTAGTCAGAAAGATAAAACCTATATCCTCTGATGAACATACCTTTATCATTACCACCACAAAATATTTCACCAATTGGGTGGAGGCCATTCCCCTCACCTATGTAACTAGGTCAAATATTGCCAAATTCATCCTCAATCACATCATCTACTACTTTGGCATCCCAAAATATCTTGTTCCTGAAAATGGTACATCCTTCAAGAACAAGAATGGAAAGGAGTTAGATAAAAATTTCCATATCCAACTCAAATAGGAAACTCCTTATTTCCTAAAGTGCAATGTCCAATCAAACGCTTCCAATAAAACGATAAAATCAATATTGGACAAAATTCTTAATAATCATAGTCACAATCAAGACACACAACTATATCCCACCCTTTGGGTTTATTGAACCTCATTCTACACTCCCACTGGAGCCACTCCGTTATCACTTGTACACGTATCAAAATTCATACTACCCATAGAAGTTAAGATCCCTTCCTCCGTTTGTCACCCAACACTTGGTGCACGAAGAATATTACCTATAAGCGCTTCTTGTAGAGATGGAATGTCTAGATGAATGCTCCATCTCGTGCCTTGGATAACTTAAAATTATTTCAAAAATTACTCGAAAATGCTACAACAAGAAAATTAGACCAATACAATTCAATATTGGTGACCTTGTTCTTAAAGAGAATGATAAGAATACTACCAAAGAATTAGAAAACATAAGGAAAGTTCAAACTTAATTGGCTAGTACCTTACATTATTACTACCATATTTGGATCTAGGGCATATAAATTGTCTGATAAAGATGGAAAAGATCTTAAATATCCTATTAATGTGGTTCATCTAAAAAAATTCTATTCCTAATCCTTTAAGAGTACCTCTAGTGTTTGTGGTTTATCATCACAACCATCTATGTCATCCCTTATCTCTATTCCATTTCATGTTTCATCCCGCATCATCTCATGTTGTGTGTTCCTCCTAGTTAGGATGTGAGTCTCTTGCTACGTCACTCTTTTCACCCACTTCCATTTGTATTCCATCCTATGGTAGTCATCGGGCTTGTCCATTTTTTCCATGCTTCATATGGGTCAAGGACACCTTTCCTTTTTTCATTGGCACACAAAAATTCCAATAAAATCACATAATATGTTCAAAATCTAAAAACATTCAAATATTTTTAAAAATCCTAAAACATTCAAATACATTTAAAAATACGAAAAACATTCAAATATGTTCAAAACCCCAAAAAAATCAAAATCCAAAACATTCAAATATGTTTAAAAATCCAAAAACATTCAAATATGTTCAAAAATCCTAAAAATAGTATAAAACCTGCAAAAATAAAACAATTATATAGATCAACAAGTAAAAAATTCAGAAAATGTTTGAAAAATCTTAGCAATTACATAACATAGTTCAACGATATCGCTATTATACAACACTCTTACTAATCATTTCAAATCATCTTATAACAACCACTTTTCTTTCCCATGGCATATATCTATGCTCGAGTAAAAGCAATCAATTAAACCTTTGCAATATAACTTCGCTTGGGGAAAAAATGTTTTCATGTTCTTCCTCATATATCAACGTATTTTCTTGGAAAACTAATTTATTACACTATAGATCAAACTTCAATGGCTACAAGAGTGTCACAAGGAGTATCTAGGATTACTCTACTCTTTGCCCGATCCAATCTCCTTGCATTTCTAAAATATCACTTGGGGTAATTCATATATTCATATTCTTCATGGTGGAAAACTTTAGGGAATAGTCATGTATCATTATTATCAATTGTGTTACATTATTGTTGTTAGATGTTAATCTTGTGTAAGTAGTCTTGTTACCATCTTGGTTTTTTTATATTCTTGGTACATCCGTATTATCTTGTATACACAAGGGTTTGTTTTGAAATCTTGTCATTGTTTTACAATTTCTTTTGTGTATGTTTGTAATTAACATATACCATAAAAATTGAGTCATCAAAATAATGAAATTTTGAAGACACCTTAAATTCACATACTTGTTTCCATTTTATCTCAGTTCACAACTTGTTATTCAATCCCTTTTGATTAATTAATTGAATTAATTGATTCATGTGCATTCACCTTTTGGGATTAATTAAATTAGTTCCTTAGCTAATTTAGCTAATTTAATTAGCATTTATTAAATAAATGGTTAATTAATTATCTTTCACATTGTAGATAATTAAATTAGTTACTTAATTGGGAAAATAAACCTATTTTCCTAGACAAACTGCCACTTAAACTCCTTTTGAACTCCACTTCTAAAATCCTCGAAAGGAGGGAGAAATATATTTGTATGTGCAATCACCTTTCCGGATGTAGCTTATGTTATTCCAAATGTAACCCTATAAATTTGCAACCCCCATACCAATTCTACTTAATTTTCCAAATATTTATAATTATTAAACTGGAGCTTGTTGAGTTGTGGACCTAAATTGCTTCACAAATAGCATGATTTATAGGTTGTTAGTTTACATAGAGATCGTGTCGAGTTGGATTACCGGCGTCGTTCACCCCGGAGGAACCGACATCGCTCGTAACCGGTATCGGTCGATCTTTGTGTTCAATGTTTTATTTTTGCCATAGATTAAATCTAAACCTCTTCTTTGAAGGTGATCTAAAGGTTGTAAATGCATAGCTAAAGTTCCCTATGTTTATATATACTTATATAAGATATAAAACTAGGGCTAGACGTAAGATTTGAGTAAGAATGTTGATTCTACTTAGTTGAGAGGATGAAGAAGAAGAAAAATAAAAAAGGGTTGCATGAAAACTAAATTTCCATAGGGAGAAGCTAGACAGAAGGAAATGGCAAGTACATTTGAATGGTGAGAAGAGGGTAATGTCTTCTACTATATTTCCTTTGTATTTTTTTGTCTCAATGTAATGGCTTGCATAGTATGCAAAGAACATAGAGTTTCTTCTTGTAGATCCACATGTTTTTGTGATATCTTATATTGTAGATCCATGAGATCATGTTGTATTATTCGTCCATAGAGATCTAGTACTGTAGCTCATTGGATAGATTGTGGGTACGTGATAGTATCTAGATATTGTAGAGGATGTTTTCTTCTTGTTTACACGGAGTTTATGCAATGATGGAGAAGTGCACATAAGTGGTTGCACATTGGTAGACCCATTTGAGAGGTCTTTTTGGTAGATTCACAGGAGAGCTTGGTTGCACATTTTGGAGATGGATTAGTTCTTGGTTATGTGAGATCTAGTGGTGGTTTGGAGGCATGGTTGTAGTGCACTCATGTAGATCCATTTAGAGTTCTGGAGGATGAGATAGTACTCATGGAGAGATGTATTGTACTCTTGTATGGAAGATTTGGTTTGTACTCTTGTTCATTATAGTATATTGAGATATCTATCTTTTGTGGACGTAACCCACATTGGGTGAACCATGGTACATGTTGTGTTATATGTGTGTACTTTGTTTTGATTTGTATTTTCCAAGTGTATGATTCCACTACTATAGATTTTGGGGAATTGTCTACTTCCTCGTTTGCATGATTTTATTTTTATTGAATCATATCACTATTCCGTAGTTAAGTTCCCAACAACTAGTATCAGAGTGATGGATTTAATTTTTCGAGTAATGGTTTTCTTTAGGGTTTTATTAGTGGTATTACTGACAAATGTATTAGAGTAGGGTTTTTTTTTCTTGATGTTTAAATCACATGGAGAGATTTAATATCAAGTGGGAGTTGTAAATGCAAGGTTGCTAGAAAATCACATGGTGACCGACATCGACATGTATACTGTATAATGATGTCAAGACCTGACCATGGATGATTAGTTAGACACCAGTGTCGGTGACCTTGTTAAATAGAAAATCATAGATCTGAAGTAATTTGAGAAGATGCAGTGAATGTGTCTTGATTGCTGAGGTGTCCCTTGTTCTTGGAGGAAAATGCATGTTGGTAAATTACAGATCCATATTACAGAGGTATGGTTTTGTTATCTTGGTATTACAGTGCTTGTATGTTTTAGTTACACATGCATGTTTAGGATTACAGATCTGAGTAAGAGATAGAGGAGCAGTTATGCATCCTTGGTGTAGTTAGATGTATGGGCTTCGTTAGAGAGGAAAAATATAATATCATATAATGAAGACGACGATTCCATTAGAGAGGAAATTACTTCAGTTGAACATGTGGGTGAGTTTCTTTATGCTTTGGTAAGGTGATGTATTTCATCTTGGTGCAGTTTTATTACATGAATTATTGTTGTAAAGTTTTTGTGTAAGATTTGGGTGCTTCTTGAAATGATTAGCTAAGCACAACTATCAGATTTGGTCAGAGTAGGCACCTGGTTTGGTTTATTATACCAATTTTTGGTGTTGTGTTCATTCACCGAGTAACAACCGTCTTTCAGAGGAACTAATTTCGGTCTCTGACATGACAACAAGTTTGTATTGGGTTTTTTACAATAGAAGAGGGTATGAAAGGTTTAGTGTCCAGTTTGGAGGATCAAGTTTCTTACACATAGTGTATAGGAAGAAACAAAGTAGATCACTTCAATGTTTGAATCAAAAAGAGGATGGAGTTGGCTCGGTGAGTCCAGTGAGACTTGGGTCAAATTCAGGTATCTCTATATGGTTCATGTTTTATTTCTTTCATTTGAAGCAACTAGTATTATGTTTGGATTGTGTGCACAAGTAAAATATGCACCATGGATATTTGGTGAGTTTGAATTTTATTTCCGGGATGTGTTGGAATCTTAAGGATAAGGGTATCTAGTCTAAGGATGAGATCCTCAATGAAAATTCATGTTTAGACATAGTTGCAGGTAATGGGAGATGTTGAGTACACATGGATGAAAAGAAGGTGGTTCAACCTACTTCACAAGAAGCCAAAATTTTGTGATGTAGAAGTATTCTTTGATAAGAAGGGAATCAATTTTATATTTTCTTTCATCTATTTTATTTCTCACTGATATATATTTGATATTTTGAGCTTGATGATTAGAGGTAGTACAGGGAGTTCACATTGAGTGGGAGCAAGCCATGGTTTTGGATTGTAGGTTGGACACATATGCATGTGTGGAGTGAGAGGAGAATGCTACTATTCAAAGTGGCATGAGGCACAAGTTTTTTTGGAGGAAAGTCATGGTTTTGTAGGTATTTTGTGTTTAGTGCATGGTGATGTCACTTCTAGTTTTATTTTGTAGTTCCTGGATATCCTTATGGGATGGAAGTTGATGGTTGTTCAAGCTGGGTTAAGAAGAGAGAGCAATGTTTTAGATTTTGAAGGGTGAAAGAAGGAAAATTAATTTTTTACAGTCACTAGTGTCATAGGAATGACCAACATCGATAGGTAGTTGATCAGTGTTAGCAGGATCTATCGTGGTCGGTCAGTTATAGGTGTGACAACAATGTGTATTTACAATTTATTGATGTTTCCCTTGTTTTCTTTCATCTTGGATGGTTGTGCAGTATGTTGATGACATTTTTGTTGGTATTTTCACTAGTTATTAGTAGCATGGTTAGCATGGTTTTTGTTGTTGACATTGATTAACACATGATTCATGTGTGGCTTTGGAGTTATTCAATGAAAGACTTGGAGCTTCTGGAGAGATCCTAGTGATATGGATGGATGTACATGGTGATTTTATACATGTGGATAGATTTTATTTTGTGATTTTATGATGATGCAGATATTTTTTTGCACATGGATGCCTATGAGCATGGTTTAGATGCCCTTGAGCATGAGTAGGGGATGTTTGTATTTCCTCTTATTACTATGTTACTCCATGATAGATATGTTTTCTACAGATGGTTGTCTTGGACATGTATTTTTTTATGTAGGGTTGGATTTATAGAATGTAGTGTTTGGATTATTTGATTTATGCAGGTGTTGTGGATTGATCACCCACTAGTTGCATGTAGAACTCATTTGGGTTGTCTTTACCTAGGATCTTGTTTTGCTTATGCATATTCTAGTTTCACTTGTCTTTTGTCATTTGCATTGGTGGTTGTATGGAGACATGGATAAATGATTGGATAACATGGTTGTTTTAATAGGTATGGCTATGGTTGCGATTGAAGCTCAGTATTTCATTTTGAGTGGGAGATCTTGCATGTGTGTTATTCGTGGTGGCTTGGTTTCATGAGAGGCTTCGTGTTACGATTTAGTGGGAGCTTGATATATGGACAACTCGTACATCACACATTAATAGGAGGTTCATGTAGGTATATGGTAAGTCATGGTTTATAATCTTCTTGGTTTTAGAAGATGGTTTAATCTTCTTGTTTTTGAGAGAATTGTTGAAGTAAAGAATATTTGGTCTTCACGGTATGTAGAGGATGGTAATGTATAGGTACAGGTTCAACAATTTATCTCCTAAGTGGGATATTTTTGAGTTGTGGAGATAAATTGCTTCACAAATAGCATGCTTTACATGTTTCTAGTTTACACAGAGACCATCGTTGGATGGATTACTAGTGTCGGTCACACCGGAAGGAACCGGCATCGGTCACGTAACCGGTATCGGTCGACCTGTGTGTTCAATGTTTTATTTTGGTCATGGATTAAATCTAAACCTTTTCTTTAAAGGTGATTTAAAGGTTGTAAATGCATAGCTAAGATGCCTTAAGTTTGTATATGCTTATATAAGCTAGAAAACTAGGGTTATATTTAAGAGTTGTGTAAGAATGTTGATTCTACTTGGTTGAGAGGATGAATAAGAAGAAAAAAATGGTTGCATGAAGACAGAGCTTCTCTGAGAGAAGTTGGATGAAATTAAATGGTAGTTATATCTGAATGGTGAGAATAGGGTAATTTATTCTATTGTATTTCCTTTTTATTGTTATATATCAATGTAATAACTTGCATATATAGTATGCAAAGCACATAGAGTTTTTCTTATAGATCCACAAGTTGTTTTGAGATCTTGTATTGTAGATCCATGAGATCATGTTGTATTGTTGGTCCATAGAGATCTAGTATTGTAGCTCATTGGATAGCTTGTGGGTATGTGATAGTATCCAGATATTATAGAGGAGGTTGTCTTCTTATTTGAACAGGTTGATGCAATGATGGAGGAGAGACTTACTTATTTTTATACAGATTATGGTTGCACATTGGTAGACCCATTTGATAATTCTTGTTTGTAGATTCACAGGAGAGCTTGGTTGCACAGTTTGAAGATGTAGTAGTTCCTAGTTATGTGAGATCTGGTGGTGGTTTGGAGGCACGGTTGTAGTGTACTCATGTAGATCCATTTAGAGATCTGGAGGAGGAGATACTTAGGGAGAGATGCATTGTACTCTTATAAGGAAGAGTTGTTTTATACTCTTGTTTATTATAGAATATTGATATATCTATCTTTGGTGGACATAACCCAAATTGGGTGAACCATGGTACATGTTGTGTTATGTGTATGTACTTTGTTTTGATTTGGAATTTTTAGTATATGCTTCCACTGTTGTAGATTTTGGGGAATTGTCTACTTCTGCATTTGCATGATTTGGTTTGTTATTGAATCATAATAGTATTTTGTAGTTAATTTCCCAACAAAGCTTAGTCCAACTCGATCCACCTTTCATGGCCTTACCCTCAACTATAAAAGCGAGTCCATTTCCTTTGTAAAATTATCCTGGATTTGAAAAAAATCCAACTTATGCCAATTTTACATACACATCCTTGTGCATCTAAGATTGTAGCATTGCAAAAATCCACTTTGGAGAGTAATATCAAGAGAATCCACAATTCAAACATCTTAAGATTTCACAAGCCCAAGTGCTTCAAAAATATTCTTGAGGTTTGCAAGAGAGTTACAGAGAAGGTATATTGCTTCTTGATTTCTTTATCTTTCATTTATCTATTAATTTTCATTTCTCATAGTACGTTATTATCAATTTTGTTACATTGTTGTTGTTATATGTTAATCTTGTGTGAGTAGTCTTTTTAGCATCTTGGTTTGTTTATAATATTGGTGTCTCGTATTATTGTATGTATAAGTGTTTGTTTTGCAATCTTGTCATTGTTTTACAATTTCTTTTGTGTATGATTTTAATCATGGTGTTAATTAACATATGTCATAATAAAATTGAGTCAAAAAAATATTAAAATTTTGAACACACACATGTGAAATTCGTAACTTACAAAATCACAAAAAAATCCAAATAATCACAAAAACAAAAAAATACAAAAATTCTCAAAAAATAAAATCAAATCAACACATATCAATGAAATCAAATATTTCATTCCTACCCTAGTGATCATTCCAATCATCTTATGACTATCACAACTACTCTTTTCCCTTGCATGTCAGAATCATAGCTTGGGGAAAGTTAAATTACTTATTTCCTTCGCGATATAACTTTTCTTATAATAATCTCAGCTATCATTCCCTCCCATGCATTTAAATAATTTGTTACTTGGGGAAATGATCCTTTTAACTCTCATATCAATATTCAATGTGGATCTAACAAGATTGTCACAAGGTTGTATCTAAGATTACTCCACTCTTTGGTCTCATCTAATCCCCTTGCATTTCTAAGATATCATTTGAGGGCATTCATATCTACTTACTTATCACTATGAAACACATTAGGGAAAAATTTAATTGTCTTTATTTCAAATTTGAGTTGCATTGTTGTTTTTATTTCTGGACCAATTTCACGTATTCCATCATCATTTTGGCTCATTTATAGCAAAGATTCATACTTTTACGATGTATATTGAGTTTATTTTCTCTTGTCTTGCTTTGAAGCAATTACAAGTAGTATGTTGACAACTTGGTTAATTTATAACCATGGTGTCTTTATCTATTTTTTATATTTGGTTTATTTTCCTTTTTCACTTTTTGTGTGTGTGTGTGTGTTTTACGCACATAACGGGTTAAACATCACTATTATTTCATAATCATGGTGAAAAATCTATTATGCAACAACAAAATAAGTTTGCTCTAACTTTCACTCTCTAAATGAAATATCATTCTATGAGCACAATCCATCACATCTTCCTTCAAAATCCTTATTTTATTCCTATCAAGTTGTTTTACTCCACTTTGATGTGCCACCCATCCATTTGAGCTGGTATTCACTCAAAGATCTACACTCATTCGAGTATCTCAATGTTTCATTGCATCCACACTCGATGGGGCATCTAATTGCTTCACCATATTTTCTATCTTCCGCTCAATGGTCTACAAGTGTATATTATCTTTAAAATTATATTACTTTATAATAACACTTTAAAGAGAGGTAAATGTAGACACCCTAAAAATACATACCTATTTATAACATATCCTTGGTATTAGTTCTAGCATACCCTTTAGAATTAATTAAATTAATTTTACTATACTTCGGAATTAATTAAATTAATTCTTACACCATTTAGCTAATTAAATTAAACATTTATTTAATTAAATGTTTAATTTTCCACTCACACCTAATAACTAATTAAATTAGTTATTAAAAATAGAAACAAATATATTTTCCTATTAATCCTCCACTTAGACTCCACTTCACTATACTAGACTACTTCACTCCACTCCACTTTTAGAATCATACAAAGGTGGGGAAAACAAATTTACACAGACAACCACTTTCTCAGATGAAATATTACTACCAACCAAATATTCATTACCCCTTCAAATTCAAATCTGACTGACCAAATCCAATTTCTATTTCAGGAAAATGTATTCATGATCTTGGAACTCATTCAAACTTTGATCTACTTTTCATGGCCTCTCCCTCGACTATAAAAATATACCATATCCTTTGCAATGATCCTGGAAGCTTTGTGAAACTACATCTAAACTATGACAAAATTTCTATTCAACTTTGCATTCCCAGTGTCAAAATTTTCTCATAGAATTTCCATTTCCTCATTTGGAAAATAGTTTGGAGAACACACAATCCAACCATGCAAAGATTATACAGGTATAATACTTCAAAAATCTTATCATTGAGGTTTATAAGGAAGGTATTTGAGAAATTTTTGTGTTGTTTATCTATTTTCTTTCATTTTAGCTAAGTTTTTCACTTTGCTTACAACATGTGATGCAAAATGGAAAGTTATAGAAAGATGCATAACGATAATTTACTACTTTGATTAACTAATATTTCTTTAATTTGAAATAAAGAAGAGTGTGGAGATGATAAATTCATTAAATATATAGACATATGTATTGATTGGCCTTAGAATATGAGGATTTTAATTAGTATGGAAGCATAGCCAAAATTCTCATTACCAGAGGATAAGTTATCAAATGTGATTATTTGCACTTACTAAGCTCTTTCCTAGAAGCCTCAATGATTTTTTTGCAATGGTTATATGACCTTCCTATTTATTCAACTATGGTATTTTACCCCTAAGGACAATCAATTATTTGTGTAATTTTCAATTAATATTGGGACAAGGCATCTTATGCTCAAATCTCTAAGATGTTGGGAATGATGCCAATTTTGGAATTTAAAATTATGCTAAATTTAGACAATTTATATTTTTAGAAACACTTTAAAAATATAATTTTAGGATTTTTTAGGACTTATTTATTTCATTCAAATTTATTTTTATTTAATTACTGACCAAAGAAGTGCTTTTTATTGATTTCATAAAAAATCCAGAAAAAGCTAAAAATAGATCACATTATCGATTTTTAGATAAGTATAAATTCTTGTGTAGTCATCCCCAAAAGGTTGGAAACACTTTATAAGTAAAGATAAGTGCAAATATGATAATTGTATGACCATCCCTATATTTTACGGACCTTAGGGTGAATTTTCTTGAGGAGAGTTATAATTAGCTTTGAAAACATCTCTAGCTTGCATAATATTCTTACATGTTGAATTGGTCCATGAATTGGATAAGTTTATTTTCAAGTTGAATGGAAGTCCAAAATAATTTTAGTAGTTTTTTTATTATTATTGGTTCTATTATGACTTTAACTTGCTTTACAAGTTGAGTTGTAATTCCTAAATTTAGTTGTTTTGTGTTAATAAAAGTATGGCCAAAAGGAAGGCACTATAGTGCTCCATTATTACAGTTTGTGAAAGTTTTTTCTATTTTTTTATTTTAAGAATTCATTTTTAATAACCATCAATCTTAGAAATATTTTTTTACATTTTAGTGATTTGTACAAGTACATAGTTTGATCATCAAGTACACAAGCAATTACACTAGCTTAATCACTAGTTTTCGTGCCTTATTTATATGATATATAAGTTCTTTTTGGGTTATTTTAGAGCTTCATATTTTAAATTACCCATTACATAATCATAATACTATTGAATCTAATCTTAAATTTTACTACACTTATCAATCTTAACCTCCTCCACTTCGTATGATCATGGACTACTGTAAATAAGAATGCAAGACCACAAGATTTTAGTTAGACAATAAGTAAGGGAACTGCCTTGGGCCCAGGAAATACTAAACTTCCTTTCGAAGGTGGTCAGTTCCCTTTTAATATAAATTATTGCAAATGATAATAAAGAAGCTATTGCGAAATCACGATTTAGGTACCTCGTTACTAAAAGCAATAGAGACTAAACTACCCATAATAAAACGTCATTCTGTTTGTTTGGTCACTGGTTATTGATACGTTCAGATCAAGTTACAGGGATAGACCAGGCTGAATCTGAGGTTGTTAGGAGATAAATAGGTGAAAGGTTGGTTTTGGTATAAGTCACAGTGACCGATGCCGGTCACTGGATAACCGACCGTGGTTATAAAACCGCTACCGGTAGGGGATAACCGATATCGGTAGGGGCAGTGATTTAGGGGCTTCTAGGTAGAGGTTGATTATAGGGTGGTTATGGGGTTTTTAAGGTTGGTAGATGGTTAGGGGAATAGTAAGGCAATGGAGAAGACTCAGAGAGTGAGAAAGTTGTCTTCTGGGCAATATAGGGATGGATGAATGAAGGTTAGGTGCAGGGTGCTTTGCGGGTGTTAGATCCAGGGGTGAGCTTATAATTACTATGAATCAAAAGTTCACGAAGTGGAGTCTAGAAGCATACAAGATACTACTTACTACTTTCTGATGAGGATACAGGTCAGGAATGTGGTGACGAAGGCAAAGCTCAGGTGGGATGATCTAACAATCAAAAGTGAGCTGATGAAGCTATCCTCTGACTCTCCCAATGCTTGGATGAGTGTGACAGTGATCTCGTTGATCAGTTACAGTCTTGGACTCAATGCTCTTCTCTGCAACCTCCTCTCTCTCTCTCACTTGTCTCTTTTTGCAAATGAATTCGGATCCTTGCATTTTGGTTGGGGTAGGTCATTTACAGGGAACCGATGGCGGTTGCATAACCGATGGTGGTCGAGTAGGGACCGATGTCGGTCAGTCAAAGTTGGCTATTTTTACTAAAAATAGCCAACTTTCCCTCCTTTCTCTCGAGGGGTCAGTTGTGGGCTTGGTCAAGTCATTATTAGGCTCGTTTTGATGCGGGTGAGGGGTGATGAGTCATGGGTGTGGGTCTGGACCAAGTCATAGGTCTTAATTAGGTTAGTTTAGGGTTAGGGCTAGGTCATAGTGAGGTGGCGAGGTGAGGTGGCAGGGTTGGAGATGTGGATTTATTAATTATAAGGTAATTAATAAATAATTAAGTGTGTAAGGTTTAGGTGGTGAGGTAGGGTTAGGTTGCGGGATGAGATACGGGGTACAGGGTGTCGTAAGACCCAAATTTGGTGTCTACATTTGCCCCTTGTTGTCGTGTAGCTTGTCTTGTAAAGCTGCACTGACAATAATAAAAAGTGGTTGCCCCAGTTAAGGGTATAGGTAATCCCCCTCAAATCTATCACAGATTGAGGTGACATGAAATCAGGGATAGGGTTGATAAAGGGTGAATGATGATGAGATGCTGGTAAGATGGTGGGGTAAGTTCAAGGAAGCCGATGCACGTTGAAATGCAGTAGTGCGACCAGGGTACATGTTTTGAAGAGAAAACAAGCAATTCATAGGCAAAGGTCGATAGTTTATCCAAACAAGGTTGATATAATCCTGGTATCCAAGGCATAGGAAGTAGCTCCAGGGGATATAATGGGTAAGGTACCGGAATGTTTAGGCATGTTCGGCAGTACCAAATGGTTGGTTTGGTTGAGATAAACGTCACGGTCTCGGTCTAGGCAAAGTTGGTCGGCTGATCAATTCAAGTATCCTAGTCATGCTAAAACATGAACAGGTGAGCTCGATTGAACAAATAGCTACATGATGGGTGGATAGAATCATAATTTGTGGGCCTCGGTCGAGGTACTTAATTGGTGCGGCCTTGGTCGGGCGATTGGTTGGTGCGGCCTTGGGTTCGGGCGATTGGTTGGTTGCGGCCTTGGGTCGGGCCGATTGGTTGGTTGCGGCCTTGGGTCGGGCCGATTGGTTGGTTGCGGCCTTGGGTCGGGCCGATTGGTTGGTTGCGGCCTTGGGTCGGGCCGATTGGTTGGTTGCGGCCTTGGGTCGGGCCGATTGGTTGGTTGCGGCCTTGGGTCGGGCGATTGGTTGGTTGCGGCCGGTTGGGCGATTGGTTGGTTGCGGCCTTAGGTTGGGCGATTGGTTGGTTGCGCCTTGGGTCGGGCCGATTGGTTGGTTGCGGCCTTGGGTCGGGCCGATTGGTTGGTTGCGGCCTTGGGTCGGGCCGATTGGTTGGTTGCGGCCTTGGTTGGGCCAATGAATTCAAAATAAGGCTATTTAGCAAAGGCCGGGGTAGGCGATGTGGTGAAAAATAGAGTTCGGTGGATAAGGGCAGGAGTTAGGGTAAACTAGGCAGGTAACCGATATCGGTTAGTGGTGACCGGTATCGGTTAGGAGACCGATATCGGTTCTTCTAGGGCATGCCCTAACCGATATCGGTTAGAGGTCAAAACCTATAAAAAGAAAAAATACGGCATGTCATTTTCACATTGTGAATTTGAGTGCCAACCTTTTTCTTGTCTGAGTTTTGAATTGATTGGGTTGAGTTTTTGGGCTGAGTTGGCACTAGTTGAGTGGGGGAGTGAGTTATTGGTAGGCCCCAGAGATCAGGAGGCAGAGTTTGATTGGTTGAGGACCCTGCTGAGGAGATTTGGAGCTATGGCACAGCCTGGAGGAGCAGGAGGTGCTTTGGAGGAGCTGGACCACCACCACCTATCCCACCACGACGACGTGTAGTCATACCGGTAGGCTCTAAATCCCTATTTGTGTGAAGTTGATGAATTTAGCTAGGATGTGGGTTTTGGGGTAGGAATCCAAAATTTGATAAAATAATGAATAAATGAAGGTAAATCGTAAAATGGAGTGGGTAGATATGTTAGGTAGGCCAAAACGGCAGGGTGGGTAAGTTTTTAGGCAATTGTGCTGGTAGATGGGTAAAAATAGGAAAAAAGGGGATTTGGGGGCGTTTTTGTCGGCCCCGAAATCCCACAGTGACCGATGTCGGTCACTAGGTCGACCGGCATCGGTCATAGTGAAAGTTGTGTAGATTAGTTGTTATAGAGACCGGCGTCGGTCATGTGTCGACCGACGTCGGTGCATAAAATTCAGACATAGACTGTTGGTGGGGGCGATGGCGGTCGAGGGTGACCGGTACCGGTCACCATGGGTAGGAGGTAAGGTTGTGAAATTTGTTGTGTTGGTTTGTTGTAGGTGGGTAGGATAGATTTTTGGGGTGAAGGGGGAGAAGGTAGAGTTGCTAGGAAAGGTTATTGGGGTGGGGGGTAATCGGGTGGTTGGGGGCCGGTTCGGGTAGGATAGGTTATGGGTTGTGTATGAATTAGGAGGGGTTAAATTGGTTGAGGTATGGTTAGAGGGTGAGAGTAGAGCGGGTGGAGTATGAGTGGGGCGGTTGGTAGGGTGTGGGATAGGTAAAGGGGATATTGTAGATGTTTGTTGGGTGGGGTTATTGATGTTGAGGGAGATGAGGTGTTTTAGGTTTGATTGGAGTGGGTAGGATATTTAAAGAAGGACCATAAGAGTGAGAGGAATTTATAGATGTATAGGGTAAGATAGGTGGGTGTAGATGTGTTTATAGAGTCGGGTTGTGATTGGGTGGGTGAGTGAGTATAGAGGGTTAAGGTAGTTGTTTTGTAAAGGGTAGGCCTGATGGAGTGGGTTGTTTTGTAGCAGCACGCCAGCAGCTGATGATGCGAGATCGGATGCCGCCTCTACTGGGGCGGATGCGGCCACATGTGACCACAGCAGTGGGTAGTTATGCGGGAGGTTGGACTTGGCGGAGTCTAGAGGTATAGGGCTGTGGATAGGGACCATAGCCTGATGGTTGCCCTCATCGAGAGATGGGATCCGCAACCAATGTCTTCCATCTCCCTACTGGAGAGATGACAGTCACGCTTAGAGGATGTGTATCGCATCCTGAGACTGCCGATCATAGGTGAGGTGGTGTTCCAGGTGGATGCTGAGACAGCGATGGATAGCATCTTACAGGTATTCGAGGGATGCAGCCCCATTGATTACATATCATAGTGCGAGCATCTGCTACGGCGATATGTATCGCGCATCGATCATCGATAGGAGACACGGCTTGCCATGCTGATGATGATCGGTATCACCTGCTTCGCCCTCCCTGACTCAGAGGGAGGCCACTTCCCACGGGCTCTGATGGGAGTGTTACATGAGATGGTGGAGGAGCACACCTGCTATGCATGGGCACCGGTGTATCTGGTGCAGCTATACAGAGAGCTCAGGGCTATCGCCGTATGAGGTGATTCGGGATATGTTCGACATTCTTGTTACACTATTGGGCCTACGAGCATATCGTGTGTTTATGACCAGTAGGGTTGCCCCAGCAGCCAGGGCCACAGGCAGTTTATAGGTATGGGTTTTAGAGGTGGTTGGGGTCGTGGGCCAGCCACGAGCAGTTATCGCAGGGCGAGATGTCACTTATTACAGGCATATGTTAGAGGGCCTGATGGCATTAGATATTATATGGAGGCCATACAGAGGCCATCAGCCCATGGAGGAGCCCGAGCATAGCTGCGATGGATCCAGTACATCTTACGATAGGCTGGACGGAGACACAGGGGAGTATGAGCGGATTCCCCTAGAGAGGGCATGATGATAGTTGGGCCTACGGCAAGATGAGCCACCTCCCTTCCCACAATATCGGAGGGAGGATGTAGAGGCACCACTGCCTCTACCACAGCCATTGACCCGATCTGGGTAGCGAGAGACCGGCCCGATGATGATCGGTGGATGATGCGTTGGAGTTCTGAGTTCATTTTTGGTTTGGTGGGCAGGGCAGAGGGCAGCCATGAGAGCACAACCCGCACTGACCAGATTTTGTGGCTGTTATATAGCGGAGAGGACCATCTCTTGGGTCGAGTGCGGTTATTATTACGAGGGCGCTTGCTGCTGCTGCACACACGATCGGAGTGTATACGAGGCGGTTGGCTTGAGCACGAGATAGGCAGCGAGGGCATAGGCACAGGGACGAGCACGAGCACGGCACGGCCTCGAGTCCAGATCCTGTTCGAGAGCACGAGCACGAGTCCTGTTCGAGCTCGATGGCAGCTCCACCACCACCACGTATAGTACAGGCTCAGGGTCAGGGTGTACAGGTAGGGCAGGGCCCACTTATATTAGGAGCCGGGGACCAGCCCCACCAGCCATGGTGGCACGGGCCCGATACATGGAGGCGAGAGCGGAGGCCCATTATTATCAGGACGTACTAGATGGTACCGGTGCCGAGTATCAGCCATATGTGGCTCACAGAGCCGAGACTAAGCTCCCGAGTCACGAGTCACGAGGGGTAGCCACGGCCACAGCCCGCGGTGGGTCGATTCTGGTAGGAGCGAGATCCGGCACGAGGGCCGGGCGAGGGGACGGGCCGAGGAGGGGAGAGAGCTGAGTCACCCCAGGAGTGGAGATGGGTTTTGTTGATTTGATAGAGGATTTGTTGATAGAGACACCGGTCTGATGAACCGAGTGTGTATATAGAGGCCTGCGTGCCCTCATAGGATTTATGTATGCATTTTTGTTGTATATACCGGCCTGCGAGCCGAGTACATTTTGTATAGTTGATACCGGCCTGCGAGCTGAGTATATTTTTGACATGAGAGACCGGCCTGCGAGCCGAGTCGAGATTTTGACAGAGACAACGGCCTGCGTGCCGACTTTGTATTTTTGGATTATAGAGGCCCCATGCAGGGCAATTTGTATATGTTGACATTGATTTGAGGATATATATAGATGATGAGTTTGATCCACATGGTGTGTATAATGTTTGATTTGATGCATATATTATAATGTTGTATGTGTTTTGTCGATGGTATTGGAATTTGATGTATATATAGATGATGTTGATGATGTTTTGATGATATGCATATGTTTTGAAATGTTGATGTTTATTATGATGATGGATGTTGATAGTGATGTCGTTATATGCAGGGAAAAGAGGCGGGCTCTGCCAAAAAATTCAAAAAAAAAGAAAAGGATTAGGTTTAAGCAAGAGGAGACAGATGACCGATATCGGTTAGATAACCGATGTCGGTCACAACCTGACCGATACCGGTTAGCTAACCGATATCGGTTACTCTTAAATGAGCTTTTCTAAAAATAGAAAAGCTTGGGAGGCAACTAAAATCTTATTTTTAGAGTCATGCAACATGTTAAATACGAGGATGCGAGGCTGTTGACGTCGATACAGGTAATTGCATGGGAGAATTGAGTGATAAGGAGGAAAGAGACAGGTAAAGTGATCGTGGGCTTGGATTAAGAAGGCGTAAAGGCAAGTAATAGTGAAGAGGGTGGTGAACATGGCTGAACAAGGAGAAGCATCCAGTGGGCAGAGAGGAGAGGGAAGACAGGTTCCACCTCAAACTGCTGCATCCCAGGAGGTATAATTTTTGGTTGGAATTAAATTTTTGCATGCGTATGAATAGGATGTGGGAAGGTAAGTGGGTAGAGATGAAAAAGAAAGGTGATAGGCAAAGGTTTGGGATGGGGTGAGTGTTATGGGGTAGGTAATCAGGGGTTTCGGATATGTTTTTAGGTATAGAGAGGCGCAAACAAGTGAATAAGTTATCATAGGTGGTGTTTTTGAGCAGGGTAGATGGAATTGATAGTGACCGATATCGTTTAGGAATAACGGTATCGGTTAGGTAACTGGTATCGGTTATCTATAACCGATATCGGTTACTGTGTAAAGTTTACGGATTGTGATAAAAAACACGTGGGAATTTATTTGTTGATTTGTTGTTTGTTGGTTTGATGTGTGCAGGCACAGGCAAGGTTGAGGATGAATGATAGGGTGCCAGCTTTGTTGTCACGAGTCAGCGGATGTAACACCAGCTGAGTGGGCATTAATAAACCATGTGGGGTTAAGCGGAATCCGCTATTATTCACGAATCACACGCAATCATGCTATGTTGCGAGCTTGATTGAGAGATGGAATCCTGAAAAGAATACCTTCTATCTGCCCAGGGGAGATGACAGTGACGTTAGAAGATGTGTTTCGAATTTTGAGACTTCCAATTACAGGAAGACCAGTGTATCAGGCAGGGCCTAATGCGGCGCGTGCAGCGATAATGGCAGTATTTGGTCCAGCCGCACGAGATTTGACACAGCGAGGTTTGACATTCACTTATGGTATAATGTTTGCGGCACACCCTGAGGCAACAAGGTTGGCCGTGGTATTAATGATAGCGGTGGGGTATTATGCATTACCTAGAGCGGATGGGGAAGATTTCCAAAATCATTGATGTGTATTATTCGGGAAATGATAGAAGGGAGCGTTACTTTCGCATGGGCACCCGCATATCTGGCGGAGCTATACAGGGGTTTATGGGCATGCAGGTGAAATCACAGGACTACACTGGATTGTGCATACTTATTACATTGTTGGGCCTATGAGCACATTGTGTGTGTGTGACCAATAGGCCGACCCATCCAGGCAGGAGAGACAGGAGTGCAAAGGTTGGGATTCAGGCGATGGGTCCAGACAGAGCAAGAGGCGAGATCCGAGACCGTGACAGATGACACCGAGTATTATAGGTAGATGTGGGAGATGGTGATGATTGCGGATATCCATTGGAGGCCTTACGGGAACTATATGGTGATGGTGAACATAGCCAGGATTTGAGGGTGTAGAGAGCGATTGAGGTGGATCGCGGGACACAGGCCAGGTGAGTACGAGAGGATTCCTCTAGATCGCGTGCGGCGACAATTTGGATTTGTTCAGGATATACCCATGGCTCATAGACCATACAGGAGGATCGATGCCGAGGCACCATTCTCACCTCCACGGCCAACACTTCCAGAAGGACCAGAAGAGACAGCAGCCGATCGCAGGGTAATGGATGCAGGAGTGACAGAGTCTTATAGATTATGGTGGGCAGCAGAGCTGCGAGATACACATGAGAGGGCCGATCATCCTGACATAGCTGTGATTACCATGGAGAGAGACCACCTGCAGGGTTTAGTTCACCAGCTTCAAACACGGTGAACGAGACCACGGGATTAGAGGCTTCGCAGTCTCGAGTGGAGAGACTAGAGGCAAGATTCCTCCACGCGAGAGGGCAGATTCGTATGTTACAGGAGAGATTGGTGGATCAGTGGGAGGAACCAATAGCAGTGGTACCTTTGAGTATGGAGAGGCCAGGTGAGCGGCGTCGACGATCACCATCACTTCCTGGTTCGGGATGAGGCGCGGGGGTCTAAGTGAGTTTCATACATAGGGGTAGAAGAATAAATAAGGATTTGACCTTGTGCGTCGATGATAGAGAAGATGTATTTGTTTAACATCTAAATAAAATGGAATATGTATGTTGATTTGAGTTTGTGATAATTATAAGAATATTTGTGTTTTGAATGTTTGGATTGAAAAAGGACAAAGGTGAGTGTTATCAATATAAATATGTGAAAATATTTATATTTTTAAAAGAAAACACAACACATGATAGGTTATGGTAGGGGATGGTCGAGCTAACCTTGGGAGACCCCATGTCTCCTAAGTGCTGCCTACATAGCCCATTGCACAAAGCAAGGAGGGGCCTCAGACCGATGTAGTTCTCCCTTAGGACCAGGGAGAGGTGAATTCAGGCAATTTGTTGTGGTTAGGCAATTTGTTGGTTGGTAAAAGTTTGATGTTGGTAGAGTAATGTTGTTGGTGTTGGTGTGGGTATAGGTGAAGTGAGGGTTAACTTACCCAAGCATAGGAAATCATGTCCTAATTAAGATCAACACACAATCCTAGATTCGGGTAAAAGAGGCAAAAGTGTCCCATAGTTGGAAAGAGCTAAACAAACCACGTATTATCATAGGATGAGCTTGAATCCCTAGGTACCTTGCATAGGCGAGAAGTCGATAGGTGAAAAGAGTTGTATAATCACAATATATCGGATATACACACGTCCCTTGAGTTTTGTTATTGTGAAGAATGGTGAGGAGAGGTGGATGGGATAGCTGAGGCGTAGAGAACTTGTTATAAGGTGATTATTTTGATGGAAGAGAACCAAACCAAAATAGACAAGTCCATGACTCAAAAGTACTTTTGAATACTGCTTTGATTTTTTTGGATATAGACTGATCGATGCGGGAAGTCTATATGGGATATGCATTTTGTTGTTCTTGAGGTCTTCACGAAGCTGATCAATGCGAGAAGCTTCTGATAGAGGCTGACTTTGTATAGCTTGTCCTTGAGGGAACAGTCTACTTATAGTAGCGAGATGCGTTTGCGTTTGCACATAGCTTCCTTGAGGAGAGTCTTGATCTAGTTATAGTAGCAGATGCGGCTTTTGCACATAGTTGTCCTTCGAGGGAGCAGTCTAGTTTATAGCTTGGAGGTCTAGATGTCTGTTTGGCATGAAGCATCTAGTTTTGCAGGAAGTTTGACTCAAGAATATCCCAGAATTGTATAATTGAGAACTTGTTATTTTGATACTTTTAAGTCATGGACCAGACTAAAAAGGAGAAGGCCTCTTTAAGAGGAGGTGATGATCAAACCATGTGGGTTTGATTTTACTTTGAGATGCACGAAAAAAAGGTGTATGAGGTGGTAAATGAGCTCAAGGGATGAGCGCAAGGTGGATAAGGAGTGATGTAACACTAAATTCAATAGTAGAATGGTCGAGAGATGCAAGGCATTAAGGGGTTCAGGCTCGGTTTACCATTAAGCGAAGCTAAATGATAAGTACCTGATCCGTAAGTGTGAGTGATAATGTAAGGCCCAATCCAATTAGGAGCAAATTTTCCACGTTTGCTCTTTTCTAGTTTGGTTACATGTTGATTCTCTTTGAGGACAAGATCACCAATTTTAAAGGTACGCTCATGAATTCACTTATCATAAGCACGCTTGATGCGCTTTTGATAAATTTGAAGGTGGTCAAGAGTGGTAAGATGACGCTCGTCAAGAAGCTCCAATTGGGCTAACCGCTCTTGGCGGAAGTCATCATTGGTGAGAATATCCTGGAGAGATATTCTGAGGGAAGGGATTTGTATTTCGAGAGGCAAGACAGCCTCGGTACCATACACCAGAGAGAATGGTGTGGCATTAGTGGAAGTACGAATGCTGGTACGATAAGCCCAAAGGGCAAAGGGGATGTGATCATGCCAATTTTGACCAGAATCGTTAACAACTTTCATGAGAATTTTGGTTAAGGTTTTGTTAGAAGATTTGGCTTGACCATTTTCTTGTGGATAGTAGGGTGACGAGAAGCTAAGTTTGATACCAAAGTTGTCACAAAGGGCTCGTAACAACTTATTTTTGAAAGATTTTCCATTATCGGTTATCAAGCGATGAGGAACACCAAAACGAAAAATAATGTGATGATTGATGAATTCAACAATTTTCTCCTTTTTGGTTGAAATGAGTGGAATGGCCTCCACCCATTTAGTGTAATATTCGGTTGCCGTGATGATCCAATGGTGACGTTGCGAAGAAGGTGGATGAATCTCACCAATAAGGTCCAAACCCCATTGTGAGAAAGGCCAAAGATCTCGTGCGACCTGTAGCGGATGGCTGGGAGTATGTTGAAGGTTGGCATGTTGTTGACACATAACACAATGCTTAACATATTCATAGCAGTCTTTATTAAGAGTAGGCCAATAATATCCTAGGTGAAGGATCCGCTTGGCCATGGCAAAGCCACTAAAGTGCCCACCACAAATTCCGTCATGGACTTGTTGGATGGTATGAGTGACTTCAGCGTTGGTTAGACATCGAAGGAGGATACCATCGAAGCCACGTTTATAGAGGAGTCCCCCCATGATGACATAATGAGAAACACCTTTAAGAAAAGCACGTTTTCCATTACTATTAAGGTTAGGTGGGAGAACAGAGTTTGTAAGGTAGTCGTGAAATTGGTGATACCAGGTATCCTGCGAGTCAGCAGATGCATTATTTACCATACAAACATCCGGGACTAAGTAAGATGGGGCAAAGAGTTGTTGGACCAAGACAAATATGTCAGAATCAGTTGGTGATGCAGGAATTTGTGAGGCCAAGCAAGCCATAGTATCCACAAATTTATTAGTTGAGCGTGGAACGGTTTGGATAGTATAATGGGTAAATAAGGTCAAAAGTGAATCTACGTAACATTTGTACTTTTGAAGTTCCTCATTTTTACATTGGTAGATGCCAGTGACTTGATTTACTACCAATTGAGAGTCACCAAAATGTGAATAGACTTCACACCTAAGTGTAACGCAACGTGGAGACCCAAAACAAGGGCCTCGTATTCCATTGTATTGTTAGTGCAGGGGAAATCGAGCCTGAAATGAAAGAGGCATAGGTTCACCTTCAAGAGGAATGAGAACAACACCCACCCCTCC
Source organism: Taxus wallichiana var. yunnanensis (assembly GCA_018340775.1). Lineage (NCBI taxonomy): Eukaryota > Viridiplantae > Streptophyta > Pinopsida > Cupressales > Taxaceae > Taxus > Taxus wallichiana. The sequence continues at coordinate 457,052,155 of CM031243.1, forward strand.
ACCACGCATTGGCATTTAGATCCATCGAAGAAGAGAGTCATCGGATAAGACGCATCATTGAGTGAAAGAGTTGCGATGAGTTCATCAGGGAAAGTAAAATTGGTAAATTGTTCCCCAGGTAAAGGGGCTTCCATGAGTTGGTCTGCGATAGTTTGTCCTTTGACTGATTTCTGGTGTACGAACTCAAGGTCGAGGTCGGCGAGGAGCATAAGCCATCGGGTGATGCGTTGGTTTAGATGAGGTTTGGCGTACATATAATGTATGGGGTCAGCGTTGGTGATGACAAAAGTTTTGTGATTCAGGAGGTAATGTCGGAGTTTGGTGGCCACGAATGATAGGGCTAGGCACAACTTTTCGACATGTGTATACCTAGTTTCGTAATCCACAAGAGTACGGCTTATGTAATAAACTACTTGTTCTCGATGCTCGAGTCACGATGTGCGAGCATGGCTCCTACAGCATGGTCGGTGGCAGAAAGGTAAAGGTAGAAAGGGTGATCGTCCTGAGGTGGGATAAGCACGGGTGGCTGCAAGAGATAAGTTTTAAGAGCCTCAAAGGCTTTGTGGCACTCCTCGCTCCATTGAAAGACAATGTCCTTTTTAAGGAGATGATGGAAAGGTTGACATCGATCCGAGAGTTGTGAGATGAAACGACGGATAGATTGGAGTTTTCCCTGCAAACTACGCAATTGTTTTAGGTTAGTGGGTGGGGGCATTTCTAAAATAGCTTTGACTTTAGCGGGGTCGACCTCAATGCCACACAAAGAGATGATAAAGCCAAGAGTTTTCTGAAAGGATGCCAAAGACACATTTCTTTGGTTGAAGATGAACACAGTATTGTAATAGGTGATCGAAAATAATGGTTAAAACATCGAGATGTTCACTGCGATGTTTGGATTTTCCAAGAAGATCATCGACATAATCCTCAAGGATAGTGTGCATAATGTCATGAAAAATGTAAGTCATAGCCCATTGATAGGTTGCACCAGCATTCTTAAGGCCAAATGGCATGACACGATAGCAGAAGGTGCCCCAGGGGGTAATGAAGGTGGTTTTATGTTGATCGGCCGGGGCTACTAAAATTTGATTATATCTGAAACCATCCATGAGAGAAAGCATCTCATGGCCCATAGTGAGATCAACAAGTTGATCAATACTAGGTAGGGGGAAGTCATCCTTTGGGCAAGCGAGGTTAAGATCCGAAAATCCATACATATCCGAAGTCCCCCATCACTTTAGTGATAGGTACAACATTAGAAATCCATTGCGGATAGTCAATAGGTAAGATGAAAGAAGAAAGGAGTCATTGAAGCTCTTCTTTAACCAAGAGAGCAATGCGTGGATGCATTTTTCTCAGCTTTTGTTTAACTGGTTTGGAGTCTGGTTTCAGAGTGATGTTATGGACAGCAATGTCAGGATCGATTCCTGGCATGTCGGCGTAGGACCAAGCGAAAGCTTGATTGCGGGCACGGAGAAAGGTAGTGAAGGCGGCTTGTTCTGATGCATCGAGAGATTGTCTGATCTTTACAATGTGAGGATCATCCTCCATGTGGATGTTGATTTCTATAGTCGACTCATTCAACATGGTTTGGGTTTCAGATGGTAAGGCGCGTTGAATATAAGAGTCATCCACACCAAGGTAGGTGAGGATGGAGTCATCATCCTGGCACTCCACAACATTAATCGAAGGTAGGTCTTCTTCGATCATGTCTGGATATAAAAGGGGGAGAGAAGATGGGTCCTCACCATCGCGTTGATAAGTGAGAGGACCTAGGAAGATAGCATTCACGAAAAAAAAGTTAGGAGGGATAGATTCGGGTCTATCGACTCCGTGGGTGAAGATGGTAAAATGGGCGATGATTGTTTGGAATGGGTGACTTCGTCATCTTCCTGGATACAATTGACATGAGGTTTCTTCAGTGTAGGTGGTTCAGAAAACCCAAGACCACTACGATCTTTGTGTTTGCGTGTTGTTATGGGAATAACCGTATGTCGTCCTTGCTCATAAAGACCAAAACCAAAACCTTTCCAAGCACAGCGCGTCAGGAAGGTGAGGGCGAAATGATGGTTGGTTAGATATTGAAAATCAGATTGGAAGGGAACCACACCAAGGGAGGTTTGGGGTGACAGAGGATGCTTCAACACCCCCATACGTTAGGTTGGTGCGGCAATTAGGTGGTCCATGTAGGAGATCACCTCCCCCACACGACGGTCGTAGGTAGGATGCGCATGTAATTGTCCATACTCTTGTGGGGTATGGAAGGTGCTAACGTTGTATAGGTGGTACTCCCCCAGCGTAAGGCATTGAAAAACACCTACCAAGGGATCCGAGGTTGGGATGTTGTCCACGGGGAAGGAAGAAGTATTTGCGTCGGTGGTTTCATTGGTCGAAGGTGTGGGTGCGGCTAAGGTGGATGGTTGAGGCGTGGTTGAAGTAGATGGTTGGGTTGGATCAATGGGTGTCTTGACTGGTACAAGCACATCATTAGGGTGGTATAACATATTACAGGTTTTGAAGGGGGAAGCGTCAGCTGTGACGGTGTATGACTTCCCTTCATACTCGAATTTTATGCATCTATGTAAGGTGGAGGGAACGCATCCCATAGCCGGATCCAAGGGCGGCCTAACAACATGTTGTATTGGAATTCTCCCTCAAGGACATAGAAGAGTTCGGGTAAGGTACGTGGCCCTACATGAATGTTAAGGATCACGGTGCCTAGGGTAGAAGTAATAGCATCGTTGAATGAACGCAACATGGTGGGGTTGGCACACATGCAGCTAGGAGGGATATTCATCATTGGAAGGCTTTGGAAGAGATGATGTTTAGGCTAGCACCCCCATCGATCATAACACGACGTACCGGATGTCCCGGACGTAAGCCGAGATGAAAAGAGTAGGGTCAGGATCTTCTGCACCAAAGATGACAATTTCTTCTTCAGAAAAACTAACAGCGGCTTGGCTTTGTACAGGGACAGAGGTGGTTGTGGAGGTAGGTTGTTTGGTGAGAGAAGCAACGTGGTTGGGTGTGAAGATGGAGGCAATGGGTAAGGTTTCATTAGGTAGGACCTCTATCCCTTGAGGATCTCAATTAGAGCTTGTCGATGAGATTCAGATGTTTGAATGAGATCATAAAGTGTCATTTTTACAGGAGATTGGTGAAGTTGTTTGATCATAGTGCGATGGGAAACTCCATCAGAGACTGATAGGCTAGGTCCATGAATAACCACTTTAGGTGGTGGTGCGATCGGGATGGCGGAAGGAGAAAGAGAGACCATGGTGTGCTCTCTTTAGCTTTTCCATTGTTTTTCTGACCTCGAGTAGTAATGCTAATCATGTTGATCTCATGAATGCGAGATGAGGAAGATGACAGGGATAAGTCATTGTTCTCGAGAGGTGGGGTTGCAATGATGATAGATTTTGGCGAGGCGGGGACAGGTGGTATAGGAGAAGGGATCGAAGCTAAGGGTCTTTTCTCTTAGTAAGTCATCTTTATGAGATTTTCTATCCGAGATAGGTGACTGTGAAGGATGGCTTTCAAAGCTTTGCATCCTTCTACATTGTGTCCTGGTGTGCGGTGGTAGGCACAGATTTTAGATTCATCATAACCTATAGGTCGAGGTTTAGATGGATCATAGGGTCTGAGTGGGGGTAGGGAAATGGTCGCATCCCTACCAGCATATCAAGGATCTTGGCGTAAGATCCTTTGAGTGGGTCAAATGAAGATGAGGCTATTGATTGAGTGGGTGAGATTATTGATTGTTTTGGTAATGGTTGGGTATGAGTGGTTCGTACGGGTGGTGGTTTAGGCAAGGGATTTTGATGATTGGGTTGAACTAGGCGTGGCTTCTTCTGCGCAGAAGTCATGTTTAGCTGGTTAGATGATGAGGCCACAGATGACGTGGTGGCAGAAAACAACCATGGGGAAAGAGGAGCGGCAACAAACAAGTCCTTCGATGATCGAGTTTGCTTAGGGTTGGTAGGTAGGCAAGATACTTGGGGCGACGGTGTTGAGATGCCTGTGGATTTCTGTATGGGTGCAGAAGGTGTTGGTCGTGTTAAAGAAGATGTGGGAGGCATGGTGTATTGAGGCAAGGTGGAGGGGTGAGGCCCCAATATAGAAGGTAGGTGTGATGGTGAGGGTTGAAGCCATGCTGTATGTACTGGTGTGATCGGGGGTGAGGGTTTTAGTTGTGGCGGAGGCATAGATTGGACTCGAGGAGATTGGGTTTGTCTCCTAGGTGGATTGATGGCTTTATTTTGGATAAGTCTAACCATTTAGGTGGGTGCATCAGGCTGGGTATTGGTAAAGTCCCAAGCGTAGGGGAAGGTTTGGTTAGGTTGATAGAGGTTGATGAGGTATTCGGTGGAGATGAGGGGGGTGGAGGTGAGGACATAGGCATTTTGAGCTTTTGTAAAAACTTTGGGTATATGGTAGAGGTGTCTGGATTAGTCATTTGCATTTGAGTAGAGCATGGTGTTCTCAAACGTGCCCATAAGAGTCATCTATCTTCTGGGGGATGACAATCTTCACGTATGGATGGGCATTTTGATATGGAAGAGAAGTGGGTTGTGATTCCGGTCCACTGGGGGTGTGATACAGGGGGCGAATGAGGCGTTGTATCAATGGGTGTTAAGGGGTCAACCGGTCACTGGAAAGATTTAGGCGATGAAGAACTGATAGGGAGGAGGGCATGTTCTAGAGGATCTATCATGATTAAGGAATTTGGTGATGTAGGCTCGAGGGGTTTCTCTTCTAAGGATGACAGAAAAAGTGGCGATCCTTCTTCTTTTGCAGCAAGAGCGGTGGAAGGAGATGTTTGGGCAATAGATAAGTTGGATAACATCCGCTCACAGTCTTGCAGGGATGTGGTGTAAGAAGGCTCTTATGTGAGAAGAGAACTCAGGTGGTTGGTTCCTTTATGGGTAAAGGAATAGCGGGGCTATCCTCTTGTCCTGATGAAGGAGAAGGGGAGGACTCTTGCGTCGGTGAAGAGGCTCGATTCAGAATTTCTTCGATGGAAGCCCTTGGTTGGGAGTTGAAAACCACATGGATCTCATGCACACTCTTCTCCTCGGCTAAGGTTTCTTGGTTTGTGTTACTGTTAGAGGAATGGTTTGGAAATGGTTTGTTGAAGATTTTTAAATTTCGATTAGCAGGGGCATTAGGATTATCGAGGGTTATATCCCCTGCATCAACCATTTCCTGCACTATGTTTTTCAACATCTTGCAGTTTTCGTGGTTGTGTCCCTTCACGCGATGGAAGTTACAGAAGTCATTTTCTTTATACGAAGAAGGTATAGCGGGTGGAATCAAACCCGGAGTGAGGTTTAACAGGAGGCAAGGTGATAGCTCCTGCTTTAAGCAATTTGTCCAAGATCACTTCATAAGTTTCTCCCAAGGGAGTGTACTTGATGGGCTCGGCTTTATACTTATAGGTGGATTTTGGCTGGGTATAAGACGGTGCTTGAGATTTGACCATTACCGCGTGTACAGCTCCTTTTGATTTTGAAGCAGATGTGAGAGTTGGTGGTGTTGGGTTTGTTCGTGGAGTCTTGGGTTCAGAAATTTGAGTTTTTGTTGCGCAACTTCAATTTCTCCTCCTCTAAGGCTCGAATCTCTAGTTTCCGAGCCATAGTAAAGGCCTCATCAAAGGTGCGAAAAGTTTGAATTTGGAGGGTGGGAGAAATGTGTTTAGCGCAGGCCCGCGTAAAGAGTTCGATGAGCTCGGCTTGAGGTAAGGCATAAGTAAGTTGGTTGATGAGGCCCCGCCATCGTCCAACGAAATCTGCGATAGATTCGTCTTCAAATTGTCGGATGGCATAGAGATCGGTAATGGATACTTTCTTGGCAATATTGATGGAGAAATGATCCAAGAAAGATTGGGCTAACTGGTTAAAGGAGAAGATTGAGTGCTGGGCTAAAGCAACTTTGTACCACTCAAGCGAGTCTGATAAGGACATGGGGAAGGTATGGAGTAGTAAGGCATCGTCATGAGCAATCAGATAGCAGCATGTCTAAATGATCGCAAGTGTTGTTGAGGGTCCTCCTTACTATTAAAGCGAGTAAATTTTGGTAATTCCCATTGAGGAGGATATGTATGAAGGGGGACAGAAGGGTGAATAGGCTCCCGACAAAACTTGCTCGTATGTCAGGGTGTTACGGTTTCCTGAAATAGAAGCCTCAAGATTTTGCATCTTGTCCATCATCTGTTTAATTAAATCATTGGTTGGGTTAGATGATGGTGTTGTCATCATAAATGGAGGAGGATTGGGCCAAGAGCCGCTACTAGACAATGGTGGGATTAAATGTTGATAAGGTATCGATGATGAATGTGTTGGGGCGGCCGAATAAGGGTGTCCTATATAAGATGTTGAGGCCACCGGATGAGTTTGCGGAAATGAAAAGGTGGGCGGAGCCTGAGAGGGAAAGCTCGTGTGGATAGGTGGTAGAGAACAAGTTATGAAAGAGGCAAATTTGCGAGAGAGATGAGGTAGGGGCAGTGGATGGTAGTGATATGTGGGGCCCCAGATTAACCAAAGGAAAGCCAATTGGTGCAGTATGGACCATCGAATCCACTGAGCTGGGAGACGGGGCTAAGGATGAAGACGGTGAGGCGGAGTTATTAGGTGGGGAAGGAGCTAAGTGGGTGGCTATACTAATAGGCATACCCAAGAGGAGCTTGACCGTCGGGTGTACGGTCAGGGGTATGAGACAAATAATATTACTGTGCGCCGCAAGATTAGCATCCAAAAATTTAGCAAAATCCGGATCTCCGACAGAGATCTTGGGAAAAGCATTGGTGTCTGTAGGATTCCCCATAGGATGCGAAGGGGGTGACTCAGGAAAAGACACGGAACAAGCATGTGAAACCATGGTTGCGGCTTGTTTCAGGTGATAACAACCATGGACAAGAGGATACAACAGAGAATTAGTCAATCAGGAATAGAAAACGCAACAAAATGTTGGAATTGGTAGGTTACTGGTTTGTCAGGAACTGTAAAACACAGTAACCGATATCGATCTGGTAACCGATGTCGGTCAGTCTATAACCGGCGTCGGTCAAATAACCGATGTCGGTAGAAGAGGACCGGTGCCAGTCACTGTGAAGGCAAAGAGAGAATGTAAGAGGCTACTGGTTTGGGGATAACAAGGCTTAGTATACCCACCAAAACTATATGCAAGTGATAAGCGAGACGAGGTATAACGAGAGAAACAAAGAACTAAAGAAAAAGAAAACAAGCAAGATGCACAAGCAAATCAAGAGACTAACCCTAGGATTAGTTTTAATCACTTTTGGGCTTATGCCTTAGATGCAAGATGATGTCAATCCTAAACAAAAGACCTAAGGGAGATGTCAAGTTTGTTTTGGCTTGTAAGGCTACCTCAATCGGGCGGAGGAATACCACGGAAAAGGGGGATGTTTGAGATGTTGTGTAGATTATGATGTGATTTGGTATGTGTTGTGCAGTGAGAGTAAGATTAATTTCTCATCAATACCATGGATATCACCCCCACGTGTATGACCTGTTACTTAATCTACGTTCACTAGAATTAAAAACAACAAGCAAGAATGTGATGCACGTGTTTTAAACCCAAATCGAAAATGATATTCGATGAAGCAAAGAAGATGACTTTCACTAATGCAAAGATGCGAAAGAAAGACAAATTCTTTTACCAAAATGACAAAATATTTTGTGAATATTTAGAAGAAAAAAAAGCAAAGTGTGCTCCCTATATGAAAACAAGCAAGAAAGAAAGAAACCCGAATAGGGTCCCACAGGCGTGCCAAAATGTTTCACATAGAATTTCTAGTTCCAGAATAGAGTTACTTCTATCCTTTCATTCTCTTGAGAAACAGATAAGGGTTAGGGTTAGGAGGAATACCTGTTGAGTGTTGGGAAGGTGTGCGCATACCGTAGAGAGATCAGACCGATTGTGAAGAACTCCTTTTTGTCTAGGAAGGACTACTGTAAAATAAGAATGCAAGACCACCAGATTTTAGTTAGACAATAAGTAAGGGAACTACCTTGGGCCCAGGAAATACTAAACTTCCTTTCGAAGGTGGTCAGTTCCCTTTTAATATAAATTATTGCAAATGATAATAAAGAAGCTATTGCGAAATCACGATTTAGGTACCTCGTTACTAAAAGCAATAGAGACTAAACTACCCATAATAAAATGTCATTATGTTTGTTTGGTCACTTTGGTTGATATGTTCAGATCAAGTTACAGGGATAGACCAGGCTGAATCTGAGGTTGTTAGGAGATAAATAGGTGAAAGGTTGGTTTTGGTATAAGTCACAGTGACCGATGTCAGTCACTAGATAACCGACCCACGGTTATAAAACCGCTACTGGTAGGGGATAACCGATATCGGTAGGGGCAGTGATTTAGGGGCTTCTGAGGTAGAGGTTGATTGTAGGGTGGTTATGGGGTTTTTAAGGTTGGTAGATGGTTGGGGGAATAGTAAGGCAATGGAGAAGACTCAGAGAGTGAGAAAGCTATCTTCTGGGCAATATAGGGATGGATGAATGAAGGTTAGGTGCAGGGTGCTGCCGGGTGTTAGATCCAGGGGTGAGCTTATAATTACTATCAATCAAAAGTTCACGAAGTGGAGCCTAGAAGCATACAAGATACTACTTACTACTTTTTGATGAGGATACAGGTCCGAGGAATGTGGTGATGAAGGCAAAGCTCAGGTGGGATGATCTGACAATCGAAAGTGAGCTGATGAAGCTATCCTCTGACTCTCCCAATGCTTGGATGAGTGTGACAGTGATCTCGTTGATCAGTTATAGTCTTGGACTCAATGCTCTTCTCTGCAAACTCTTCTCTCCTTCTCACTTGTCTCTTCCTTGCAAATGGATTCGGATCCTTGCATTTTGGTTGGGGTAGGTCATTTACAGGGAACCGATGGCGGTTGCATAACCGATGGCTGGTCGAGTAGGGACCGGCGTCGGTCAAGTCAAAGTTGGCTATTTTTACTAAAAATAGCCAACTTTCCCTCCTTTTCTCCCGAGGGGTCAGTTGTGGGCTTGGTCAAGTCATTATTAGGCTCATTTTGATGCGGGTGAGGGGTGATGAGTCATGGGTGTGGGTCTGGACCAAGTCATAGGTCTTAATTAGGTTAGTTTAGGGTTAGGGCTAGGTCATAGTGAGGTGGCGAGGTGAGGTGGTAGGGTTGGAGATGTGGATTTATTAATTATAAGGTAATTAATAAATAATTAAGTGTCAAATTTTCTATCTTAAATTTTTCATATTGCTCTTGATCGATAGAATATTTTTTCATATAATATTTAAACACTAAATGTGTTTATGGGACATCGTTATATTTTCTATCAAGACACATCATAATATTATATAAATTTAGTTGTGTTTATGCATAGCCCAAGTATATCTACAATAGTGGTCGTGCTACTCTGGGTTGTCTCCTACACTATTCAGGTGATTTTGTTTTACTATAGTTACTTTCACTTCCTCAATGTGCTCAATATCTTATATTGTTTAATATGATATTTTTCAAACTAATATGGCTAACACATGTGTCTTGGATAGTGTTATCTTATCTTGATCTATATACCACTAGGATTCCATTTATTATTGTATTCATTTACCAAATTACTTGTATGGTTGCTTATATCTATGTGGCCTATGTACTTTACCCTACATGTTTTGTGACACTTTTAGTGTCCCTTTTTTATTTTCTATGTTTATTTGTGACTAACATATGTGACATTGGTTGTGGTATTGTATACTAGATTACTTGTATGATTGATTGCATATGTGCTTGTTTGGTTTCTACATATGCTTTCTATACACTTTTTTATTTTTATTATTTTCTATAGTTTTCATCCATGGTCATTACCATACACACCCTTATAGGAACATGATATCAATAGTGACCACCAATACCAACCCTCTATGTGATCCAAAACTGATTACCAAATAATTTGACATGGATATTTATCAAAAGAGGGGGAATTCAGAGGTTTATCATATGGATATTTATTACACATACATATTTATAAATCATGAATATAATGATATATGGTACATACACTCATAAATAGAATCACATGTAGAACATGAATATATTTCACAAAGGGAAAAAATCATCCATTAGGCAAGAAACTACTAGATATGGTATAGTATGGATGTTTTTGTCCTCTGGGAGATTTCCAACATATTACAAAATATTTATATTATCACAAATAATTAGGTTTATGTTACAAAATTTGAGACAAGTTAAATAGTTCATAGTAGTTTATAATACTACATTATGGTAAAAAGTGTGTGGGATTTGAGTGCTTCATTAATTTTCAACATTGCATGATTTAGGAAGAGTTTCAATATAGAGTATAGGGGTATGGTATTTATCCTTTTTCTCTATTTAACATGGCATATTTGAGACTCACATTTACATCACATGGTGAGGGCATGATAACTTTCATTACCTTTTGATTTTTTTATTTACACTTGGGCATAGATCAAGGTGACTATAAAACATAGTTGAAACATTCTTCTCACTTTTGTTGGAAGATATAAAGGTGACTAGAAAACATTGTTGCAACCTTCCTTATTTTGAGGTTCTTATGAAAAAAATATTATGACACCTTTTGGTGTTGGATTGATTAAAACTCAATTCATATATGAATATAGAATATTTTTAACCAAAATTGGGGGTTAATAACTACCAATCTTACAATAGGTCCTGCTCAAATCCAAATCTCCAAGTGAAACAAATTTAGAGGCTCTCCCTCTAAAAATTGAACCGGTGTATTCCTTCCATGTTTTTGTATCTTTACTTTACTACTTACAAATTCATTTTTTTAGTTACCAAAATATTTTCAAAGTTGAGTTATGGTTCAATTTATTTTATGGACATAAATTACACTCTATGTTGCAGTGTTTCATCATGGATCATGTCAACACTCAATTAGAATCAAAATATTTGAGAAAAGACAAAGTATGTGTACACATTAAGGTGTATTTTTGTTTAAGAATGTGATTTTCATTTCATAATCAAATTGGAAAAAATGTAGACACATAAATTTGGTAATTTATAATTAAATGGAAGTGAAAACTTTGGCCTTGCACTTTAAGCACGAATTTTGTGCACATTCGATCCCAAGTGACCTATTATTTTCTTCATTTTTTTACTTGGTTATTTATGCACACTTATCATTTAGTCATAGAATAAATCACATCAATCTATATTTGTATAATCTTTATGAGTATTAGTACCAAGAATATACAAATATCTATTAGCTACATATAAGGTACCATTTGGGTAGGACTAAACCATCTCATGGTTCGGTCTCATGCTAAATAGACTTATATCTTGTAATTAAATGATCACTTTATAAATTTTATATATTTCATTGGTCTATTCATATCCCAAACATTATCATTAATTTAATATTAAACATATAAATTCCTATAAAAATAAGTTCAAATCACTTATTTATGGGACTTGGAACTCATCCAACATTCTCAAAAGAACTCATTGTAAAACACATTTCTAAATCACTCTAAGATCTCTTGAACACCTTAAAAGTAACATGAAAACCTAAGAACATATTATACATGTTTGAATCTAGCCACACAAAGTTAAGGAGTTATGCTTCTCATTCCATATACCTTCCAAGTGAAACCAATTTAAGCTTAAATGTGCCAAAACATTTTATCTCATTGTTAAAATATCATGTTCCAAAATTAGTTTCATCTACATAAATATCACATGTTAGATGGATACCTATATTTGGTTTTATCCTCTTTACAATAATGTTGACACAAGAAGCATATGAGAACTTCAACTCAAACACTAACCATTTTACACGACTCTTATACTCATGATTAGGGTTTTGGGTATTTCACATCACACGAAGCATTTCACATATATGTCACACCTAGGGTTATAATGTGAAGATCATCACAAAGTATTGTACTACCCAAAAATTTATAAAATTCGAGCACATCCTAGTCCTAAATTATACATCTCATGACCATATCATACCATATTTTAGGATAGGTCGTATGGGTCCACAAAACTTATTTTTCAATCACAATTCTAGAAATGAATCATCTCTAGGTAATATTTAATTTGCATAGTTTTAATACACTCCTAGATCACCTCTTTATATTTATAATCAACTAAGTGCACTACTTGTCTTATGTTTTAAGAAACTATATTTATCATTATATCTTACAAATTATTTAGGAGATACATTGTTATTATATGTTAATGTTTATTAATTAATATGAATATAGAACTTGTAGTATCCTTACTCCTTTAAATAAATAACAACCATATTACATCATCCCAACCATTTTATTTATTTAGGGTGTAATCAAGGGAATTTCTTCACAAATCAATCCAAATTCAATACCAACAAATAAGAGAGGTGGTCCAACCACTTCTTCTTATAGCTTTGTAGGACGAAGGAGAGACCCTAAAAACTATACTTTAATTAGATAAATAATTAAACTTAAGAAATAACAATTTAATAGTAAATGTGACCAAAGTTATTACACACCCAATTATGTGTCACTAATGCAATAACCATTCATCTACACACTTGTTGGTAAGAAAAATGTTCAGTAAGACAAATTGGTGGGTATCTTGCCTACTCTGGGAATCTAGGTCCCTCTTCTTGAATGGTGCAGCTCCATTTATTGTGAGTGAACTAAAAGGAAATTTTTTGGCCTATGATCCAATAGGTACACTCTACTATACCCATGAAAAATGCTTGCAATTAATTATAAGGGAGAAATTTGCTAGATAGTGGGGGAAAGGGGAGTGAGAAATTAGGGGAGAGATTAAATCTACAAGTAGGAAATCAAATTCTTTCCAAAATTAATCAAAATTTTCACATACACAATTAGAGAAAGAAACAACTATGCTTGTGACACCAATGACAAGAGGAAACCATGCATACAAAGTTGCACACATTCATACATCTGAGAAGGAAGAAACTCCTTCCTTGATTGACATCTCCACAAGTTGTAAAATGAAAAGGAAGAGAGGAAAAGTATGTTGGGAAAATAGAAGAATGTTATCTCTTTTATATATCTCCAAGTAGTAATCTCCTTCAATAAAAAAATTGACCACAACTTGAGCATACAAAATTAACAACCCCTGAGAATAAGGGTTCCATTACATTATCTAGACCTTGAGAAGACTCTTCTCTTACTCCCCATATGACATTTAATTTTTCCTCATAGCATGTGACTCTTCACATTCCTAGGAAAGAACATTAATTTCCCTTTTATTAATTAAGGGTCACTTATTATATTTTATCTTATAGTCATATTAATGAATAGCACGAATGTCATGATTTATCACAAAGAAAGAATTAGAAAAGGGGTGGAAAAGAGGAGAAAGAATGGAGAGAGAGGGTAAGAATGCTCCATGGCATGAATGAGGATCTCTCTGATTTTGATGAATAACTTTTCGATGATGATCAAAGCTTCAACATGATGCGTTGACATCCTGACTATGGAATTAGTGTTTATAATCACTATTTCAAGACCTTTCAATGTGATCTTGGGATGAACATAGGTGATGCTTGTGGTGATCCTCCTTGATAATTTATTGATAAAATTCCTTAGCTCATTCGGCTTACCCCGACCAACTTATTTCAAATCACCCTGCTCACCAAGATGATGATGAATCCAACTATTAAGCATGGCGATGCTTAGCCTTGCTTCTCGCACACTGTTGAATTCAAGATGTTATTTCTAATACCCACATGAAGGTTTCATCTTTCTTTTTGAGTTATGATATCATCTCATTACACTATGGACAGTCTAAAAAGTGGAAAGAAGAGTTAAAATAGATTCATCTCGCAACCTTTTCCTCCCAAAATGAAGACTTTCTATTTTTAGCAAGTAGGACCATGACCTACTATTTTGGGACATATCACCCGTTTGGCTCCAATTTCACCTTATGAACCTTCTGGAACACTCCATCCTATTTAATTTTTGATATATTGCTATTTTTTATTAAATTTCTATTTTTAGCAGGTTACTTTTCCCGAACCTACTATTCTCGGAAAAAATGACATTTTTCCCCTCCCTTCTGCTTTCGATTGTTCGGTGATCCAAACTTGAAATTCAATGGAATTACTATTTTTAGCATGTGGAGGGGAATAACATATGCTATTTTTAGCAATTTTATTATGGGGTTTCGTATTGCAACGAAAAAGGTCTTGAAAGACTCTGCTTCTCGTCAGGGTGCTCTGCTTCAAATTTCAAGGGTTTTTCTCATTCGGATCTTCGCGAATTCAAAGATGAAACTTACAGGTCTGCATGTTCTTTCTATGACAAGGTAGAATTATGATGAAATATAATTCCTCCATATCCATAAAAATAGGGACTTCATGGCACAAAAACTAGTTCATGCAAATCTAGATTTTTCAGGGATCATTTCCTCCAATTTTCAAGGGTTTTTCTCATCCGGATCTTCATGAATTTGAAAATGAAACTTGTAGTTCTATGTGTTCCTCATGTGACATGGAATAATTCTGATGAAAACTCATTCCTTCATATCCATAAAAAAATATGGACTTCATGGCACGAAAACTAGTTCATGCGAAACTAGATTTTTTAAGGATCATTTCCTCCAATTTTTGTGTGATTCCACCCACTGGAACCTTGAGAAGTGGAGAGGTAGCTCGCTTACTTTTTTCTACTTAGTCATAGCAGCCATTAATTTATTCATTGATCTTTAGATATCACAGAGGTGTTTTGGAGAAGAAATTTCATCCTAAACCTCAATGCGATCAATTCCTTTGCTCACGGTGACGGAAAATATTCATTCCTAACTATGGATGTTCTAAGAGAGATTTATCATGTTTTTGAGGAATTTGTAGGCTTTATGGATAATATACATAGGCCTTCATTCATATTTGAATTAAATATAAAGGGGCAATGAATTAAAATGACTATTACACCTTCTTCCTCGCAACACCTTTCTCACACGCACATGGATGGAAGAAGCACGACAGTTAGAATTTTTGTGAAATATGGCATTTTCAACCTCCTATGATTGAGTATAATTTTGTGTCCCAACCATCCCAAACATTTGGGATGGTTGGTGCAATAAATTTTTCCCTCACATGGGCTTGACAAGTGGCATGATTAGATTGGTCAATGGAGGAGAGAGAGAAAGTGAGGTAAAAGCACCTGGGGCTGAAACTGGGTCACATGGATGACCAGGCAAGGGGATAGGCTTGGGTGGATATTTGTGTCCCATCCATCCCAATGGTTTGGGAAATTTTGTGGATAAAAGTTTCCCTCACTTGGTGATAACAAGTGGCGTTGTGGGATTTCATGACGACGGAGAGTGCTAAGGAATGGTGCACATGGGCTTAACTGGTTTGTTTGAGCTCCGTCAGGGTCACATGAGGGTCCAAAAGGCTAAATATGGGCTAGGAGATTTTTTTTTTCCTAAATTTTTGGGACATTTGGGACAATAAATTTTGATTTGAACCTGGGAGTGACACATGTCCACCTTGAAAATTGACAAAGTCCTAGAGCGTACCTTAGAGAGCAACTTAATGGAGGCATAACTTAAGCATTTGGAGGTATTTTTGAAACTTCTTTAAATTATTTTGACTGGAAAATTCATTTTTATAAGAATGGGATGGGTCTTATCCTTTGATTCTTCCCGAAACCTCCTCAAAATTATTTTTTTCTCGAGATTTCCAACAGTACATACGTAAAATAGTTTTTAGAAGGAAATGTTGATGTTTTGTGAAAATATGAAACTACCATCATTTAGACAATTTAAATACCTTTCCAATGGTATTTTTTTACTTCCAACTCTTTACGGATCGACAAAATTACTTATCGAAGCTCGTGTGTTGTTTTAGGTGGCAAGCTCCTTCACACTTGTAAACCCATTTTAGCCGAACTTGCTCCAAAATATATGAAACTTCCCAAAATAAGTTTCAAAATTTTATTAACTCCTCAATATCACTTCAATATTAATTTAATCCTTCACCTCTACTCCGTAGGGTGTGCACCTACCTCGAGAAAGGATAGAAATAGCCATTTCTAGGTTTTTTGAAAAGTTCACTTTGATAGGTACCACCTCATAAGTACTTGAATGATCTTAATTTCCCTAAATCACCTATGGACATGTTGACACAACACATTAGACCACTTGGAAGGATAGGATAGGCCTAACACGGGGGATAGGTTGATATGGAGGGGTGTTCAAGACGTATTACAAGAAAAAAATTAACAAGTAGGGTATGGTTGTCATGCTTTCAAGTTTGAATTTTTCCCTTGAAGAAAAACATGAGAACATGTGGCTCTAGATTGGGGAAATGTTTTGGATTGATCACAAAAAGGACATAACATGAGGAATCTCAAAATCTCAATTCACTTTGTGGACCAGCCTCCTTATACGTTGGGATTTATAGAGTCACTTAAATTACAATGGATGGAAAGAAAGGATAAACACGCGCATGCACACACACACACACATATAAAGGGAAACACACCACAATGAAAAGGGAAAAACACACACAATATGTAAAGATAGAAACACACCTATATCACCTATGATACAATGTGGAGGACAACCCGCTTTCTATGTAGAAAAAAATTCTCTCTAGAGGTTACCGTTAGATGGGTAACACTAAGTGATGATGTTCTAACAAATCCATTGACCAGTTCAAGGAAGCAACCTCCTTTCCTCAAATTTTTATGAAATTCAGATGCTTTCATGACTACATGTATACTTGGGAGGAGTTATCCTACATTATTTCTTTGATGTTCGAGCTTCTCTTGGAAATTTCATGGCCTTTACTCTCCTTTAAATCAGTTTCAGAATGCTAATTTCCATCTTTATTCACCCACAATTCTGATTTTTCATTGAGCATCTCATCGTTGCCTCAGGGATTATGTTTTTAAATATCTTGAGTTTCCTTCTTTCCAACATTCATGATTTTTGACATATTTATCATTTTTTTCCATTCCACTATGAGGTGTTTGGATATTGACTAGAGGATAAAAAGTAACCTCATACCTGTCTTGTATGGCCATGGCATGAGCTAAGAGGTCAAGACTTAGCTTAGGGATCTTCCACACCTTCTACCACATTCAATATTTCTAGCACGGAGTCCTTATTTGAAGTTTCCAATAGTTCACCTTTACATTCATTTGAAGAACCTTCATCTTGAAAATCAAGGAAACCATTGGGAGGAATTGATTCATTATCCTGAAGCTCATTGTATTTCACTACTTATTTTTCATGAGGAATCTCAAATTTGGGGACCTCAAAACTCTTTGTTTTTACCTTTCATCATAGAAATAATTTTCTTCTTCAAATGGGAAAGATAAGACTTCCATTTCAACATCACATCCAAAGAGGCATTGTCTCGGAGAGAAATCAAATTTATGATCTTTCTTTGTTTCCTCATGACAAGTATTTAAATCAATTAAGAAACTAGAATTCACTTCATGTTTGTCTTGTAAATCGATAACTCGTGCATCATGAGTTTGAGACTAATCGACGGTCTTTTATTTCTTTCGCATCTCTTAGTAATTCTTGCACAAAGTCTTCATTCAATATTTTTAAAGGCTTATCACAAGTTGGCATTTCTTCTTCATGGATGACATGATAAAGAGAATTTTTAGCTTCAAATGGGAACAAGAACACCTCCTTATCATGGGGAAACATGATGGCTAAGCTCTCCACTTAAAATTCATCAAGAACCACTTCCTCTTCTTCATGGTTTACATTATCTATAAATTTGGAACTATCCATGTACAATTCAAGATTCATCAATGCTTCTTCAAGATCAATACTTCTACATAAAGTAATGTTTGTTCCTATAAAGATAGGAATATCATCCACCTCCTCAGATGTTATGAAATGATTCATCTTCCCATTATCTTGGTATAAAATGTTGGCTCTTGAATTTCCTACTTTTACACCGTATACCTCATCTTCTTTACAGGAAAAAAATTCTATATCCCCCTTGACCGAAATGGTCGTAAAAGACCAATTCATATGTATTTTTCTCCAAATTGTTGGTAAAAGATTATACTTAACAACATTCCAAATAAAGTTGGAATGTTTGCCACCAAAATAGTCATCGTTGCCTTCTTATCCGAGAATTTGGCAAGATTCGCCTATGCATCTATAATCTTCCCTACAAGTGGTACTTCCTTTGAATCCATGGAGAAATAATAGCCACATGCATGATTCAATATGAATTTGATAGTATGGGAAACCTTTACAAGAATTACATTTTTAGAGGCACCTAAATCTATTATACAATTTTTCAATCAGTATCCTCCAATGAGAATGGAGACATAGAAAGGATCCACCTTATCAGTCTTCGATACACTCAAAACAATCATGTTCTATGATGAAGGTGTAGGTGGAGTTGATAACAATAATTTATAACTAGGAGTTATGGTACTGGGATTTGAACTACCACCCTTGATATGAAGAAAAATATTCTCAAATTGTTCGGGGTGAGTTCGCAGATATTTAGATTTAGAAATATGAACTTTATTCTTGTTCATATGTTCTATGATATAAAAAGGAGAAGATGTGGACATTGGATATAGAAACACTTATTTTAAAGTTAGGATGGGATTGGAAATATGAGTAGATGCTTGGGGAATAGAGGATGATTTAAGAGGTACAATGGAGGCTTTTGAAGGACTAGATTTCATAGGAGTCAAATTATATTTAGAAGAGGTATTGGAAGACTTACTTGAAACAAAGAGATGAACTCTTACTTGTCATGAGATTTGGTTTCTCTAATGTAGACTTCATGGAAGGTGGAAGTGGGGATCCTTGACTGATTATTTTATTTTGTAGATTCAACACAAGGATCTTCAGTCTTCTTCTTCATAGAAGTATAAGAAGATCCATTTTGATATTGATAATGATTGAATACCACACATGAGAATCCAGGTGCATATTTTTCATCATCTTAATCACCTCCGAATACTCACAAAATCTGATTTTTGGGTAAGTGCTCTAATCTATGGGGCCAAAAAGGGGTCTTAAGTGGACGCATTTTTCTGAAAAAAAAAAACTTCAACTTGTACGAGTTTTTCGAAATAGTTACATTCAAAATTGGAAGATGTTGTAGAAATATGAATCGTATAATTTTGAGTATAGTTTCTAATCTACTAAATTTTATTGAAAATGGATAAGTTTAAGTGGGTCAAACAACTAAAATACCAACAGATTCTCCTATTTTTGTTTTAAAAATGGAGTGACTGTCGTGTTCCACACCATTTTTTTAGCACCATTTAGTATTTTTTAAAACCATTTGGTAGAAAGATATCTAGGAGCATCTAGTTTGGGCTCCATTTTTTTTAGATTTTTTTTGCAAATATTTTTTTATTTATGATTTTTCTAATACAAAAATTTTATGTTTTGAAAAATAATGGAGCTCCGACCGTGCCCCCTAACTTTCTCAAAAATATCGAAAATTAGATTTATTTATTTTTTTGAATATGTATATAATTATGTCTAGTTTGGGATAGTATAAAAAAAAAATAGGTCACCCAAAAAAATATACACCATGAAAGATAGACATATTTACACTTCAAAAAATAGCTATAAAAAGGAATAGTTAGAAAATAATTAATATGGATACCTATTATTAGTCAGAAAATTTAGAAAATTATATTTTAAGAAAGAAGAGACTCTACTCTATGTCATGGTATAATTTTTTTAAATGGATCGATTGTTTTATTTTGATTTATCATAGAGGAAGTGTCATTTTTACATTTTTTTGTAAAAACTCGTTGTTTTTTGTGTTTGTGCAAGTCCATGCGCGGGGCTTGGGGATCGAATCGGATCCCAAGCCTTGAGGCATGGCTTGGGAAAAGAGAAAACAAAAAATGCATACGCATTTTGCTTTGTTTTATATCTTGTGGCCCCCCAACGTCCCTTTCATCTCTTTCATGGGAATTTTGCAAACATTTTGTTTTGTCTGCAATATTCTCTACATTCTTGCATAATTTTTAGTATTTCATTTTGTCCCCTACCCCACTAGTTGATTTTTTCTAATCATGGGTGATAAACATCGAGCTAAGGACAAGAGGAAAGTCAAGAATAAGACACTGGAGCAATTGGAAGAGAAGAGAATAAAGAAATTGAAGAGAATGCAAAAACTTTGAGTAGGGCAAGGTACATCCGCTATATCAAATGTAGCTAATGTATTAGAAAATTGGGATGAAATACATAATGAAAATGTAGAGAATAATTATTTTAAAATGAATAATGATATTGAATTGAATGATAATGTTGGTATGGATGAAGAAATTGATATGAAACCAATTATTGAACCCTTACTTGAGAATCCAAATGTTAACCTTGAAATTTATATGAAAACACTGAATGAAGAAAGTAACCTTGTAAACAAATCTTCACCTCTAAGAACACCTCCTTTCATTTTGCGAAGAAAACTAATTCACTTAACTTAAATTGATGAAAACATTATAAAACCAATTCCTAACAAAATGTCCGAAAGAAATGCGAGAAAAAAGCTAGTGGAATTTGGGATAATTACTTTGAGAATTTAAATGACGCACAAAGATGTCAATTATTTATTTCATTGATGAAGTTAATTAAGATGAGACCTATAATGAAGACCCTGGGGTTAAGAACATCTAATGTTGTTGATCAAAATGCATCAATTGTTGAAAACATACATAAAGCATACCAAGTTGTAGGTGGCAAAAGATGCACCAAAGATAGTAATGTTACACGATGTGCACTAACTAATTATAGAGTAAGTGATAAAATAGTTAATAAATGCTTGATTAGAAAAACAAGCAATGCTTTGAAGATAAACAGAGAAACACTAATAAAATCAATAGAGAGATGTAAATGTCTTGAGTCACCAATAACAATGACTACTCGGGATTTCTCTAGAAGACTTCCACAAAAAGACAAGAATACATCTGATATTCTAAAATAATTAATTGTAAAATTTTGGAATGAGAACACAAGGGTGTCACCGAATAGAAGAGATACAGTAAAAATAAGAATAGGTTCTCATAATCGTGAATTGTGTGCAAAACATTTCTTAGATATGAATCAAACAGTAAGTGTTCTCAAAGTTTAAAAATGAAAATCCACAAATTAACATTAGCAAAATATTCTTTGAAATGAACAAACCCTTTTATGTGAAAATCAATCACTCACGTACCACTTATTGTTGCAAGTATCATGTTGAATTTTCAATGCATTATGATGTTTTTGTCAAATATGTAGTGTTTTGCATACGACATCATGTTGCATGAGTGTGGAATAAATTTCCCACAAAAATATTCAAGGGAATTTATTCTGACAATATTTTGTGAAAAATCAACAAGACAATTTTTTTATAACAAACCATGTTTGGATGGAACGTGCAATGTATGCGGTGGCTTGCCAAATCTGAAAAATTTTATCCATGAGGAGAGTACATCTTCAATAGGAAAATAATTGGTTGATTTCAGCAAATATAAATCGGTGGCATATCAATTAAAATATGGAAAAGAATCTAAGAGGTGTGAGCTTGTTACAAAACAATTACTTGTATCAAAATATATGGTCAAATTCATAGAGGAAATATTTTATGAGTATGCAAGGCACACACATAGAGCTCGATGGTTGGATGAACAATTCAAGTTAAGAAAGGAAACATTCCCACTTGGTACTATTGTTTCAGTAGTTGACTTCGCAGAGAATTACACATTGCAGCCAAAAATGGAGGTTCAGTCTCAATATTATAACTCAGTGCAAGTTTCTATTTCGTAAATATAAAAATCATGCACTCTCCTGAAAGCACTGAGCAAGATCAAAAAATATTGAGAGAGTATAATTTATACATCAGTGATGATCGGACACATCTTACTGAGTAATATGTACACGGTGTTTCTAGGTTTTTATGTAAACTTGAATTAGAGGAACATTAGTTTCGATCAACATTAATTTGGTTAGACAACTTCACATCATAATTCAAGAATGCACAGATGTTTTATTGGCTAAGTAGGATGCACAAAGAAACAAATGTACAACATATCTGGAGTTTTATTAAGGAAGGGCATGGAAAAGGAGAGCATGATGGTGCATGAGCATGTGTGAAAAGAGAACTTGCAAGAGAAGAGTTAAAATTCAAGGATGGTGCTAAATTTACAGATGCAAAAGAATTGTTGATTGATGTATCAATAATATGGGCCATGAATCTCAAGAGAGATCAAAATTTTGTAGATATTTTTGGTTGATAGAGAAACAACATCCGACAAACTTTGAAGATTGTATGACAGCCACACAGATCAAGTGATATGCACTCATTCCGTAGTTCAGATGCAAATGCTTGGACTATTTATACTAGGTGCATGACATGTTTTTATATATCATGCATTGATTTTACATGGAATGAATGTGAGTCACATCAATGGGTGGATGAGTGGACTTGTAGACCTCTAATTCTACTCGACACACATCAAGTTCCACGAGCATTACAACTTGCAGGGTCTTCAGATCAAATGACAACTTCACCTGACTTTGACTAAGTCTTTGATTTAGTGCAACAAGGTACATACATATATATACATGCCATGTTTTAGATTTATAAATTATTAAATGGTCAACTCTTAATGTATTTATAAATTAACTCGAACAGCTTTTACTTTGTGATATATAGGGCACGTTTTTTGCAGTTATTGTGATAGAATTTAACAAAGAGGGAACAGACTACTTCTTATCTCATTATGGAGAGGGGAAAAAATTGACTTCCACAAATCATTAATGGTGAAGACCTTGAGTATACCACTACATCAGTGGTAGTCACTAGAACTTGGCTTCGACAATATCCTATCAAAAAATTAAACATTTGGTTGTTTGAAGACTATGAAATACATCGGAAGATACTTCCCTATTCACATTTGGTCCGTACAAAAAATATTAAATTGATCAAATATCGAATTCGGCCATCAAAAAAAATCTGTGGAAGGTTCGTGAATCCGATCATGAAGCAATTCTTGCTACATATCAAGAATAGAGTTGATCCTCGCGGTTCATTGGATTGAATTTGCAAAGGTATGTTCTTCATGAATTTAATTTGAATATTTACTTAAATGATTTTGTTTAAATTTTGTATGATTGAAAATTCTATTTAATTGTTTGCTAACATGTTTATGTAGGTTAGTGGTTCCAAAAAAGCTTCCACCTTCACATGGTTGGCACTATCAGTAGAGAATTTATTATTCTCGAAGCCAAGTGAAGCTAAGAAAAATTAAATATTAGAAAGGAAAAACAAATAGAAATTCTCATTTCACCACCTATAATGTAAAAATATCTTATTAAAATTCTCATTTCACAACCTATATTACATGAACCACCTATATTATTTAGGTGATTGGCAATGGACAACCTTACACTGACTCATTCTAAATGGAGACAGAGAAAACCGCAAGAGGCTTTCGTAGCCCGGATGAGGTAGCCCAAAAGCACGGGGAGCATAGGGAACCAAAATGAATCCTCCACTAGTGTTCACCAGGCCACCCTGACGTGTTGGCATAGTTGGTTCGGTCCCACAAGCTTCCGTTTGCAAACTACATCCTCTAGCAGCCCTACACTGACTCAGACTGCACTATTTCTCACGTTTACAAACAATAGGACAGCGAGAGAACCAGATGGAGATAGATAAAACTCGTGAGAGTCTTTCATACAGGAACTAACATGGAGCTCTTGGATCTAATGAGACATCTCTAGGTGCCACGAAGTCTGAGAAATCACATGTCGAAGATATGGCGTGTTTGGGCCTCAGGACTCTTAAGTGACTATGCCCGGACGAGGTAGCCTAAAAGTATGGGGAATGTAGGGAATAAAAATGAAGCCTCCACTAGTGTTAACCAGGCCACCCTAATAAGTTGGTGTAGTTGGTTCAGTCCCACGAACTTTTGTTTGCAAACTACAACCTCTAGCAGCCCTACACTGACTCAGACTGCACTATTTCTCGCGTTTACAAACAATAACACAACGTGAGAGACCAGATGGAGATGGAGAAAAATGTGAGAGGATTTCATAGAGGGCCTTAACATGGATCTCTCAGATCTGATAAGATGTCTCTAGGTGCCATAGAGTCTGAGAAATCACATGTCGAAGATATGGCGTGTTTGGGCCTCAGGGCTCTTAAGTGACTACGCCCAAACGAGGTAGCCCAAAAGCATGGGGAGCATAGGAAACCAAAAATAATCCTCCACTAGCATGCACCAAGCCACCCCAATGTGTTGGCATAGTTGGTTCGGTCCCCACGAACTTCCGCTTTGCAAACTACACCTCTCTCCGAACCCTACATTAACTTTCAAACTACACTATTTCTCACGTTTGTAAAAAATAGTACAGCAAGAGAACCAAATGGAGACGGAGAAAACCATGAGAGGATTTTGTAGAGGGACATGACATGGAACTATTGGATCTAATGAGATGTCTCTAGGTGCCACAGAGTCCAAAAAATCACATGTCGAAGATATAGCGTTTTTGGGCCTCAGGGCTCTTAAGCGACTACACCCTGACGAGGTAGCTACGAAATCACAGGATCATAGGGAACCAAAACGAAGCCTTCACTAGTGTACACTAGGCCACCTTGACATGTTGGAATAGTTGGTTCAGTCCCACAAACTTCCATTTGCAAACTACAACCTCTCTGACCTATATCGACTCAGATCGCACTATTTCTTATGTTTACAAAAAAGTACAAATGAGAGAACCAGATGGAGATGGAGAAAACCACGAGAGGATTTCCTAGAGGGGCCCAACATGGAGCTCTTGGATTTGACGAGATGTCTCTAGATGCCACGGAGTCTGAGAAATCACATGTCAAATATATGGCATGTTTAAGCCTCGTGGTTCTTAGCGACTACTCCTGGACGGGGTAAATTGAAAGCATGGGGAGCGTAGGAAACCAAAAAAGCCTCCACTAGCATTCACCAAGTGACCTTGACATTTTTTCATAGTTAGCTTGGTCCCATGAACTTCTTTGCAAAATATAGTATCTAGCAGCCTCTGGCACCGACTCGTAATACACTATTTCTTATATTTACAACCAAAGGACAACGAGAGAACCGGATGGAGATGGAGAAAACCATGAGAGGATTTTATAGAGGGCCCCAAAGATGGAGCTCTCGATCTAATGAGACATATCTAGGTACCACGAAGTCTGAGAAATCACATGTCGAAGATATGGCGTGTTTGGGCCTCAAGGCTCTTAAGCGACTACGCCCGGACGAGGTAGCTAATGAAGCACAGGGAGTGTAGGGAACCAAAACGAACCATCAACTAGCATTACCAAGGCCACCCCAATATTTTGGAATAGTTTTTTTGGTCCCGAAGCTTCCATTTACAAACTACAACCTCTCGGCATCCCTACACCGACTTAGACCGCACTATTTCACGCTTTTACAAACAATAGACAACGAGAGAACTAGATGGAGATGGAGAAAACCATGAGGGGATTTCGTAGAGGGCACCAACATGGAGATCTTGATCTAACAAGACATCTCTAGGTGCCACAAAGTCCGAGAAATGAGATGTCAAAGATATGGTGTGTTTGGACCTCGTGGCTCTTAAGCGACTACACTGGACATGTTAGCCCGAAAGCATAGGTAGCGTAGGGAACCAAAAAAAAGTCTCCACTAGCATTCACCAGGACACCTCGAGTTTTTGGCATAGTTTTTTTGGTCCCACGAACTTCTTTTACAAAATACAATCTAGCAGCCCTCTACACTCGACTCGTGATCGTACTATTTCTTGCGTTTACAACCAATAGGACAAAAAGAGAACTAGACGGAGTAAGAGAAAACTGCAAGAGGATGTCGTAGAGGGCCCTAACATGGAGCTCTTAGATCTAACAAGATGACTCTAGGTGCCATGGATTCTACCAAATCACATGTCGAAGATATGGCGTGTTTGGGTGTCGAGCTCTTAACCGACTACGCCGGACGAGGTAGCCCGAAAGCACGGGGAGTGTAGGGGACCAAAACGAAGCCTTTAATAGCATTCAAAATTCCACTTGAATGAGTTGGAATAGTTTTTTTGTCCCATGAGCTTCGTTTGCAAACTACAGCCTCTCGGCATCCCTACACTCGACTGACCGCACTATTTTGTGCATTTACAAACAATAGGACAGCGAGAGAACCGGATGGAGAAGGATAAAACTGTGAGAGGCTTTCATAGAGGGCCCTAACATGGAGCTCTTAGATCTGACGAGACATCTCTAGGTGCCACGGAGTCTGAGAAATCACATGTCGAAGATATGGCGTGTTTGGGCCTCAGGACTCTTAAGTGACTATGCGCGGATGAGGTAGCCTGAAAGTATGGGGAGTGTAGGGAATAAAAATGAAGCCTCCACTAGGGTGAACCAGGCCACCCTAATAAGTTGGCGTAGTTGGTTCAAAGGCCACGAACTTTTGTTTGCAAACTACAACCTCTCTAAGCAGATCCTACACCGACTCGACCGCACTATTTCTCACGTTTGCAAACAATAGCACAGTGAGAGACCACATGGAGATGGAGAAAAATGTGAGAGGCTTTCATAGAGGGCCTTAACATGGATCTCTCAGATCTGAAAAGATGTCTCTAGGTGCCAAAGAGTCCAAGAAATCACATGTCAAAGATATGGCGTGTTTGGGCCTCAGGGCTCTTAAGTGAATACGCCCAGACGAGGTAGCCCAAAAGCATGGGGAGCATAGGAAACCAAAAAAAATCCTCCACTAGCATGCACCAAGTGACCCCAATGTGTTGGCATATTTGGTTCAGTCCCACGAACTTCTGTTTGCAAACTACAACCTCTGGCAACCCTACATTGACTCAGACTGCACTATTTCTCACGTTTGTAAAAAATAGTACAGCGAGAGAACCGAATGGAGACGGAGAAAAAAGTGAGACGATTTTGTAGAGGGACATGACATGGAACTATTGGATCTAATGAGATGTCTCTAGGTGCCACAGAGTCCAAAAAATCACATGTCGAAGATATAGCTTTTTTGGGTCTCAGGGCTCTTAAGCGACTACACCCTGGATGAGGTAGCCGTGAAAGCACAGGGAGCATATGGAACCAAAATGAAGCCTTCACTAGTGTACACTAGGCCACCCTGACATGTTGGAATAGTTGGTTCAGTCCCACAAAATTCCATTTGCAAACTACAACCTCGACATTATCTTATCGACTCATTGCACTATTTCTTACGTTTACAAAAAAAAAAAAGTAGAGAACCAGATGGAGATAAAGAAAACTACGAGAGGATTTCCTAGAGGGGCCCAACATGGAGCTCTTGGATTTGACGAGATGTCTCTAGATGCCACGAGTCTTAGAAATCACATTTCAAATATATGGCATGTTTAAGCCTCGGGGATCTTAAGTGACTACGCCTGGCGAGGTAGCCTTTGAAAGCATGGGGAGCGTAGGAAACAAAAAAATCCTCCACTAGCATTCACCAAGCGACCTCAACATGTTGTCATAGTTGGTTTGGTCCCATGAACTTGCTTTTGCAAAATATAGTATCTAGCAGCCCTACACCGACTCGAGACTACACTATTTCTTATATTTACAACCAGTGGGACAAGAGAGAGAGAACCGGATGGAGATGGAGAAAACCGTGAGAGGATTTTATAGAGGCCCCCAACATGGAGCTCTCAGATCTAATGAGACATATCTAGGTGCCACGAAGTCCAAGAAATCACATGTCGAAGATATGGCGTGTTTGGGCCTCAAGGCTCTTAAGCGACTACGCCCGGACGAGGTAGCCCGAAAGCACGGGGAGTGTAGGGAACCAAAACGAACCATCAACTAGCATTACCAAGGCCACCCCAATATTTTGGAATAGTTTTTGGTCCCAAAAGCTTCCGTTTACAAACTATAGCCTCTGACAGCCCTACACTGACTTAGACTGCACTATTTCACGCATTTACAAACAATAGGACAACGAGAGAACCAGATGGAGATGGAGAAAACCATGAGAGGATTTCGTAGAGGGCCCCGACATGGAGCTCTTGATCTAACGAGACATCTCTAGGTGCCACAAAGTCCGAGAAATCGATGTCAAAGATATGGTGTGTTTGGGCCTCGTGGCTCTTAAGCGACTACACCTGAAAGGTTAGCCTGAAAGCACAGGTAGCGTAGGGAACCAAAACAAAGTCTCCACTAGCATTCACCAAGACACCCCGAGTTTTTGGCATAGTTTTTTTGGTCCCTCGAACTTCTGTTTGCAAAATACAAAGATCTAAGAGACCCTACACCGACTGGACTATACTACTATTTCTTGCGTTTACAACCAATAGACAACAAGAGAACCTAGGACGGAGTAAGAGAAAACTGCGAGAGGATTTCGTAGAGGGCCCTAACATGGAGCTCTTAGATCTAACAAGATGACTCTAGGTGCCATGGATTCTACCAAATCACATGTCGAAGATATGGCGTGTTTGGGTGTCGGGGCTCTTAATCCCGACTACGCCTGACGAGGTAGCCCAAAGCACAGGGAGCGTAGGGGACCAAAACGAAGCCTTTAATAGCATTCAAAATTCCACCTAAATGAGTTGGCATAGTTTTTTTGTCCCATGAGCTTTTGTTTACAAACTACAGCCTCTGGCATCCCTAAACTGATTCAGACTGCACTATTTTGTGCATGTACAAACAATAGGACAGCAAGAGAACCGGATGAAGAAGGATAAAACTACGAGAGGATTTCATAGAGGGCCCTAACATGGAGCTTTTTGATCTGACGAGACATCTCTAGGTGCCACGAGTCCGAGAAATCACATGTCGAAGATATGGCGTGTTTGGGCCTCAAGGCTCTTAAGTGACTACGCCGACGGGGTAGCCCGAAAGCACGGGGAGCGTAGGGAACCAAAACAAAGCCTCCACTAGCATTCACCAGGCCACCCCGACATGTTGGTGTAGTTGGTTTGGTCCCATGAACTTCATTTGCAAACTACAAGATCTAACACCCTAAACTTACTTGAGACTTTACTATTTCTCACGTTTACAAACAATAGGACAGCGAGAGAACTCGTGGATAAGGATCAAACTCAAGCGAGAGGCTTTTAATAGAGCCCCAAATTGGAGCTCTTAAATCTGACAAGACATCTCTAGGTGCCATGGAGTCGACAAATCACATGTCAAAATATGGCATGTTTGGGCCTCGGGGCATTAAGCGACTACGCCTGCACAAGGTAGCCTAAAATCACGGGAGTGTAGGGAACCAAAATGAATCCTCCACTAGCATTCACCAGGCCACCTCGATGTGTTGGCATATTTGGTTCGGTCCCACGAGCTTCCGTTTGCAAACTACATCCTCTAGCAGCCCTACACTGACTCAGACTGCACTATTTCATGCGTTTACAAACAATAGGACAACGAGAGAACCAGATGGAGATGGAGAAAACTACGAGAGGATTTTTTTAGGGCCCCAACATGGAGCTCTTAGATCTATCGATAGATCTCTAGGTGTCACGAGTCCGAGAAATCACATGTCGAAGATATGGCATGTTTGGGCCTCAGGGCTCTTAAGTGACTACGCCCGGATGAGGTAGCCCAAAAACACGGGGAGCGTAAGGAACCAAAAAGAAGCCTCCATTAGAATTCACCAAGCCACCCCAACGTGTTAGCATTGTTTGTTCGGTCCCACGAGCTTCTGTTTGCAAACTACAGCCTCAGTAGCCCTACAATGACTCACACCGCACTATTTCGTGCGTTTACAAACAATAGGACAGCGAGAGAGTCGGATGGAGATGGAAAAACTGAAAGAAGGTTTCATAGAGGGATCTAATGTGGAGATCTTTGATCTGACGAGATGTCTCTAGGTGCCACAGAGTATGAGAAATAACATGTCGAAGATATGGCATGTTTGGGCCCTGTGGCTCTTAAGCGACTACGCCCGAACAGGTAGCCTTTGAATGTATGGGGAGCATAGGGAACCAAAATGAAGCCTCTACTAGTGTTTTCTAGATCACCCTAACATGTTGGCATAGTTGGTTTATTCCCACAAGCTTCTTTTGCAAACTACAACATCTAAGTTAGTGTAGTCGCTTAAGAGCCCTGAGGCCCAAACATGCCATATCTTCGACGGGTGATTTCTCGGACTCATGGCACCTAGAGACATCTCATCATATCCAATACCTCCATTTATTTTCCCTCTATGAAATCCTCTCACGGATTTCTCCTTCTCCATACGCTTCTCTTGTTGTCCTATTGTTTGTAAACGCGTGAAATAGTGCGATCGAGTAATCAGTAGGGCTGCTAGATGCTATATTTTGCAAATGGAAGTTCATGGGACCGAACCAAATATGCCAACATGTTGCAGAGTCCTGGTGAATGCAATTGGAGGTGTCATTTTGGTTTTCTATGCTCCCCATGCTTTTGGGCTACCCCGTCTGAGCGTAGTCGCTTAAGAGCCCTGAGGCCCAAACATGCCATATCTTCGACATGTGATTCTTTGGACTCCGTGGAACCTAGAGACATATCATAAAATCTAAGAGCTCCATGTTGGGGCCCTCTACAAAATCCTCTCACAGTTTTCTCCGTCTCCATCTAGTTCTCTCATTGTCCTATTGTTTGTAAACGTGTGAAATAAAGTGCGATCCTAAGTCAATGTAGGGGTCGACAAAGACTGTAGTTTGCAAACGGAAGCTTGTGGGACTGAACCAACTATACCAACATGTTGGGGCAGCCTATTGAATGCTATTGGAGGCTTCCTTTTGGTTCCCTATGCTCCATGTGCTTTCGGGTTACCTCATCCGGGCGTAGTCGCTTAAGTGCCATGAGGCCCAAACATGCCATATCTTCGACATGTGATTACTCGACTCGTGGCACCTAGAGAAATCTTGTCGATCCCGAGCTCCATGTCGAGCCCTCTATGAAATTCTCACGTATTTTTCTCCTTCTCCATTTGGTTCTCTCGATGTCCTATTGTTTGCAAACACGAGAAATAGTGCAGTCTAAGTCAATGTAGGGTTTCCAGAGGTTGTAGTTTGCAAACGGAAGTTCGTGGGACCAAACCAACTACGCCAACACATTAGGGTGGCCTCATGGAATGCTAGTGGAGGCTCGGTTCTTGTTCCTTACACTCCCCATGCTTTTGGGCTACCCCATTCGGGCATAGTCATTTAAGAGCCCTGAGGCCCAAACATGCCATATATTTGACATGTGATTTCTCGGACTTTGTGGCACCTAGAGATCTCTCATTAGATCAAATAGCTCTATGTTAGGGGCCCTATACGAAATCCTCTTGTGGTTTTCTCCGTATTCATCCGGTTCTCTCACCGTCTCGATTTTTTGTAAACCTGCAAAATAGTATAGTCTCGGTCAGTGTAAGGTCATTCCAGAGGTCAGTATTTTGCAAACGGAAGTTCATGGGACCGAACCAACTATGCCAACACATTGGGGTGGCCTGTGAACACTATTTAAGGATTTGTTTGGTTCCCTACACTTCCCATCTTTTGGGCTACCCCATCCGGGCGTAGTTGCTTAAGAGCCCTGAGGCCCAAACATGCCATATCTTTGACATGTCATTTCTGGACTCCGTGGCACCTAGAGATGTCTCGTTAGATCTCGAGAGCTTAACATTGGGGCCCTCTACAAAATTATCTCACTATTTTCTCCATATCCATCTGGTTCTCTTGCTATCATATTGTTTGTAAACGCATGAAATAGTGTTGTCTAAGTCGGTGTAGGGCTGCCAGAGGCAGAGTTTGCAAAGGGAAGTTCATCGTCCGAACCAAATACACCAAAATGTCATGGTGGCCTGGTGAAAACTAGTGGAGGATTCATTTTGGTTCCCTATGCTCCTTGTGCTCTCGGGCTACCTTGTCCAAGCATAGTCGCTTAAGAGCCCTAAGGCCCAAACACGCAATATCTTCGACATGTTATTTTTCGGACTCGTGGGACCTAGAGATGTCTCGTTAGATCCAAGAGCTCCATGTCGGGGCCCTCTAGGAAATTCTCTCGCAGTTTTCTCCATCTCCATCTGGTTCTCTTGTTGTCCTATTTTTTGTAAACGCATGAAATAGTGCAGTCTGAGTCAGTGTAGGGCTACCCCGTCTGGGCGTAGTCGCTTAAGAGCCTTGAATGACTAGATTGGCTTAAGAATGAATTTGATAGGGGTATGTCTAAGAACACATGGGAGTTATCAATCACCTAGTAAATATTTCTTGTTTAGTTTTGGATGGGAGTCAGTTGGCCTACGGCTTAGTGACCTTCCATTCATTGATAATTTATGTTATGATAAACCCATGGATGCTTTCAAAAGTTCCTTAAAAAGGATATGGGTAGTCATCAAGCCTAGTGAAGGGTGTGATGTGATTTCCAAATAACTTGAAATACCTACAGATTTAAAGGTAGTTACATGAATTGGACAGGATTAGATAATCAAGAATCATTGAGTGTCCAAATCAAATAGTCATTGCATCCGAGACATTCTCAAGCATTGGAGTAATGTATATGGAGATACATTCTCAAAATATCAACAGATTAAAGGCATCAAATTTTGATGATTTTCGGGTGTTTTAACAGGGAAGACTACGAAGCATAGAAGAATGTGGTAAGTGCATGATAAGATAGAACTAGTACAAAAATACCATGAGCAAGAAGAAGCACAAGTAAGGCAAATACACATATACACATTGATAAATTGAATGAATAATTACTCATATTAGGTAACTCTTTAGATACATACATTATATAAATATTAATATTTCAAATTTTGATGCATATTATACATTGAAAATGCTAGTACATGTACATCACCAAGAATGAAAAAATAATCCATAATGTCTTAAATATTGTCAAGTGCACATCATATTAGATTCATACGAAAATAATCTCAAAATGTAAGGTCTCATACAAAATTATCAAGTTCCAAATAGTATTTTAATGTGCATAATAAATACAAAAATGCCCAAATAGGTCATATCAATTACATTCAAATGCCATATAGGCTTACATACAATGCCATGCACATAGGTATACAAAAACAATGTCGTGTAAGACATATATATTTCCTAATCATCAAAATATATCCCTCTCTTGGCCTTTCTCAAATAATTCCCTCCCTTAGGCGAAGATGGAGATCCATGAGATGACTTTGGATCATACGAGCCCATCCTTCGAGTCCTCTTCCGCTAAATACTCACCGTAGATGAGCCCGTAAATGCAAACAATGTTTTTTTGTCAAAACTTAATTTATATATGTTTTCAACATGTATTTAAGACCATGCTAGAATGAAAGTATTTACATAAATACACAAAATTACCGCAAGTTATCGAACACGCCAAATTTTCATCTCATGCTCAGATGAGTCATCGAGAGCTCTTGTAGTACGAACGGGGGTACGAAGATGACGAGATGGGTGAGTCCGTGCCCTCGAAGTGAAAATGGAGGGGGTTGAAGTTCCCTACATACACATAAGATCATAAAATCTAACATCAAATTAGTGAAAATAGAGCTAAGCATCTATCTACATAATGACAATATTTTAACTAATTTTATCAATATAGAACTATTGTTTTTACCCCACCACGCCTATGAATCAAATGAATAGGGCTGCGCCCTATCGCAGGTAACTCCTGCATACACACAATGAAGGACATTATTAACATAATTTAATAATTATACAATGAAAGACATTACTAACATGTAATTTAACATAATATGAATTACATGAGAAATTTAACAAAATTTACATGTTGTTTGAATACCTCAGTGAGTTGCTGCATAGATGAAATCGTAGCGGCAACACCTTTATCTACTTTTCGCAGATATGGTGGGGTGTCTAATGAAGTCAACATCTTTATCAAACATGTATATCACGTGAGTTAGATGGACATAAAAGAACATACATATATTTGACTTCAAAACTAATATATATATATATACATGCAAATACACACACACACACACACACACACACACACACACACACACACACACACACACACACACACACATGTATGTGAAAATTTTACATAATTAACATTCTCGAATTACATCTCGTGAATGTATGTGTATGCATGGTCCTCACCACCTATGGTTAGGATGAAGATGTGCCTCCCGCATGCTGTAATATCAATGCATGTACATGTACAAATACAATTATTTCAAAAATTTAACATATATAAGTAAATTAGGTACTCCAAAAATTTGTAACACACATAAAAAAACATAAAAAGTTACCTACGAAGGTGACACCGATGAATGTAATCCAAATTTCTCACTCAAAAGGACATCCGACATAGTGACATTAATGTGTTCATCTCTAGCACCAGTGTGCACCAAAATCAAGACGCATGAAAGTATCTTCCTCCTCGTGCCCAAAACATATGCTACCACATGACGAAAAAATGTGGCCTTATGATAGTACTCCCGAGGGAATACTCTATGTACTTCCGCGAGCATTTGGCTCAAATCCTCCTTGTATGTCAAACAAGGGTCACAGATAGCCCCCGAAGCATGTGGAGTGTATCAATCTCTACTGTATCCTTCACTACTTAAGGGACAATCTTAGGGTGAGGGGCTTCTATACAAGGAATCTACCTGCCAATAGGTGCACGTTGTGCACTGCTCGATCTGTGTAGATCCTTCTCCTCACCCTAGAAATCTTGGAAATCAAAATAATTTGGGATCTCGTTGAGGATAGACTCGCAATAGAGTTTCCTCGAAAGTATAGTGGCACCTCGTTGTTATTACAAGGTGTAAAATCAAACACCATCCACCATCGGTCCTAAAAATTATTATTACACCAATTGATGGGAAATCGCTTACATGTCAACGGAATAGTAAGATTAGTACGGGGTCCATGAATAAGGTGCATATGAGTTATTTTGAAATTTCTTTTTTCTTTACATTCACATATGACAATTTGTTGGAATAATAAACCCTACAATCCTCTCTCGTAAGTTGTCCCATGATCAATTTTCCCGTTTTCTTGTCAATTTGAACAAGTAATGCCTCCAATGTGTTTCAGCAAGAGAGGCATGGTGGGGGTTTGAGATTGTGCATCCCTCATTATTTTAATTAAATCATCAATTTCAAATTTTTTTCAACTATTTGGGCTACTAAATCTTCTTGATTACCTGAGGGATGTTGAGCAATTGTGGGAGTGTCGAGAGGGATGTCAAGAATAACAAGGTTTGGTTGTGGTTGATTCCCTTGACCTCTAACTGTAATAATAAAAAATATGTATTTAATTAAAATTTTAATCTATAATTATCATGTTTCAATTCAATTTTGAGAAAAGAAATGTGCTTACCTCTTCTCCATGGCACCATCGTCGATTCAGATCTTCCCGACGATCCAGAAATGATCCTTTGAGCTTGAGATCCAACTGAATGGAAAAACATGAGGGCATGAACAAGCTCTAAAACTCACGTTTGAGGGAGGAAAAATGATAGAGGCTCGGGCCTCTTTTTTTGTTTATAGTCAACATAACACGTACGTGTTATGTAACGCGTAAGCGTTATGCTTTGGTGATTCTCGAGCCAAACAAACTAAAACACGAGCACATTTTAATAAAATTTGTACGCATTTTAACAAAACACGTACGCGTTTTGATTTTTTTCACATTCTTGTCCACTTTTTGGCCCCCCAATTTCATGCACTTACCCTTTTGCATCACTCTCTAATTTTTTGACCACTAGGAAATCATTGTCTTCATTTTCTTGCTCAATTCCTTCTTCATCTCCTTGAGTTCTCAGAGCTTGCATTGACTAGTGGAGCCTCTAAGGAAAGCCTTTTGGGTACTCTTGAAATCTGATTTATGTTAGGAATATGATGGAATTCTTGTTGGGAAACTTCTCTCTTCAACCATGTCACTTCATGTACTGATTTCTACAACAACAGATCAATTCTCTCATCTTTGGGGTTTTGAGCCTTACCCTTTAAAGGGTTCTTGATATTTCTAGATAGGATGATGTCATCTTCAACTTCAATGGCCATTCTTTGTGCTTGTGTGATATTTCTTGGTTTAACACTCAAGGAAGAAGCCTACCTCTGGAATTTGGGCACTAAAGAAGAAACTTTTCACATTTTCATTAGAGGGCACAACTTTAAGAAGTGTCCTTCTGAGCAACCATTTATAACGGGATACAAAGTCCCTCATAGTCTTGCTAGATTCCTACTCCATTTGAGCCAATCGGGATAGGAGGTCTTGACAGTCTATGGTAGATTTAAATCTTTCTTTGAAACCAGATTTTATGTCCTCCCAATAGGTGATAGATCTATCCGGTAAGAGGTAGACCCATTCTACTGCCTTATCTTGTAGAGATTCCACTAACAATTTCACAAGAAAATCTTCATGTTCAATTCCAATAATTCTACATGACATGATGAAAGTAGATATGTGTTCTTCAGGGAGTTTTTTGTCATCACCTTTGAACTATGGAAAGTTCTTGGTAGATTATGAAGAGGACATGCAAGAGAAAGTGGACCTGCATTCCTTCCCCATGGAACAATGGGTTGGGGTATTTCTTCTTTGTCATCCATTGTTTCTTCTACTTTGGCTTTGAATTCTACTTTTGCAACTTCTTTTCCCAATTCTTCTCTTAGTTCTTGTTCTCTTTCACTAGGGAATTTAGTTCTCAATGGTGAACGAAAGATGGTAGAATTGTTAAGAGGAGTATTAAAGGGGCTTGGATAGGATTACTAGATGAACCACTTGAAGAATCATATGGAGATGAATCTTGAGATAAATAGTAGGGGTTATCTCTGATTTTTTCTTGTGGATTTTGCAAAGCCTTAAAAGTGGAATCAACAACTCCTCTCAGCCTATTGAGCCTAGTATATCTCTTTTCAAATGCTTTTGAAAAATCTTGTAATGGGAATATGAAAGGACACTGTGGAATATGAAGGTTCATTCACATGAATCAATAGTGGGATTTTTAGCAATGGATTTCAATCAAATTTTTTTGTTTTTTCAATTTTTGATTTTTTTGTATTTTTGGATTATTTTATTTTTTTGGATTTTGTGATCATATTTTGGGTGTAGATTGCTACCAAGTCTACCATACGCTGGGCATCAAAAATTGTTGGCGAGAAAATTTATTGGTTAGACAAACGGTGGGTATCTTTCCAATGCTCAATCTCTAAGTCCCTCTACTTGAATGGTACAACTTCATGTATTATGAGTGAACTAAATGGAAATTGTTTGTTGGCCTATGAGGCTAGGGATACAATAAGCACACTCCACTATACCTATGGAAAATAATTGTAAGAGGGGAATTTTCTAGATATTGGGGGAAAATGGAGTGATAAATTAGGGGGAGAGATTAACTTTGCAAGTAGGAAATCAAATTCTTGCAAAAGTTAATTAGAAGTTTCACATACATAATTAGAGAAAGAAAAAACTATTCTTGTGACACCAATGACAAGAGGAAACCATGCATACAAAGTTACACACATTCATACATCTGAAAAGGAAGAAAATCCTTCCTTGATTAACATCTCCAAAAGTTGTAAAATGTAAAGGAAGAGAGGAAAATTATGTTGGGAAAACATAATAATGATATCTCTTTTATATATCTCCAAGTAGTAATCTCCTTCAATAAAAAAATGACCACAAATTGAGCATACAAAATTGAAAACCCCTAAGAATGAGGGTGTCATTACATTATATAGACCTTGAGAAGACTCTTCGCCTACCCCCCATATGACCTTTCATTTTTCCTCATAACTTGTGAATCTTGACATTCCTAGAAAATAACATTAATTTCCCTTTTATTTATTAAGGGAAACTTATTACATTTTATCCTATAGTCACATTAATGAATAAGATGAATTTCATGATTGCTCACAACGAAGAATTAGAAAGGGGTGTATAGAAGAGGAGGAAAAATGAAGAGAGAGGTGAATAGTGCTCCATAACATTAATGGGGATCTCTCTGATTTTGATGAATAACTTTCCAATGATTATCACAACCACTATATGATGCATGGACATCCTAGACAACGAAATGAGTGTTTAAAAACACTATTTCAAGACCTCTCAATGTGAGCTCAGGATGAACACAAAGGCGATTCTCATGGTTATCCTCCTTGATACTTGATTGATTAAATTCCTTATCTCATTGGGCTTACCCTGACTAACTTATTTCAAATCACCCAGCTCACCAAGATGATGATGAATCCACCTACTGCGCCTTGCAATGCTTGGCTTTGCTTCTAGACACTTTCAATTCAAGATTTTATTTCCAAGATCCACATGAAGGTTTCATCTCTCTGTTAGAACTATGATATCATCTCATTACAATGTGGAGAGTATAAAAGTGGAAATATGAGTGAAAATAGAGTCATATGAACCTTTTTGCTCCAAAACAAAGACTTTCTATTTTTAGTAGGTAGGACCATGACCTGCTATTTTGGGAGATATCACATGTTTTGCTCCAATTTCACCTTTTAAACATTATGGAATACTCCATATTATTTAATTTCTAATGTATTACTATTTTTATCAACTTTCTATTTTTAGCAAGTTACTTTTCCTGCACTGTTATTTTGGGGGAAAATGCCATTTTTCCCCCTTGCTTTTACCCAGATCAAGCTTCGACGTTCTCGGTGATCCAAACATGAAATTCATAACTATTTTTAGCATGTGGATGGTCATAATGTATGCTATTTTAGAAAGTTTTACTTTGGGGTCTTAGATGGTCATAACATATGCTATTTTAGCAAGTTTACTTTGGGGTGTAAGATTGCAACGAAAAGGTCTTGAAAGACTCTACTTCTCGTCATGGTGCTCTACTCCAAATATCAAGGGTTTTTCTCGTCTGGATCTTCATGAATTCAAAGATGAAATTTTAAAATATGTTTGTTCCTTGTGTGATATGGAAGAATGTTGATGAAAATCAGTCCTCCATATCCATAAAAAAATATGGACTTCATGGTACAAAAACTAGTTCACATGAAACTAGATTTTTCAGGATCATTTCCTCCAATTTTCAAGGGTTTTTCTCATCCAGATATTTGTGAATTTGAAAACATAACTTGTAGCTTTACATGTTCCAAATGTAACAGGGTGTAATTTTGATGAAAACTCATTCCTTCCTCCCTAAAAATAGGGACTTCATGGCATGGAAACTAGCCTATGCGAAACTAGTTTTTTCAAGGATAATTTCATCCAATTTTCACATGATTCCGCTCACTGGAACCTTCAGAAGTGGAGAGGTAACTCTACCTTTTTATGCTACATCAGGGAATCCATTAATATATTATCTGAGATTCATATATCATAAAGGTGTTTTGGAGAAGAAAAATCATCCTAAACCTTGGTATGATCAATTCCTTTGTTTGACGAGTGGAAAATCTTCCTTCTTGCAACTATGGATGTTCTTAAGAGAGATTTTCCATGGCTTATGAGGAATTTAAAGGTTTAATGGATTATATACAGTCTCCTTCATGTATATATGAAGAAAAATGAAGGGGCAACCAATTATAATGATTGTTACACATTTCTCACACACACACGGATGGAAGAAGCATGACGGTTAGAATTTTTGTAAATCCTAGCATTTTTAACCTCCTAGGATTGGGTGGAAGTTTTTATGCTAATCACCCAATATTTTTGGTATTTTTGGTTCAAGAAAATTCACCCTCACCTGGGCTTGATAAGTGGCATAGTGAGATTGGTCGGTGGAGGATAGAGAGAAAGTGAGCGGAAAACACCTCGAGGTTAAAACTGGGTCACATGGATGACCAGGAAGGGGCTAGGCTTAGGTGGAATTTTGTGTCCCATTTATTCCAAATGTTTGTGACATTTTCTGAATAAAATGTTTCCCTCACCTAGTGCTTGACAAGTGGTGTTGTGGGATTCTACGACGAGGGTGCTAAGGAACGGTGCACAAAGGCTTAACTAGATTGTTTGAGCTTCATCGGGGTCACATGAGGGTCCAAGAGGCTAAATATGGGTTGGGTGCAATTTTTTGCCCCATGTTTCCCAAAAAATTTAGGCATTTTGTATAATAAATTCCACTTTGAACCTGGGAGTGACACGTGTCCACCCATAAAATTAATAAACTCCTAGAGTGTACCTTGGGGAGTAACTTGACGAAGGCATAACTTGAGCATCCAGAGGTATTTTTAAAACTTATTTATATGATTTTGACTGGAAAAGGAATTTTGAGAAGAATAGGATGGCTCTAATCCTCTTTTTTACCTAAAACCTCCTCAAAAATATCCTTTTTCTCAGGATTTCTAGTTGACGTGAAGAAAATTGTTTGTGGAAGGAAATGTTGATGTTTTGTGAAAAATATGAAACCACCATACTTTATATAATTTAAATACATTTACAACCCTATTTTTATTGACTTCCAACTCTTAACGGAGCTTTTGAAATAATTTCTTGAAGGTTAGGTATTGTTTTAATTAGAAAGCTCGTTCGCCATCAGTAAGCCCACTTTAGCTAAACTTGCTCCAAAACCTCTTAAAATTCCTAAGATATTCCAAACTTAGTTTTAGAATGTTCCTAGCTCCTCAATACCACTTCATGATTAATTTTATCCTTCACCTCTACTTCGGATGGTGTACACCAGCCTTAGAAAGGCTAGAAATAGACATTTCTAGGATTTTTTAAAATTCTACTTTGAAACATACCACCTCGGAAGCACGTGAATGATCTTGATTTCCCTAAATCACCTATGGACATTTTGAAACATCACATTTGACCACTTGGAATGATATGATATGCCTAACACGGGAATAGGTTTATCGGAGGGGTGCTCGGTGTTGAGTCTTTTGTCATTGATGTCAAATGTACATCATTAGTGTTGGTGGAATTGTTGAGATTTAAATATATTTGTTTAATATTCAACATTACAAAATTATTGTTCATAAAATAATTATTCATGTCAAAGGTTCAAGTATCACATTATATACAAGTTGAATAATTTATTATTCAACAATGTGGTAGGACCTATAGGACACACAGACAAGTAAATTGGTCCATGTGGGCACAAGATTCGAGGTGGTAGATTATTTGGCATTAGTGTGATGCCAAAATTTTAATATTTTAATATTCAATCAGTAGACACCAAATTTGGGTCTTATGACGCCTGCACTTACCCCATATCTCATCCCGTAACCTAACCCTACCTCACCACCTAAACCTTACACACCTAATGATTTATTAATTACCTTATAATTAATAAATCCACATCTCCAACCCCACCACCTCATCTCGCCACCTCACCGTGACCTAGCCCTAACCCTAAACCAACCTAATTAAGACCTATGACTTGGTCCAGACCCACACCCATGACTCATTACCCCTCACCCGCACCAAAATGAGCCTAATAATGACTTGACCAAGCCCACAACTGATCCCTTGGGAGAAAAGGAGGGAAAGATGGCTATTTTACTAAAAATAGCCACTTTGACCTAACCGACATTAGTTCCTACTCGACCGGTGTCGATTCTACGTAACCGCCATCGATTCCTCGTTAATGACTTCCCCAACCAAAATGACAGGATCTGGAATTCATTTTGGGCGAAGAAAGAGAAGTGAAACAAAAGCGTAAGAGGTTACAGAGAAGAGCATCGAGCCAAGACTCGCAATCGAGCAATCTGGATCATCTGTCATCCTTGTTCAAGCATTGGAAAAGACTGGGATAGCTTCATCAGCTCGCTTTCCAATACCGGATCATCCCAACTAAGCCTTACTGTCGCCACCACACTCCTTGGACCTGTACCTTCATCAGGAACTAGTAAGTAGTATCTTGTATGTTTCTAAACACCATTTCTTGAACTTTTAATTCATAATAATTATAAACTCACTCCTAGATCTACCACCATAAGAACCTTACAACTGACTTCCATTCGAAACCCCTAAATCACTTCCCCTACCGATATCGGTTATCTTCTACCGGTATCGGTGTTATAACCACAGTCGGTTATCCAGTGACCGGCATCGGTCACTGTGACTTATACCAAAACCAACCTTTCCCTTATTTACCCCCAAACAATCTCATATCTAGCCTTGTCTATCCCTGTAACTTGATCTGAATGTATCAATAACTAGTGACTAAACAAACAACACGACATTTTATTATTAGTAGTTTAGTCTCTATTGCTTTTAGTAACGAGGTACCTAAATCATGATTTTGCAATAGCTTCTTTATTATCATTTGCATTAATTTGTATTAAAAGGGAACTGACCACCTTCGAAAGGAAGTCTAATATTTCCTGGGCACAAGGCGGTTCCTCACCTATTTTCTAACTAAGATTTGGTGGTCTTGTATTCTTACTTACAGGTAGTCCTTCCCAGACAAAAAGGAGTTCTTCACAATCGATCTGATCTCTCTACGGTACGCACACACCTTCCCAACATTCAACAGGTATTCCTCCTAACCCTAACCCTTATCTATTTCTCAAGAGAATGAAAGGATAGAAGCAACTCTATTCCAGAACGAAATTTCTGTGAAACATTTTGGCACGCCCGGTGGGACCCATTTCGGGTTTCTTTCTTTCTTGCTTGGTTTTATATAAGGAGCATACTTGCTGTTTCTTTCTTCTAAATATTCACAAAATATTTTGTAATTTTGGTAAAAGAATTTGTTTTTCTTTCACATCTTTGCATTAGTGAAATTCATCTTCTTTGCTTC
Source organism: Taxus wallichiana var. yunnanensis (assembly GCA_018340775.1). Classification (NCBI taxonomy): domain Eukaryota; kingdom Viridiplantae; phylum Streptophyta; class Pinopsida; order Cupressales; family Taxaceae; genus Taxus; species Taxus wallichiana. The sequence goes on from CM031243.1 coordinate 457,094,772, forward strand.
ATCGAATATCATTTTCGATTTGGGTTTAAAACACGTGCATCACATTCTTGCTTGCTGTTTTTAATTCTAGTGAACGTAGATTAAGTAACAGGTCGTACACGTGGGGGTGATATCCATGGTATTGATGAGAAATTAATATTACTCTCACTGCACAACACATACCAAATCACATCATAATCAACACAACAGCTAAAACATCCCCCCTTCCCGCGGTATTCCTCCACCCGATTGAGGTAGCCTTATGAGCCAAAACAAACTTGACATCTCCCTTAGGTCTCTTGTTTAGGATTGACATCATCTAGCGTTTGAGGCATAAGCCCAAAGTGATTAAAACTAATCCTAGGGTTAGTCTCTTGATTTGCTTGAGCATCTTGCTTGTTTTTAGTTATGTTTCTCTCTCATACACTGTTTCAGTGATCACTTCAAGATAGTTTGGTAGGTATATTAAGCATTGTTATCCCCAAACCAGCAGCTTCTTACATCCTCTTTTTGCTTTCACAAAGGATCGCACCGGTCCCATACTACCGACATCGGTTAACTGACCGACACCGGCCACATTCTGACCGACATTGGTTATCTGACCAATATCAGTTACTGTGTTTAACAGTTCTTGACACACCAGCAACCTATCAATTCCAACATTTTGTTGATGTTTTCATTCGAATTGATTAAATCCTGTCCGTGTCCTCTTCTTTTCCATGGTTGTTATCACCCGGAAACAAGCTACACCCATGGTTTCCCATGCCTATTTCGTGCCTTTTCCTGAGTCACCCCCTTCACATCCTATGGGGAATCCTATAGATACTAGCAATTTTCCCAAGATCCTCAGTAGGAGATAAGGAATTTGCCAAATTTTTAGATGCTAATCCTAGTGCCGTACAATATTATTTATCTCATACCCCTGACCGTACACCCGACGGTCAGCTCCTCGTTGGTATGCCTATTAGTATCGCCGCTCACTTAGCCCCTTCCCCACCTAATAACTCCGCCTCACCATCTTCATCCTTAGCCCCGTCTCCCAGCTCAGTAGCTTTGGTGGTTCATACTGCACCAATTGGTTTTCCTCTGGTTAATCTGGGACCCCACATATCACTACCGTCCACTGCCCCTACCTCATCTCTCTCGCAGGTTGCCTCTTTCATAACTTGCTCTCTGCCACCTATACACACGAGCTTTCCCTCACAAGTTCCGCCCACCTTTTCATTTCCACAAATTCATCCGGTGGCCTCAACCTCTTATATAGGACACCCTTATTCGGCTGCCCCAACACATTCATCACCATTATCTTATCAACATTCAATCCCACCACTATCTAGTAGCGGCTCTTAGACCAATCCTCCTCTGTTTACAATGACAACATCATCATCTAACCCAACCAATGACTTAATCAAACAGATGATGGACAAGATGCAAAATCTTGAGGCTTCTGTTTCAGGAAGTCGTAGCACCCTGACATATGAGAAA